>ML791239.1:107241-122409 GCA_009831015.1 Picea engelmannii
CAACATGTGCATGTAGCCTTCGTGGGGGAAAAAGAAAAATTTATGGTTATATATTCGGATGACATCACCATTTTCTCCAAATCAAATGATGAGCATTTGCAACACCTTGAGCATATTTTCTGAAAATGCAGAAGGTGTGGGATTTCTTTGAATCCCAGGAAGTCCCACTTTGCTATGCCAGAAGGTAAACTGCTAGGTCACATCATATCAGTCGGAGGTATAAAAATAGACCCAAAGAGAGTTGATGCCATTCAAAAAATTGAAATCCCCAGAAATAAGAAGTTTATCCAGTCTTTTATAGGCGGGATAAATTTCTTAAGGTGCTTTGTGCCAAAATTTGTTGAAATCATAAATCCTATCACCAACATGTTGAAGAAAGATGTTGTTATCAAGTGGTCACAAGAGGAAAAATCAGCATTCCAAAGGATCAAACAAGATTTGATTGAAGCCCTTGTTTTGGTCAGCCCTAACTATGCCAAATAATTCTTTATCTTCTCTTTCACTTCCGAGGAAACCATTATTGCAGTGCTGCTGCAAAAAAATGAAGAGGGACATGAAGAACCCATAGTCTTTTTCAACAAATCCCTCTGAGATGTCGAGTTGAAGTATGACATATTAGAAAATCATGCCTATGTGTTGGTCAAAGCGTTGAAATCCTTCAAGGTGTATGTGTTACAGTCTATCATAACAGCCTATGTTCCTAGCAGTAGTGTCAACAAGATTTTGGTCCAGACAGACAATGAAGGGAAAAGAAGGAAATGGATTCTCAAATTGTTGGAATATGACCTGCACATAAATCCCACCAAGATGATTAAGGGGTTGGGACTTTCCAAGTTGTTATCATAATCAAATTGTAAGGTGTTGTAATTGCATCAGACCTTCGCCCAATCCAATGCACCCATGACAAAGTCTGGACAAGGTAGCATTCATGTATTTGAAAACTAATCTTCTTCACCTTGGTACAGAGATGTTATTTAATTTTTGCAACACCTAGAATGTCCACCAGATTTGAAAAATATGACGGCCAGGTCTCTCAAATTAAAAGTTATCAAATTATGCATTTTTAATCAGAACCTGTATTGGAGGGATCCTGCTGGCATCCTATTAAAATATATCGATGAAAATGAAGCTAAACAAGTCATAACAGATATGCACATGGGAGTTTGTGGGGGACACCAGCATTGGAAATCTATATCCCTCAAGATCCTAAGGGCAGGGTACTACTGGACCACCCTTTTCTCTGATGTATTCACCATAGTAAGGGCATGCAATGAATGTCAAAAGTTTGCAGGCAAACAAAAATTACTCTCATCGCCCTTAAAACCTATCACTACCAGTGGCCCCTTTCAGCAATGGGGATTAGATTTCATAGGTGAGATAAATCCACCCTCTAGTGGGTAGAACAAGTGGATCCTCACTGCCACTGACTACTTTACCAAATGGATCGAGGTTGTGCCCACCAGGAATTCTACTAACAAGGTGATTATGAATTTTTTGGAAACCAATATCTTTGTCAGGTTCGACTGCCATAGAAAGATTATAATAGAAAATGCCCAGGCATTCAAGTCCAAAGCCATGATTGACTTATGTGGTGCCATAACATTTCCTTAACACATTCCATGCCCTACTACCCTCAGGGGAATGGGTTGGTTGAGTCATCAAGCAAGACTCTCATCGGGATCATCAATAAATTATTGACTAAAAACAAGAAATCTTGGGACTCTAAACTTAAGTATGTCGTGTGGGCTGATAGTATCAGCAACAAGAGATCCTTGGGAACCTCACATTTTCAGCTAGTCTATGGGATAGATGTTGTCTTCCCTACTCAAATCGGCCTACCAGTTCTAAAATTTTTAGAGGAAGAAATTAAGGAGCCAAATGACATCCCGAGGAGAATCTTTCAGATTATAGAGGTTCAACAAAAGAGAGAAGCATTGAATCAGATAACTGAGGCATACCAAAGCAAGATCAAATCAACTTTTGACAAGAAAAATAAGAAGGAGATATTTCAAGAAGGCGACCTGGTCTTGAGGTGGGATGCCAGAAGGGATGAGAATTATAAGCATGGTAAGTTTGATAACCTTTGGGTTGGTCCTTTTAAGGTGGTTGAGGTTCTGGAAAATAATACATTTGTTTTACAAAATCTGGATGATATTGAGATTTTCTAAGGCCCAGTAAATGGGCGCTTCCTAAAACACTATTTTTCTTGAAAGAATGAGGGAAGGTCTCTCTTGTACCATAGTTTCTTTCCTTTTTTCGTTTGCATTTTATTAGTTAGTTGTGTGTGAATAAAGACTCCATATCCCAACAAAGGCACTGGGGTTAGCTTCAGTTTTAAATTACAGAGATGTATGGTTGAGGGACAATGATAGATATACATGTCTGACAAATAGAAACAGAGGTAGGACAAGAGAAGTGGGAGCGAGGTTTTGAGAGGTAAGGTGCCTGATCTACTATTCTTATCACCTCACAGGGAAGTGTTATCCCCGGTTGGAGCCAATGTTATAACCTAGGTCTGCACCCATGCCTTTTCCCTCCTTTACCCTATACATCCATCAAAGGTCTGATTTTTGTTTTTTGTTTGCTAATTTTATCATCCATGATTTAATGACTCGATGTCAATGGCCCCTATTGGTCTTTACTTTCTTTGCGTCATTGTTTTTCTTTCTTGAAAGTTGATTACATGTTATGGTTTGATTTTGAAACATATGTCATCGTGTTTACCATTAATTGATCATGCAACGGGTCGACCAATTCCTTTATATGCACAAGAAACATCCAAAAATAAAGACGCAGCAATCCAGAGTAGTGGATTTCAGGCTTAGGTTGTAAGAAAAAAACAGAGTAAATTGTTTTAAGGTCGACACCCAATAGTCAATTAAGATCAACGTCTCTTGTGCATATGGAGTTTCAAAATTGTGAGAGGTTTAACCACAAATAAATGTGAAGTTTTTCTCCATGACTTTTGCGTTCAGGCATCCAATCTTGTTAGTTTTTCAATCCTAAAAATCCTCGAGCTCCGAATTGTCGAAGTGGCTCCCACGTCACTCCGAGAGATTTCAATACAAAGCAAACATAGTTCCCCAAAGTGTCAGAGCTTTGAACACTGAATTGTCGAAGTGGCTAGCACATCACTCTGGGAGATTTCAATCCTGAGCAAACACAGTTTCTCGAAGCCTGGAGCCCCAAAGTCTTGAAATATTAATCCACTTTATGAGATTTTAATCTAGATAAAACACAGTTCCCCGGAGCCCCAAATTGTCAAAGTGTCGGAGCCCCTTTCTCATAAACTCTTTTTTCAGCTGACGTGGCATATGCCACCTGTCAATTGATTTCATATGACATGTGTCACTCATTTCAAGTACTTTGGTTATGTCATTTGCATTATTTCAGGTGACACATGTCACTCTCATTTTATGACACATCATCAATTGTGGAAACATGTTGCCACATCACTCCGGGAGATTTTAGTCCAGAGAAAACATATTTTTCCGAAGCCCGGAGCCCTGAAGTGTCGGAGCCACGAATTGTCGAAGTGGTTGGCACATCACTTCAGGAGATTTTAATCCAGAGCAAACAATGAGCCATGAAGCCCTGAAGTTTTGGAGCTCCTAAAGTCCCAAAATGTTAAATGATTAAAGTATCTTAATCCATGGTAGATTTGATTAGCGATAAAAATTGGTTAATGACTTCGTGAGTTCGTTCATTCGGGGGATATTTATACTCTTCATTCAAAATCTCTTGAACATCGAATTGTTGAAGTGGCTTATCCTCATTAATTTCCTACGTTAAATTATTCTTGAAACAGGGCCAAACGAAGAAAATGTTGTTTTACAGGTGAAGCTATAGATTTGCAGATCTCAAATGACTTTCTAATCTGGCTAGTCTATTGTATCAGATTACTCATTCGGAAGCATCTCAGATTCAAAGGAACCTAAGTTAGTTCATGGGTATGACATGAGGACGAGGAGAAGCAAAACACTAGAAAACCACAACCAGTCCATCACATAGAAAGACAAGAAGAAAGGGTCAGCTACGGTCAAGACAGAAAGGCTTGATGACAATCAACATGTACAAGAACTAAAACTTCATATCCGGACCCTACAACACCACAACCATGAATTAGGGAATTTGTACTCTAAACTACGAAAAAGGTATCCAAGACTCCAGAAGAAGTACCAGAAGACTTGCCTCTTCCTCAAGGAGATAAGGTGAAGAATTCTATCCAGTTATCTCCCAGTTAGCCTCCAACAATGCACGTGGATACAAGTGCTCGAATCAAAGTCCAGTTCTATCAGTCTTATTTAGTTCTATCAAAGACTCAGTTCGATCCAGCATATGCATCAGTTTGGTTTATCATTAGCAGCAGTTTTAGTTATTTAAGTGCAAGACATTTTAGATTAAGGCATAATAAGTGGTCTTTTATGTGTGATAAGAACCACTCCTTTCTTATTAATTCAAGATCGAAGTATATCTTAATATACTCCATTAGTGTTTTACCTAAGTTAATAAGTTGTTTTACAACTGATGGTGTAGAGTTAAGCCTCGGTTCCAGATGGATGAGAGCCTCTACAATTTCATAAATATGCAGATTTTGTATGTTTTGAGGGTTCAGTTTTTGATAAAAGAATATCAATACATCAAGATGGTTGAACCTGTTCTATGCAAGGATTAAATCTATCTACATGGTGAATATACTCTTGATGACAGTGTTTTTTTCCAAATCTACATGTGTTTTTATCTTATATTGAATGTAGTTTTTTATTTGTGTGAAGTACATTTCATTTCCTTTGGCTATTGTATAACTTGTCTTTACTAATATGAAACCTGTGAAACAGCAAATGCTTTGGTGAATATTTGTTTACATTGCAACCTGTGGGAGTAATTATGTTTTTGATACATGTTTAATGTCTTGAAATGATATTTTAAGTATTAAACTTCTTGCAACAGATTATTCATTGAATGGTTTGTTGTTTCCCTTTGTTTTTACCTCTATTATCTCACTTGTCTGTCATTTGTGTGCCACCATCCAAGGAGGACCCTCATCCATATAATTTTTCCACCCTAGCCATGCTCTTTTCTTGATAAAACCAACCCTCTAACTGACCAACAAAATAAAAAAACCAACCATTCTAAACTTGAGGCGGCCTAGCTTTTCCCTTTAGCAGTCAGGTGCAGACTTTAGGACCAACAACACTCAAGCATGGTAATTCCAAACTTGATAATTGAGTATTTTACTTGTTGTAGGTACGATTCCAAGATTGGTCTTCAACTAATCCTACCCAATGGCCCCTCCACAATCTCATGACTATTTGTAATGTATTTTGGCCAACAATTTCTCTTTTGACCTCACACATTAGGGGGCATCTATTATAGTGTCATTTGACACCTTATATGTTCATTATGACTCATTGGCCTCAGTTACATCCCTTTCCCTATTTGCAGGAGAAAAATCCCCCTTTTCCTCCCTAAAAACATATTAAAAAATCCCATTTTTCAAGATGTACGCGACAAAACTTTAAAATTAGTCACAAACCTTGTCTTCCATGAACTGTATTTCTGAAACTATAGTGAAAAAAATCTAAAATTTTTACCACCTATACTATGATATTTCTCCTCGGTCTCCACAAAATTTCACTATCTAAAACTTCCCAGAAAAAAATTAAAGCATAAATTCCAAGATGACTCGTTTAAAACTGATTTTAGGGTGAGTAACAAACCCTGTGGTCCATAGGCTATATCTTTGAAAGTGTATTGAACCAGCACTTGAAATTTTGAAAACATTTACCTTGATATTTCTCCTCGGTCTTCTAAAAATTTCGCTTTCTGAAACTTTCGAGAAAAAACATTATAGTGAAAATGCCAAGATGTCTTGATTGAAGGAGAAAAACCCTAGTATCATAGCTCTAATACCAAATGTTATGAACCAAGCACCTTCAAAATGATAAAAAGTCAATTAATATAGTCCAGTTTGAAGGGGAAACCTTGTTTTATAATATATCCAATTCAGAAGACAAGATGAGATGCTTATGCAAATGATTCTCCTTTATTATAAATAGGAGATAAAGTGAGCACGATGTAACCTACCACTAAGCCGACCTAATCGTAACTAATAAACTCACAATAAATGAGTCTTATAACCTTAAGGATCTTAACATCATGGGGCCTTATGGGCCTTTATGATATGACCCCAAGGGGGGAATATATGGAGTTAAATGTATATGATATGACCCCAAGGGGGGGAATATATGGGGTTAAATGTACATGTAATATGTAAATGTATATGTAATAGGGTCATCCTAACAATAAAGGGACCCCATGTGCAATGTGTGAATTTTTATATAGAGAGAGCATGTATTCACTATTGTGGACATGTGAATTGTGATTTATGAATGGATTGGGTATTTGAACGAGGTTCTCCTATTCTTTAAGGAGTTATTGTGTAACTCGTCTCTCTTATCTATATTGGAGTTGTGCTCCATGCTCACATTGGTGTACATGGAGGGTACTTCTATTTTATTGTGATATTTTAATAATTTGAATCATAATGTTTGGTATCAGAGCATTGCTCCCAGGGTTTTGTTGCTTCAAGCAATTCATCTTGGTATTTTCACTATAATTTATTTATTTGCAAAATTTCAGACTATGAAATTTTCAAAATACTGAGAAGACATAGTGAAGTACTCTTGGTAAAAATTTTAGGTTATGGGTCATTTCACTTTCAGAGATACATCTTGTAGAAGTTAGGGTGTTTTACTAGCCTTGAAAGTAGTCTCAAACAAGTCATTTTTAGAATTTTTCTATAACTTTTTTGGGGCAATGTTCCAGACTGTGAAAGTTTTAGGATCCTAGGGATACACAAAAAATTAATTTTCATAAAAATTTCAGGTTTTGGATCATTTCACTTTCTGAGATATAACAGGTGGAAGCGAGGGTTTGTGACTAGTCCTGAAATTAATTTCAAATGAGTCGTGTTGGAGTGTTTCTATAACTTTTTTTCTGGGATGCTTTAGACAACAATTTTTTTAGGATACTAAGGAAACATAGTGAAATCTGCTTGATACAAATTTCAGGTACTTGTTCATTATAATTTATGAGATATAACCTGTGGAATTGAGGGCTTGTGAATAGTCCTAAAACTAGTCGCAAACAAGTGTTGTTGCTAGAAGTGCCATATATGAAGTTTGAAAAGTCCAAATTGAGTGCCACTAGTTTCTTTGGAAAGAAAATAGTCTATGGTATTGTAGGTAAAAATTTCAAAGTTATATTTGAAATATTGGAAATGTTGAATTCCATAAAGGTTCGTTATCTGGAAAGAGCCAAAAATCAACAAGTTTTGGTAAAGTTACCATAACTTTCACTTGACACATAAAATTTTGATCATACACATCGCATTGCAGAGAAGACATATCATAGTACTACAGACTAAAATTTTAGATTCAAAAGGGTCAAAATTTCAGAGATATATCAAAAGGAAGGTCAGCTAGAAGGATTGACTCCAAATCAAGGTTTTCAAAGGTATGTTCACTTAAAACTATCATAAATTTTGATTGGGATGTCTGATTGAGGTGATTCAAGATCCATTGGAAAGATAAAACATAGGAGAATATATTTGAAAATTGATAATAATTATTTGGATCAACATTTATAAGATATTGAAGTTTAAATTGGAGAGTTTATTTTCGACCTCAATTAAGATATAATGACAACACGTATGTTTTATGGAGAGGAACATTAAGATAAAATCAATCCAATGGAATGGTTGATAATGATAAAGAAAACTAATTTAGGTCCTATTTTGGAAATTATTCATTTATAGGGTGAAGTTTGGGAATGGTGGATGAGTATTGGTAAATATACTAGACAAAACATGACATGGAAAGTATTTGAAAAACTATTCTCCAATAAATGGATCAAGGAAACAAATATGGAGGAGATGCATAAAATTCAAGTGGAATTAAAGGAATCAAAAGAATCAAAATAAGAAGTCTCCAAATTGCAAAAGGATAATAAAGAACCAAGTAAATATATTATTAAGAAATATGACGAGTTATCAAAGATGAAATCCATTAATGAATCACTCAGTAATGAGGTTAAGAACTTAAAACATGAAAATATTAGCAAAGGAAAGTTGAAATGGATGTATCAAGGGAAGATTTGAAAAAGAAAGATGTAGAAATCAAACGGTTACATAAGCATAATCAATAATTTCCTAATGATTTTAAGAGGGTGAAAAGGAAGTTACAAGATTTGGAATCAAAGAATAATGGTGAAGATATTACCACAAAAGTTGAAGATGGTACTATGAAAAAACTTGAATAGGAAATTTGTAAGAAGGTTGAGGAATCCTTACATATTGATGAGGTAAAATCAGAAATGCAATCTAGAATTGGAGAATGACATCAGAATTTGGTAGATGGAGTTACATTGCAAATTCAAAAGGACAAAGAAGACAAGATTCAACAGGGTCACCGAAAGATACTTGAAAAAGTTGAACTCCATCTAGAGGATGTACATGCTTAATATGATGGTATTATCTCCAAGGATAAAGTAATCAAATACCAAACAAAGAGGATGGAGGATGCAATTGTCTCTGAAAAGAAGATAGATGAAATGGATATGCATAAGGAAGGGAAACCATCAAATGTGAAACCATATCAACACCCTCATTACCAGGAAACATTTCAAGGAAGACAAGATTATCAATATCAACATTATCAAGTAATAAGGTGGAATACTCATAAATATTCATGGAAGAGGGAATCAAAAAATCACTCCTCAACAAGATATTTTCAAATACCAACAACCACTACAAATTGGGGAAGTTACAATAATAATACATGGAATCAAGGGAAAGAAAATTATGCAACAAATATCCACCAAGGATTAAGTCTGAAAAGAATTGATTTTGGATGGATTGATCATCATCAATGAAAACAAAAAAGTAGGAACATAAGACAATCATATTACTTGGTTTCATCACATGTAAATCCTTTAACTGTAAATCTTTGAGGACAAATATTTTTTACAGAAAGGTACTATGATATGACCCCAAGGGGGGCATATATGGGGTTAAATGTATATGATATGACCCCAAGGGGGGGAATATAGGGGGTTAAATGTACATGTAACGTGTAAATGTATATCGAATAGGATTGGCCTAATAATAAAGGGGTATCATATGCAATGTGTGAATAGGTATATATAGAGAGCATGTATACATGTGAATTGTGATGTATGAATGTATTTGGGTATTTGGAGGACGTTCTTGTATTCTTTAAGGAGTTATTGTGTAACTTATCTCTCTTATCTATATTCCATTTGTACTCCATGCTCACATTGGTGTGCATGGTGTGTAATTTTGGTTTATTGTGATATCTTAATCTTTTAGATCATAACATTTGGTATCAGAGCATTGATCCTAGGGTTTTGTTGCTTCAAGTGTGTCATCTTGGTATTTTATCTATTACCTTTTTTCTACAAACAAAGTTTCAAACTGTGAAATTTTCAAAATAATAAAAATACATGGTGAAGTACTCTTGGTAAAAATTTCAGGTTTTTGGTCATTTTACTTTGGAAGATACATCTTGTGGAAGTTAAGTATTTTTTTAGCCCTGAAATTAATTTCAAATGGGTCATTTTTGGAATTTTTCTATAAGTTTTGTTTGGTGATGTTTCAACTATGAAATTTTTAGGATCCTGAGGAAACATAGAAAACGTTGGCTAAAAAAACTCCATCTACCAATGTGTATATTTAATGTGATATTTTCTTACCTTACTTGGATTTCATGCAAGTATGTCACTTTTCCCACTAAAATCTATGTTTGAATGTTAAATTATAGCCCTATAATTAATGAAATATTTGGCCTATATGTAGTAATGATAATGGAACAATTACAAAGTTGTGATTAACTAATGGAAATTATTCTCTAATTTGATCGTGCATTGAGTGACCTGTGAATGGGGCCAACATTGAATTTTTTTTAGTTTGTGCTCGTATGCACTGAAATTTGACATGGCTATAGTGGATGCATGCATTGACGGTATGGGAGGGTTTAGAGACTCAAATATGACTCACACAAAGATTTTGGTTTAGGGTTTGATGGGATGATACAACTCCCAAAGAGAGGATTAGGATCCCACATTGGATAAAAAATCTCCATCTACCAACATGTATATTTAATGTGATATTTTCTTACCTTACTAGGAGTTAATGCAAGTATGTCACTTTTCCCACTAAAATCTATGTTTGAATGTTAAGTTATAACCCCTATAATTAATGAAATATTTGGCCTATATGTAGTCATGATAATGGAACCATTACAAAGTTGTGATTAGCTAGTGGAAATTATTCTCTAATTTGATCTCGCACTGACTGACTTGTGAATGGGGCCAACGTTGAAATTTTTTCAATTTGTGCTCGTATGCACTGAAATTTGACATGGTTATAGTGGATGCATGTGTTGATTGTATGGGAGGGTTTCGAGACTCAAATAAAAATCACACAAATATTTTGGTTTAGGGTTTGATGGGATGACCCAACTCCCAAAGAGAGGATTAGGATCCCACATTGGCTAAAAAAACTCCATCTACCAACGTGTATATTTAATGTGATGTTTTCTTACCTTACTTGGAGCTAATGCAAGTATGTCGCTTTTCCCACGAAAATATATGTTTGAATGTTAAATTATAGCCCCCATGATTAATGAAACCTTTGGCCTATATGTGGTCATGATAATGGCACCATTACAAGGTTGTGATTAGCGAGTGGAAATTATTCTCTAATTTGATCGCGCACCGAGTGACCTGTGAATGGGGCCAACATTGAAATTTTTTCAATTGGTGATTTTATGCACTAAAAGTTGGCATGGTTATAGTGGATGGATGCATTGATAGTATGGGAGGGTTTCGAGACTCAAATATGACTCACACAAATATTTAGAAAATCAAACAACAAATATTAGAACCTAACTATGAAGGATATGAAATTATCCTTCTCTGGTGAAACAAAAGCTTGATCTTCTTTGCATATTTTATCAAAGGCCCATTTTGAAATAACTATTTTGACCTTTTTTACATTTTTGACTATTTTGACCATGATTAGCTTAGACACCAGAAATATATTGAGCCTCTTAGCCATTTTCTCCTCCCTGGTCCTCAAATTTCTCCAGGTGGGAGGGATATTTAAAGGCTCCACATCTGCCAATATAGCATCTTTAAAATTTCGGAGAAAATAATTAATCCTCCCTTATTGAAATCCCCTAGTTTTCAACCGTTTCAACACTAGTTTCCTCTTAGTATTTTCGAGAGTCTTCAATATACTCTTATCATACTCCTCAAAACTTGAGACAATGTCTTGGGAATATATCTCAACTATTTCCTTCTCTGGTGAAATGAAATCTTGATCTTCTTTTCATATTTTACCAAAGGCCCATTTTGAAATAACTATTTTTACCTTTTTGAGGTTTGTTGCTAGATCAAGACTACTTGATTATCCCTTGCAAAGGGATCAAATCTTACTCATTCAAAAGTTACAAGAATTGTAAACTCCTCATATTTTAACCATGGGCATTAAATTTAAAAGGGATAAAATAATTTCCTCATTCCTTTTCTATTTGAAGGAGAATTGGTAGAAGATCAGAGTACCCTATAACCTCTACCCAATACCTTATTCTGTTAGGATCAACTATGATTAGCTTAGACATCGGAAATATATTAAGCCTCTTATCCATTTTCTCCTCCCTAGTCCTCAAATTTATGTAGGTCAATGAGAGATTTAAAGGATCCACATCTGCCAATATAGCATCTTCAATATTATGGAGAAAATAATTAATCCCCCCTTATTGAAATCCCCTAGATTTCAACCCTAGTTTCCTCTTAGTATTTTCGAGAGTCTTCAATATACTCTTATCATACTCCTCAAAACTTGAGACAATGTCTTGGGCATAGATCTCAACTATATCCTTCTCTGGTGAAATGAAATCTTGATCTTCTTTGCATATTTTATCAAAGGCCCATTTTGAAATAACTATTTTTGACCTTTTTGAGGTTTGCCACTAGCTCAAGACTACTTGATGATCCCTTGCAAAGGGATCAAATATTACCCATTCAAAATTTACAATAATTGTAAACTCCTTATATTTTAACCATTGGGCATTAACTTTAAAAGGGATAAATGGTTCTCATAGTTCAAGCCATGTTTTGGGGTTGAAAACATAGATTTTAGTCCCCAATACATTATTTTGGGGCTCATAAGACATATGTGAATCCTTAGACCATAATATAGGCCCTAGAGGTGCAATATTTTCCCTAGAAAGGGAAAATGAACCCAATTTCTCTATATTTTCAGCTTATCTATCTCAGTTTTAGATTTCATTTTGTTTCATTGTCAAAGTAATATTGAAATATTTTGTTGAATATATACACTAACATTCACTTTGAGAGGTTGATGTGTTGCCCGGATCATCAAAGTGTGTTCATTTCACTTTTTGTTTCTAATGTCCTTCAATTGGATTAGCATAATAGTTTAACTTCTTCTTCTAGAATGAACTTAGGTTTTCAAGACAATAGGAGAGACAAGGTTTACCAAACCCTCTCTTCCTTGAAGTGTTAATGTAATTTCAAAACTATTGGTTGGATATTAATAACTTTATCATGGAGGTATTAGGTTATCATCCCTTCAGTTCCCTTAGGAAAAATGGTTATTTTTGTTTCATATAAAAAGGTACAATGATCATATATAAACAAAATGAACCAATAAGGTTGAAATGTTCACCTTTAATGACTTCAAATGCTAATTTTTATTGGGTTTAGTGGGAAAAAATCAAGTTCCTCACCTTTTGCCTAATGACAAGAATATAAATGAGCTTTGTCTACAACATCCAACAAATACAACTCTTCTCTTGGATACTAGTGGCTTTGTTTTAAGACTTTCCTTGAGGGCTTCTTGAAGAAATTGTGGCAAGTTGAGCCCAAAAAAATTGTTTGAACAAATTGYCATTACCATAAGCAACATTGTCATYAGTATCATCATCGTTGTTTTCATCRTGTTCATCRTCATTKTCATCATTATCGTTGTCATCATCATCATCGTCTTCATCATAATTGTCCCAGTCATCATCATTATCATCGTCGTCRTCATCATTKCCATCATCCTTGTCCTTTCCATTGTTGTGATCATCATCATATCATCATTGTGATGATCATTGTCATCATCATCATGTTGAAATTACTAAGACAACTGAGAGGGGGGGTGAATCAACTGTTACTGTGCTTAAACAATATTATGTTTATTAAAACATTTTTAAAATTCACCAAGTGACCATCAAGATTATACAAGATATGAACAACAAAAATAATAATCATCAATCACACATATGATATACACAGAGAAAAATTTTCACGAGGAAACCCATAAAGGGATAAAACCTTTTCTTCTTCAAATGATAGGTAGTCTTTTATGTTTTGTACATCATCTATCTTTGAGCACCAACTCAAAATGAGGCTACCACCTCTATTTTACAAGCTGCAACTTGTTGAGAGCACCAACTCTCTAGTTTCTCTAGCACCCACTAGAAGGAAGCCCTAACTCCCTGAGTGTTCGAGAACCAACTAGATGGAATCACCTACTTCCACTTATACAAGCACCCACTTACATCCAGAAAACTCTGTGTTTTCCCAAGCACCACCCTGCCACCCTGATTTCTAGCCACAACTAGATGAAAGCTACAACTTCTAGTATTCAAGCACCAACTTGAATAACATAGGACTACAATCCTCCCTAGCACCTCCCTACCTCCCTGATTATAAATAAATGATTGATTAACCAACAATACAGATATATCAATTCTTACCACTTCTTTTATGTTCTACAATTCTTATATTCTTCACTATTCTTATGTTATGTTCATACTTGGCTTGGCTTGTTGTCTCTTTCTATTTGTTCTTTATTTGTTCCTCTCATTCTCTTTGGTATGTGTACATTCTTCTCTCTTCACCTTTTCTGTTATGTTCATCTTTTGTTTCTCATCTCTGAGTTTGATCTCACATTGTGCATAATGTGATTTTCCTTTCTCCCAGTTCAACTCATTTTTTCCAGTGAGAATAGCCAACCTAACTCAGTCACTGTGTATTGCTTTTATACAATCCTTCCATTTATTTACACTTTGAATCTCCAAAGAAATGCACAAGCAATTGAATCGCCAAAAACCCAATAACTATGATTCAGTTATGCTAACTGAATCGTAACTTATCAATAGTCTGTGAAGTGAAACAGTCACCCTTCGCTCAAAATTTTAATTAATCAACACCGTTGGATTAAATACGCAGAGACTTGTTGATCTTTCAAATATGCTCCTCGTGAAATTTACCTACTCCAACTAGCACTGGGTGTGTTTCTCCCACATGCCCACCTGATGTGAACTTATGCTAACCAAAGAGTCATTTCGCGATTATGATTTTCGAGTGATCGGCTGCGAGTCACCTCAATTTTCCCAACTCTCGAAACTCCGAGGCTGATCCTAGCAACACTAGCTCCTTCCCTTCTCTTCCACTAATGTGACCATTGGTTGTGACCACACGCCTATTCAGAAAGTCTTATCATGATTTCGTGTGTCATATGTTTGAACGTGAGCCAACCCTGACTCTTCTAACTTCCGATATCCAAAATACTCTAGTTCAATGGTCCACAGCCCTCTGTGATCTAATGTTCTAGATATTATCGTGATTTCGCGTTGCAAATATTTGAACATGGGCCAACCCTGACTCTTCTAACTCCCGATATCCAAAAAACTCTAGATCAACGGTCCACAACCTTCTATGATATAACGGTCAAGATATTATCGTGATTTAGTGTTTCATGACTTCAAAGGTTAGAGAACCTCCTTCCTTTGACTCTTCATTCAGCGAAATGTTGATCTCTCGCCACGTGTCCTCTAGATTCAACAACTCAGATCTCATCATGATTTCGCGTTTTGTGGAATTGGAGGATGGCTCTCACCCATTATCCTCTTCACAGTTATATTGGATCTAACAGTTGTTGGCTCTCATAGCTCAGATCCAAAGGATCATATCTATACTGCTCTTATGTGCTTCCTCTGGTCACTGAGTGTTGATCTAACGGTTATCGGGTAGTCGAGATTAGTGATCCAACAGCCATTGTCGTTCTTC
>ML791239.1:126288-142223 GCA_009831015.1 Picea engelmannii
AGGATAACACCAACAACATCATCAAATTTTAAAGTATTTGAACTAGAGATAGAGTTACTTACAGCCATGACCAAGCCATTCCAGCTTTCTGGCAATGAGCACAAGATTAGAAGAGCCCTAACCTCATCATCAAAGTCCACTTTGACAGAACTTAGTTGACTAGTAACCATATTAAATTCATTTAAATGATCTACAACAGACCCACCTTCCAACATATTCATATTAAATAATCTCTTCATTAGAAATACCTTATTGGAAGTCGAGGTTTTTTCATACAATTTCGCCAACGCGTCCATCAAACCCTTTGTTGTCTTTTCTTTCGAGATATTGAAAGCCGCCGACACTGCCAGGCTCAGCCGTATCGTTCCTAGAGCCTTTTTGTCAAGAATCTCCCATTCTTCATCCTTCATGGCTGTCGGCTTCTTTGCTACTCTACTCAATGGTAGGAATAGATCCTTCTGATATAAATAATCTTCCATCTGCATCTTCCATAACTGGTAGTTTTGGTCATTAAATTTCTTGACCCTAAACTTTCCATCTTCCGACATTGCTCCCACTCGAACCAGGAACCCTCTTTTCCTATGAGTTACCTTACGCTCTAATACCAGTTGTTAGAAAAACAGGACCGCGGGGCAATAAAATAAAACAAATGCGGAAACAAAACACAGAAGATACACAATACAAGAGAGACACAGATTTACATGGTTCACCCAGTGTGGGCTACGTCCACCAAAGAAATTGCCAGGTCCTTTCTTTATTATTATCCAGCAAAATGAAGGGATACAACCTATAGAAAAACCCATTGTAACTTCCTCTTCTTTCTCTCACAGTCTCCTCTCTCATAATACAATACTCACCAACATACATAGCTGCAATACATTTCCCTCATAAAAGAGGGTTTCCTTCTAGGGAAAAAAACCCTAACATACTCTCTATCATTAGATCTGAGACCTTATAATGAACGGTCCATATTTACAATGAAATTACAATATACTTTTACAAGGCAATTTTTGCTTCAGGGGCCCGCTTGCCCCCAGACCCCCCAGCCGAGGGGATATCCCCCCCAGACCCCACAGAGGGGGTACCCCCCTCTACACTCCCCCGCGTGGAAGAGTGTACATACTTCTGGGGTGTAAATACTTCATGGGGTATAAACACGGCTGAAAGTAAAAGACCTCTAAATCAGGAAGATAATCAGGCTCCACAACCAACATTCTGATCTATCTGACTTAGAAAATTTTCTAAGCGTTCAAAGGTCTCAACCTTTGCTCCTCCTGCAAGTCTTTCTTTTGGACCTTGGCTACACTTCTGGACAGCACAAAGCACTATCTCTTCTGATTTGTGATCTCTGCTTACTATTTTCTTCTTCAATTGAGCTTATGCTTTCCTTGTTTGCCATCATTGCTTCTTTTCTTTCCTGTAAGCATACCATCGATGTTTTTGTTCTTACAATCAATCTTCTAAATTTCATCACTATTGTTCTTTCCATCAATAACAAGCACATTCTTTTCCTGAAAAACATGCCAACAATCTCCCCCTTTGTCATTGATGGCAACCCTAAAAGGTTGCACCCTTCACTGTTCTTCTTTGTTCTTCAAATGTAGCATCCAAACAATTAACCACAACTTCCACAACTTTTCTCCCCCTTTGAGTCTTGACATCAATTTCAAAGAACACATGCTCCCCTTGAGTTGTGAGAGTACTTTTCGAATATGAAAGATTCAGAGCAAAAATCACCAAAAATACAACAGATATTCAATAATTGCTCCCCCTGACAAGGCGAACAGATTAGATGAAAGAAGATATGATCCCCAAATTCTGACGAAGATATTCAAATGGTGTCACTGCTAATGGTTTAGTAAAGATATTATCTATATGTTTTGTGGAAGGAATATAATTCAATTGAAAAACTCTGTTTGTAACATGTTCTATGAGAAAATGGTATTTGATTGGTATATGCTTAGTCTTTGAATGAAGTACAAGATTCTTGGAGACACTAATGGCACTGGTGTTATCACAGTGAATTGGAATGGGATCAATATAAGTTACCTTCAAATTTGTAAGAGTTTGTTTCATCCATAATAATTGAGTGCAGCAAATAGCAACAGCAATTTACTCTACCTTTGTAGTTGATAAAGAAATAGATCATTGTTTCTTACTAATCCATGCTACTAACAAGTCACCTAGGAAGAATGTTCAATGCACCTCCACTGGTGCTCTTTCTCTCATCCACACAATTTTCCCAATCAACATCTGAATAAGAAGCTAACTGAAAATTCTGATTTCTAGGATACCACAGACCATAAGTCATTGTGCCCTTCAAGTATTTGAATATCCTTTTGACAGCTACTAAATGACTTTGTTTGGGAGCATATTGATAACGACCTACCATTCTGACATCTTGCATTATATCAGGATGGGATGGCGTGATGTACAGAAGACTACCTTTCATTGATTGATATGTTCTTTTATCAACATCAGGTGAAATATTGTCTTTATTGAGCTTGCAACCAACCGCCATAGGTGTACTAACAAGAGAGGAATCTTCCATCTGGAACTTTTTCAACATCTCTTTCAAATATTTTCCTTGAGATATAAATATTCCTGCAGAACTCTGATTTACTTGTAAACCAATAAAATATGATATTTATCCTATCATGGACATCTCAAACTTTGTTTGCATAGAATTAGCAAACCACTAAACAAAAGATTCATTAGTACAGCCAAAAATAATGTCATCTACATAAACCAAAACAACTAATAGATCATCACCTTCAAACTTAATATATAGATTGTTGTCAATAGTACCTTTCATGAACCCTTTGTCTTGTAAAAAAATATCCAATCTATAATACCAAGCTCGTGGTGCTTGTTTCAGTCCATATAAAGCCTTCTTCAACTTCCATACATAGTCAGGATTATCTGTCAGTGAAAATCCTTCAGGTTGCTCCATATATACTTCTTCTTCTAGATCTCCATTGAGAAATGATGACTTAACATCCATCTGATCTACTTTAAAGTTATTATGACATGAATATACAAGAAACATCCTGATGGCTTCCAATATTTCCACTGGAGAAAGGTTTCATCAAAATCTTGTCCTTCAACTTGTGCATACCCTTTACAAACCAATCTATCTTTATTCCTAACAATTTGTCCTTTTTCATTCATTTGATTTTTGAACACCCATTTGGAGCCTATTACATTCTTATTTTTAGGTCTAGGAACAATTTCCCAAGTATTGTTCTTATCAATCTGATCAAGCTCTTCAATCATAGCTTTCATCCAATCATCATGCTTGATAGATTCATCAAAAATTTTAGGTTCAATCAAAGATAGGAAAGCAACATGAGATTGTTCTGAGTCTTTAATCAATTTCCTTCTTGTCTGAACTCCTTTATTCATATCACCAATTATCTGATTTTCACGATGATTCTTTCTAACAATTTTGAGAGGTGGTTTTGTTTATGTCTGATTAGTTGAGTTTGCCTGAGTATTTGTATCTTCATCTAATTCAAAGTCTTCTCTTTCCGATCCTTGGACATGTTCATATTCAACTTCAACTATATCTTTTGTAGTTGATTCAACACTGCTTACATTTCGTATCGGGATTTCTTCATCAACTTTTATGTTGATACAATCAACCAATTTATGCAGCCTCTTATTATAGAATCTGTATCCTTTATTGTTTGTAGAATAACCTAAGAAGATACCTTCATCATCCCTATCATCATATTTTCCAAGATTTTCATCATTATTCTTGATATAACACTTACTCCCAAAGACTTTAAAAAGCTTGATTGAGGCAGGTCTTCCAAACCATAGTTCATAAGGAGTCTTGTTACTGTGTGGCCTAAGATGATCTTTGCTAAGAATATGTACAGTTGTATGAATTGATTCTACCCAATATGTCTGAGTAATATTCCTTTCATTCATCATTGATCTTTCCATTTGTTGAACTGATCTATTCTACCTCTCAACTACTCCATTTTGTTGTGGAGTCCTTGGAATAGTGTACTCTCTTTTGATCCCATGTTTATCACAGAACTTTTTGAAGTTCCATGAATTAAAATATCCTCCTCTATCAGACCTTACTGCCTTCAATATTTTTCCTGTTTGATTCTCAGTCAGAGCCTTAAATACTTTGAATTTTTCGAATGCTTCATATTTTTCCTTCAAAAAGGAAACCCATGTTAGTCTAGAATAATTATCAATAATCAAAATGAAATAGTTTTATTTTCTTGTACCTTCTTTCCTTGATGGTCCACATAAAACCATATGTACTAACTAGAGAAGTTTTTTTGTTGAAGGAAATTTCTTAGATTTGAACTGTGTCCAAGTAAGCTTTCCTATTTGGCAAGGTTTACAAACAAAATCATATGGCTTTGATATCTTTGGAAGATATTTTACTGCCCCATTGTTTCTAAGATTGATTATATGATCAAAATTTAGGTGTCCAAGTCTCCTATTCCATAACCAACTTTCATCATACTTGCTTAAGTGGAATTCTTCTTTTTCTTCTTTTAACACATAGACATTGTTTTTTGCTCTTATGCCTTTTGCACCTAGTTGTCCTGAATTCACTGATTTTATTCTACAATCTTTAGAAGTAAAAACAACTTCACATACTCTGTCACAAAACTTGACTGACACTAAGTAGATTATGTTTCAGACCGTCTACAAACAACTCATCTTGAGCTTTTCCTTTGTCATTACTTAGACTTACCATTCCTTTACCTTTTATTTTACATGGTGCATCATTTCCAAAAGTTACATTCCTTGATTTGCTTTCACTTAGAGATAGAAACTTACTTTTGTCTCCAGTCATATGTTTGGAGCATCCAATGTCAATATACTAGGGATTCTTTTGTCTTTGGGATGATAACACTAATCCACACTTGTCATCTTATTTCTTCTTCCAAACCTTGAAATTTTCAGCAGCGGAATTCAAATCTAGCTTATAGTTCCTTAAGCGATAATCTGCAGCTTTATGTCCAAAATTATGGCAGATGTAACATTCTGGTTCACTGAATAACAGATCATAATGATTGTTATGATCATAACTGTTGTTATGCTTAACCTGTGTTTTTCCCCAACCATCACATGATTTGTAGTCTGTGATTGTTTGTTACTTGGTTGTCTCAATCTTTGTTGTGGTAGATAAGTATTCCTTGAGTATCTTGAATGCTCATATCTAAATCTTAAAGAACAATTTACAGCTTTGTGACCAAAGTTATAACAGAAAAAACAATATCCATAGAAAAATCCTCTGTACCTAGAAAAAGGTTGTCTTCTTTGATTTCTTCCATGCTGATGATTTCTTTGATCTACAGATTCGGTTCGAATACTTTTTCTTTCATTTCTCCTTGGCACCTGATTATCTTTCTTTGTTTCTACAGAGTGGTTGTTGTCAAAGATTGTAGATTTGAAAAATTTGATGGATTTTGTTTTACTTGGTTGATCACTACTTGATCCTTCTTCATAACCCAAGCCAGCTTTCAACATTGGATTCCTTTGTTGATTTAGAATGGAGGTTAACCCTTCTGAGGCTTTAATACTTGACATATTTTGGTGATACAATGCCTTAAACTTCTCCATCTCTTTTCTGATTTTTACTATTTCTTCTTCCAAAGCTTCACATCTCACTTTCTTCTCTAATAATTGTTTTTTCAGAATGTCCTCTATTTTCTTTGCCTTTTCTAACTCCACTTTTAGCAAGGCAAATTCTTCATCAGGTTTTTTACCATTCTTTTCAAACTGCATCAACGACTGTTTTTGTTTTCTCTTCGTAAATCTGAGTATGTCAATTTCTTCCAAAGCACTGATTAATTCACCTTCCATATCCACCACAGCTTCTTCGTCATTCATGTCACCTCCTGTGTGTTGATCATCAAGATCTACCATATCCATAAGCATAAAATCATTCACTTTGTCTTCGTAGGATGAATCGTTATCTATGTCTTTTGAGGAATCGTCATTGTTTGCACACAAACTTTTCTTTTTACTATATATCTTAAATTTGTATTTATTTTCATCATCAGAGTTCTAATCCTTTTTTTCTTGTGAGGACACTTTGATTCAAATTGACCTACCTTACCATAGTTAAAAAATTTGAAGGGCGACTTGCCTTGGTATTTTCCTGATCCTTTCTTTAACCTTCTCACAAATTTTGCCTCAATATCATCTAATTCTGAATCAGTATTCTTGTTTGCTTTAAAAGATGCTTCTCTAGTGATGGATTTATCTTTGATAATTCTCATTTCATATGCAATTAGAGTTCCTAGGAGTTGATTAATAGATAGAGTTTTAAGATCATTTAGTTCTTCTATTGCAGAAACGTTTGGATTAAATCTATCAAGCAGAGATCTTAAAAATTTTTGAACTAAAAATACATCTTCAATCTTCTCACCAAGACCCTTCATGGCATTCACAAGATCTTCAACTCTTAAAAAATACTTACTAATTGTTTCATCCTCATTCATCTTTAGTTTTTCAAATTTCAATCTATATGTTTGAAGTTTGGCATCTTTTACTTTCTCATTTCCTTCATAACTACTAATAAGTTTATCCCACATTGCTTTGGCAGATTCAAGATGCATCACCTTTACAAACTCAACTTCAGTAAGTCCATTCAAGATAGCATTCATTTCCTTAGCATTGAAGCTAAATTCTAACTTATCATCTTTGGAAGCTATCACAACAGGCTTTATATATCCAGTCTCTACTACATCCCAAACATCATCACCTAAGGCCATTATGTAGGTTCTCATTCTAACTTTCCAGAAGGCAAAATTTGTTCCATCAAACAGAGGAGGTTTATTGGCTGAAGTCCCTTCATGACTTGTCATGTTTAAGCTTACAGAACTACCTTTAAATAAAATGAACCTGCTCTGATACCAATTGTTGAAATTACTAAGACAATTGAGAGAGGGGGTGAATCAGTTGTTACTATGCTTAAAAAATATTATGTTTATTAAAACATTTTTAAACTTCACAAAGTGACCATCAAGATTATACAAGATATGAATAACAGAAATAATAACCATCAATCACACATATGATATACACAGAGACAAATTTTCTCTAGGAAAACCATAAAGGGAGAAAACCTCTTCTTCTTCGAATGATAGACAGTCTTTTATGTTATGTACATCATCTATCTTTGAGCACCAACTCAAAATGAGGCTACCACCTCTATTTTACAAGATGCAACTTGTTGAGAGAACTAATTCTCTGGTTTCTCTAGAACCCACTAGAAGGAAGCACCAACTCCCTGATTGTTCCATCACCAACTGGATGGAAGCACCTACTTCCACTTATACAAGCACCAACTTGCATACAGAAAACTCTGTGTTTTCCCAAGCACCACCCTACCACCCTATTTTCTAGCCACAACTAGATGAAAGCTACAACTTCCAGTATTCAAGCACCAACTTGAATAAGAGAGGACTATGGTCCTCCCTATCACCTCCCTACCTCCCTGATTATAAATAAATGATTGATTAACCAACAATATAGATATATCAATTCTTACCAGTTCTTCTCTATTCTGCAATTCTTCTTTGCTTCACTGTTCTTTTGTTTTGTTCATACTTGGCTTGACTTGTTGTCTCTTTCTATCTATTCTTTATATGTTCCTCTCATGCTCTTTGGTATGTGTACATTCTTCTCTCTTCACCTTTTTTGTTATGTTCAGCTTATGTTTCTCATCTCTGAGTTTGATCTCACACTGTGCATACTATGATTTTCCTTTCTCCCAGTTCAACTCATTTTTTCCAGTGAGAACAGCCAACCTAACGCAGTCACTATGTATTTATTTTATACAATCCTTCCATTTAGTTACACTTTGAATCTCCAAAGAAACACACAAGCAACCGAATCGCCAAAAACCCAAGAACTATGATTCAGTTCTGCTAATTGAATCATAATTGATCAATATTTTGTGAAGTGCAATAGTCACCCTTCGCTCAAAATGTCGATTAATCAACACCATTGGATTAAATTTGTAGAGACTTGTTGATCTTTCAAATATTTTCATCGCGAACTTTACCTGCTCAAACTATCACCGGGCGTGTTTCTCCCACATGCCCACTAGCTGTGACCTTACGCTAACCAAAGAGTTGTTTCGTGATTTCATGTTTTGAGTGATCAGCTGCGAGTCACCTCAATTTTCCAAACTCAAAAAACTCTGAGGTGGAGCCTAGTAACGCTAGCTCCTTCCCTTCTCTTCCACTGATGTGACCAATGGCTGTGACCATAGGCCTATTCAAAAAGGCTTATCGCGATTTTGTGTGTCTAATGTTTCAACATGAGCCAACCCTGACTCTTCTAACTCATGATATCCGAAATACTCTAGATCAATGGTCCACAGCCCTCTGTGATCTAACAGTCCATATCTTATCACAATTTCACATTTCGAATGTTTGAACGTGAGCCAACCCTAACTCTTCTAACTCCTGATATCCGAAATACTCTAGATCAACGGTCCACAACCCTATATGATATAACGAACAAGATATTATCACGATTTCACGTTTCATGACTTCAAAGGTTAGAGAAACTCCTTCCTTTGACTCTTCAGTCAACAAAATGTTGATGTCTCACCATGTTTCCTCTAAATTCAACAAATCAAATCTCATCGCAATTTCACGTTTCGCAGAATTGGAGGATAGCTCTCGCCCATTATCCTCTTAGAAGTTATACTAGATCTGACGGATGTTGGTCCTCGTCACTCAGATCCAATGGATCAGATATTTACTACTCTTCTTTGCTTCCTCTGGTCACTGGGCACTGATCTAACGGTCATCGGGTAGTCGGGATTGGTGATCCAATGACCATTGTTGTTCTTCCTCCTGAGATTTATGATCTCTCTAACTTAGAATATTTTCTAAGTGTTCAAAGGTATCGACCTTTGCTCCTCCTACAAGTATTTCTATTGGACCTCGATTGCACTTCTGAAAAGTGCAAAGTGCTATCTCTTCTAGTGTGTGATATTTGCTTACTATTTGCTTCTTCACCTGAGCTTATGCTTTCCCTGTTTTCCATCATTTCTGCTTTCCTTATTGTTTATTTTATTTCATGTAAGCATACCATCGATGTTGTTGTTCTTTCCATCAATATTCTTAATGTCATCACTATTGTTCTTGCCATCAATGACAAGCACATTATTTTCCTGAAAAACATGCCAACACATCATCTTCATTGACATTGTCACCACTAGTAATCAACATTTTCAATGTCCTACTCATCATCACTGCCATCTTCATCATCATCTTCGTCATTGTCATCATAGTCATTGTCATTTTCATCATCATCGTCGTCATCATTAACATTGCCATCACCATAATCAACATTTCCATCGTCACCATTGTCGTCGTCATCGTCATCATTGTCATTGTTATAATGTGGGTTACTGGAAATGTGGGTTTTTAAGGTTAGGGGATATCGACTAGAAAGGTTAGATTTTATTAAGGTTATAGGCTAGGTGTTATATTTGTAGTGATAGGACTAGTTAGAAACTATATATATATATATATATATATATATATATATATATAACATAAAACAAAATAACATAAAAATAAACAAAACTACAATTGTATTTCACCTAACCTGTGCGCTCATAACATTTCCACATTGTAATTCAAATTTCACATTGAGATCGACCGAGGAGAGCTCTGTGCAAGGAGATCAAGACCGACTAGGGAGAGCTCTGTGCAAGGAGATGGAGACCAATCGGGGAGAGATTTGTGCAAGGAGACAAAGACCAACCGGGGAGAGCTCTGTGCAAGGAGACGGAGATCGACCAGGGAGATCTCTATTCAAGGAGACCAAGATTGACCAGGGAGAGATCTATTCAAGGAGACCAAGACAAAACCTCTACGCAAGGAAATTGTTTGTGTGGGGCACAAGGGTTTGTTGGTGTTTTTAGTGGTTATTGAGACATAGGAGACCTTTGCCCAAGGAGACCAAGACCAAACCTTTGTGCAAGGAAATCGATTGTGAAGGGTGCAAGGGTTTTTTTTAGTGGTTATTAAGACCAAGAATAACTCTGTGCAAGGAGACCGATACTATACCTTTGTGCAATTAATTTGGACGCGAGGGGAACAAGGGTTTGGTTTTAGTGGTTATCGAGATCATGGAGACCTTTGTGCAAGGAAACTTGTGAGGGAAAGGGTTTGTCGAGACTGAGGGAAAGGGTTTTATAATGGTGAGTTTTCTTGAAATTGAATTCATCTGTAATTTTGTTAAGAGCTCATGTTCTCAGATACCCATATGCATCTCCAACAACAATTGACAAATGCAAAAGAAAACACAAAATTGGTGTAAAACATAAATTCTTGTGCAATCCATTTGAAATGGCGTTTGTGTATCAATCTGCGTATCCATTTGAAATGAGGTTTGTGTATTTATTTGAAATTACATTTTTGTATCCATCGTTGGTATTTTAACTATGCCATAAGCATCAAATTGCACATTGTTCTTGTTCTCTTGCTCTCAGTTCTTGCCCATTGTTCCTAATTTGGAATGGTCTTCCAACCTCATATTTGAAATGATTGTTCTTGCCACCACCTTTCCTATGTGATATTTAAGAATTATTATTGTTAGTATTATTAAAAATCATTCCAAGATGCATATGGGTTGGGCATATGTGACTTATTCACAATGCAATAATGCACACTAACATGTTGAATTAAATGATATTTAAGGAAGTACGGTGTCAAAGTGAAGCCCTAAACACTTTACAATTGACATTGTTGATCTTAAAAAACATTTAATATTTGTAGGTATAGATGTTGCACAATGTTCAAAAAAGAGTTAAAATTTGTAGATATAGATGTTGTTCGTTTGGACATTGAGATTCAAGTACGCAATTTCGATGTGTGCATGACCCACAAACAAGAAAGTTTCATACATTAGTTTGGTTTTAGGTGACACTTTGACCATAAACTAGATATTATCTTATTATTCTTATTAAAAATCATTCCAATATGCACACATGTTGGAATATATTTCTTATTCAAAATGCAAGAGTGCAAACTAACATTTTGAATAGTCACAAATGACACTCAAGGAAGAATATTGCCAAAGCGAAACTCAAAATACCTTACAATGACATTACTAATGTTCAAAAATAAGCTAATAGTTGCAAATATGGATGTTTCACTTTTGGGCATCGAGACTAGGGTAGGTAGTTTTGATGTGTGTACAAGGTAGTTAGAATAACCTATGCCTTAAACAACCACTATTCACAATGCAATTGAGGCCTTCATCAATTTAGTTTTATAGTTTTGTAAAAAGGTAGTGAAATTGATGGAAGATCATGCACCCCTCTCAAAAATTGTCAAGACCTTCTAGAGATACCATGTCAAATTACAACATCATATGGTAGAAACACATGACCCCCTAGTCGGTGCTCCATTCTTACCAAATTCGGTGATCCCCTAATCACATGCACACTCCACATGATTCTTGACGATGAAGTCGTGGATTTAGTTTTAAGCAATGACCACTATGTTACATCACAATGAACCACATATGTTGAAAACCATGTTTAGATATTTATATTAGCAACCAAAATAAGAATAATTTATAAGTAAACTTAAAGTAATTAGGTGTTTGTCTCTATCACCGACAAGCTCAATGATTCCATTCAATCTTATTTAGATTCAATTGGCCTTATAACATGCCAACTTCAATGTTGTAGTTATCTAATACTTATCATGGATATAGTTCATATATCCATGAGTCCTTATATCATGGATATAGTTCATATATCTAAGTCAATATAGAAACACTTTGGTTCTCCCATCCTCATTCCAACTTCACCAATTCACAGACCTTTGATGGTATACAATGTGAATAAATAGGAACTTTATCTAATTTTCTATCGAGTTAGGTTATTTTAGTCAATGTTGCAGTTATGACTACCCTTGTTGACTTTAACTTACCCCTTGGTCATGACTATGTGCATGGCCTAGAAGTCATGGTCTCTTCACTCTTTCATGTGATGTTTTTTCTACATAAATGTTCATTTTTCACCATTGATAAACTCTTTTACTCAAGTATTCAACCATCTTTGAACTAAATGTATCACCTTCAATGGTTAATTCATAGTCTATTCCCATAGTCTGGTTGGATAAACCTCCATCACCAATGATTGGTGTGATCACTTCCCCCAGTTTTCACAACATCCTCTTTCATTAAGTATGACTCTTTGGATCCTTTGAACAACTTAGACATGGATATTGGTATTTTACCTTTATACTTGAGTGTCACAAATCCATTGTCTTCCCCCAAGTGTGATTGTGTCAAAATCTCTTCGACAATGATGTTCCATGATGATGAAAATTGTTAGAGGCTATGAGTTATGTAAATGTTTCTTGGTAGGATCTCTTCCTTGGATCTCTTATCGATTTTCATCTGGGCCTAACTACTCTCCAACATTCTCTTAGACTACATCTTCTCTGCCAATATATTTGATTCCTAACTATCAACACCACCTCTTGTACTTGACAAGGATACATTAGGCTATTCTTCCAAATAAGAGATCATTGTTAATTCCATACTTGGGCTAACTACTCCACTATAAATTACTTACACTCTATCTCCTTTGGTCATACCTTCAATTCATCTAAAGCAACACTTCATATTGCACTTACAAGTCCACCTTGGACCATGATTCCAAATCAAAGACCATTGTTGTTTCTACTACATACAATGTTGTTGAATAGTTTGAGAGAGTAAAGTGTTGTATAGATGGCCCTATGCATCGGGCCAAAGAAAAGGGGAAGGGTTTTGTAGTTGTAATCATTTCCATATAACCTATATACCTTGAATACAATTTGGATTTAATTCCCTTGAAGGGTTCCCCAATTAAAATCACTTGTGTAATTTGTAAAACTTCGTGTATGTGCTCACTTAGTTGCTTGATAAATCATTTGTTAAGAACCAAATATCAAAATAGCATAAAAACCTTAGAATAAGAACTCAACATCTTGCCAAAGAGTGAAATTAAGATAATAAGTCTATTTGAGGGGGAAACCTTCTTATACATCATATGAATTCACAATTACAAGATGATTCCAAATGAAAAGGTCTACTTGGTATATATAAGAGACTAGGAGGTACAATTACAATTAATGGACCCAAGCTAACATAAATAAATTAACAATACTAATGTAATATTCCCCAATTAAGGGGTAATGTGCCACTATTTAGGGCTTAACATGCCCCTCCCCTTCAAACAAATGTTTTCCGCAATGCTTGAGTAATTTTGGATGCTTCTGTATAAAAGACTCATCTTCCCAAGTGGAATCTTTAGCAGGTAGTTTCTTCCACTTAATGAGATACTCTAAAATGGATCTATTCCTCAGCTGGTGAATTCTTATTTCAGTGATAGCTTCATGCTCCAATACGATTTTTCCTTCCTCATCAAGTTCTAGAAATATAGTTTGAGCTAGGATCTTGTCACCTATAACCTTCTTTAAGCATGAAACATGGAAAACTAGGTTTACTTGCGAAGATGCAGGAAGCTCCAATTTGTATGCCATAGTAGCAATCTTTTGCAACACTTTATAAGGGCCATAACATTTTGGTGATAATTTATTATCCTTCTTAGCTTGCTTGAGGGACATCTATTTGTATGGTTGTAGTCTTAAAAATACCTAATCCCCTACTTCAAAACTTCTTTCACTATGATGTTGATATGCTTGTTGTTTCATGCGATTTTGTGCCATGGTTAGGTTGTACTTTAAGAGTTGGAGAACTTGTTGTTGATGCTCGATGTGATCTTCCATTTCTTGAACCTTAGATTTTTATTTTAGAGAAGAAGTGATGGACGATGGGTGATATCCATAGAGCACCATAAATGGTATCATTTTTGTTGCAGTATGAAAGGAATTGTTATACCACCATTCTGCCAAGGGTAACCACTTGAACCCTTATGTTTATTTATCAGAGACAAAGCAACGAAGGTATCCTTCTAGAAATTTGTTCAGTATATCAGTTTGTCCATCAGATTTAGGATGATAAGATGAGCTATGAGCCAATTGAGTACCCAAAAAAGAAAATAATTATGTCCAGTGAAGATGGGATCTATGTCACTTACAATAATCTTTGGGATTCCATGTAGCTTTTGAATTGTCTCCATGAATGTGGTGGCAACTATATTGGCTTTGAAAGGATGAGAGAGAGCACAAAAGTGTGTGTACTTGGTGAGTCTATCAATAATCACCATGATGACACTCTTTCCTTCATACTTTGGTAACCCTATGATGAAATCCATGGAAACCTCCTCCCAGTGCTAACTTGGGATGGATAATGGTTGTAAAAGACCTAGGGTCTTAATTGTTTCCACCTTATTTTGTTGGAAAACCAAACATTCTGCCACAAACCTTTGAACATCAGTTTTAAGGCCATCCCAAAAACATTCCTTCTTGACCCTGTGATAGGTTTTAAAAAATCCTAAGTTCCCTTCTACTAGAGAGGTGTCCAACTCCAAAAGTACCTTTTGTTTGAGTTGGGAGTTCTTACATATAAATAAGCGATCTTTGTACCATATTGAATCATTTTTCCATGTAAATGTATCTGATGCACTGGAATATTGTTGCAACCTTTGAATGAGAATCCATGAAAATGCATCATTCTTAGTTAGTGTCGTTAAAGGTGTTTCTATTCTTCCATAGTTCCAAACAAACTTGCGGTAGTAACCCATCAAACCCAAAAATCCTTTAATATTCTTCAATGTTTTGGGAATCATCCAGTCCATCATGGCCTTAATCTTGTTAGGGTCTACCTTGACACCTTCATGAGATAAAATATGACCCAAATACTCTACCTCCTTCACCCCAAAAAAACATTTGGATGGTTTGGCATATAGTTGTTGCTCCTTTAGTAGCTATATCACCCTGTCAACATGTTGAACATGATCCTCCCAAGACTTTCTATAGATTAGTATATCATCAAACAATACTAACACAAATTTTCGAAGGAAGGGCTTCAAAACAGAATTCATCAACCCTTGGAATGTGGAAAGTGAATTCGTAAGGCCAAAAGGCATAACCAAAAATTCATAATGGCCTTAATGAGTTCATAATGTTGTTTTTGGGATATATGCTTCCTTCATTCTAATCTGATGATACCTTGAATGGAGACCCAACTTTGTGAAGTATATTTCTCCATGTAGTTCATCTAACAATTCATAAATCACCAAAATGGGAAAGTTATCTTTAATGGTGATCTTGTTGATCTCTCTATAATATAGACACATACGCCATGGGCCCTCTTTCTTGAGTACCATTACCACCGGTGCAGAGTAATAAATTTGGCTAGGTCTAATAATTCCAGCCTCTAACATTTCTTCAACCATATGCTCAATTTCACTCTCATGGGCATAAGGGTATTTGTAAGGCATGATGTTAGGAGGAACACTCCCAAGAATTAGGTGAATAGAATGATCATGATCACAAGTGGGTGGAAGACCTCTGGGGATATCTTCAAATACTTTGGAATGCTTATCAAGGATCCCTCGGAGATCTAGGGGAATATATGGCTTAGATGTTTGAACATCTAGTGAGCATAGTTGTACAATTACACCCTGATGCCTCTTTTTCAATAATTTTGTCATACCATTAGAGCTTATCACCTTACTAGGTTTCCCTCTGATACCCCTTAACTCAATATCCTTTCCTTCCAATGAAAATTTCATGAAAAATTATTGAAAAATAAAAGCCATTGTTCCCAATGATTGTAACCATTGGACTCCTAGTACGACATCAGCACCTGTTACCCATGATTTTGGTCGTCATGATGATGTATTGATGATGGTGTACTCAGGCTCTTCATAAGAACTTTCTCCTGAGAAAAGTTACTTTCATCTCTTCCCAAAAAACTCATTTTTGAAGAAGGTTCGTAGACTGCTAGTGCATTTGGGT
>ML791239.1:155003-169615 GCA_009831015.1 Picea engelmannii
AGATTCTCAAAACCCAATGTCTTGACTCTGAACTCCTGCAGCAACAAACATTTCCTGCTCAAAGCATCAGCCACTTTGTTAGCAGTTCCTGAAATGTGTTTAATTACAAATGTGAAATTTTGCATATATTCTACCCATTTTGCATGTTTCTGGTTCAACTTCTCTTGTTGACTCACAAATTGCAATGCATGATTATCACTGTATAACACAAATTACTTGGGTATTAAGTAATGCCTCCACTTCTTCAATGCCTGTATGATGGCATAAAATTCCTTATCATACGTGGAGTATTTCAGCTTTGCATCATCCAGTTTCTCACTAAAATATGCCACTGGCATGTCATCTTGACTCAGGACTCCTCCTATGGCATATCCGCTTGCATCACATTTCACCTGAAATGTCTTCTGAAATTCTAGCAACACCAACACTGGTTGCTCTGTGATCTTTCACTTCAACAGATTGAAGCTCTTCTCAGCCTCGGTTGTCCAGTGAAAAATCTTATGCCGCTTCTTCACTGTATCCATCATTGTTGCGCTAATTCCACCGAAATTCTGAATGAACTTTCGGTAGAAACTAGCTAAACCATGAAAACTTCTCACCTCGAAAACATTTCTCGGTGATGGCCAATTCTTTATCACTTCCACTTTCTCAGGATCCATTTTCAACTCATTAGCCGAAATCACAAAACCCAAATAAATGAGTTATGTTTGCATGAATGAAGACTTCTTCATATTTATCAACAGCTTCTCCTGATGTAGCTTCCTCATCACAATGGACAAATGCTTCAAATATTCAGCCTTCATTTTACTGTAGATCAATATATCATCCAGATATACGACTACAAACTTCGCGATGAATTCCTTCAGGACTTCATTCATCAGTCTCATGAATGTACTTGGCGCGTTTGTCAAGCCAAATGGCATGACCAGCCATTCGTACAAACCTTCGTTTGTCTTGAATGTTGTCTTCCATTCATCACCTTCTCTCATGTGAATCTGATGATATCTGCTCTTGAGATCAATCTTTGAAAAGTAATTTTCCCCGCTCAGGCAATCCATCAGATCATCCATTCTCGGCATTGGAAATCGGTACCTAATGGTGATTTTGTTTATCGCTCTGGAGTCTGTACACATCCTCCAGCCTCCATCCTTCTTCGGACTAAGCATTGTTGGAACAGCACATGGACTCAAACTTTCTCTGACCAATCCTTTATCCAACAAATCCTGTACCTGCCTTTTGACCTCCTCGTTCTCCTATGGCGTCAACCTGTACGCAGCCTTGTTCGGCAAATTTGCTCCAGGTATGAGGTCTATGTGGTGACTCACACTCCTCATTGGTGGCAACGAACGAGGTAATTCGTCCACGATGATATCAGCGAACTCTCCCAATAGTTCTTGAATCTCGTCTAGTAGGTTGTCCACTCTTGTACTAGTCAGGATAATTCTCGGTTTCCTGACCACAAAGAATTGTCGATCTTCCTTCTTCTCCATCTTTGTAAGCAGCTCCTTCCCACTCATGAGAAGTATGGTACTGCTTACTTCCAGCTTCACTTCTTTATCCTTTATCGGAAGCAATTTATGTGTCATCCCATCCTTCTCTAAAGTGTATGTGTTCATTCTCCCATCATGAACCACATTTCGGTCATACTGCCATGGTCTACCCAGCAATACATGACATACATCCATGGGAATGACATCACACAGGACCTTATCCTTATATTCACCCATTTTGAAATCAACTAAACATTGTTTAGTGACACTCACCTAATGTCCTTTTTGCAGCCATGATACTTTGTATGGACTCGGGTGATCTGTTGTCTCCAGCTCCAACTTTTCCACCATCTCGGTCGAAACGATATTGTCGGTGCTTCCGCTGTCCACTATGACCTTGCATTTCCATCCCTTGGTCTTGCATGTGGTCCTGAACAGTTTGGTTCTCTAAGTTGTGTCCTATACCTCTTTCTCGGGTGTTAAAAGGACTTTGTGCACTGTCAAGGATTTTCCACTTCCGCTATCTTAATCCTCAACATCACGCATGTGCGCCTCAGCGATGTGAGCTTCTCCTCTGTCCACTTTCATGTCTGGACAGTCAACGGCTTTATGTCCATCCTTTCCACATGTAAAACATGTGATCACTCCTCCTCTTCTTCTACCTCGACCTCTAGTACGAGGAAAAGTGTTTGCGTCAGCATATCCTCCACCCTGCTCTGTATTTTGTCTCCTCAGCTCAGCATATTTATGTCCCCACTGTGAGGTTCCACCTCTTTCTGTTTTACCCTGAGGCTTCTTCCATTCCTCTTTGGGCTTCTGATATTTCTCCTGGGCAACTGCCTTGCCTCTGGGCTGACTCCTGCCTCACCCTCACTATCCCTGCTTACGGCTCAGCTTCTCCTCGTCTTTCAGAGCCATCTGGTAAGCATCCTCCACCGTCCTAATGGTTACCATGCTTAATTCATCCTGAATTTCATGCCTTGGACCATTCAGATATCTGGATACCTTCTCATCATCGCTCTCCCGATGACCTGCTCTGATATTAATTCTGTAAAATTCTTCGGTGTACTCCTTCACCGTCATCATCTTCTATCTCAGGTTCTGTATTCACCTTAACAGAGTGATCTGATAGTCCCTCGGGATGAACTTCGCTTTCATCTTCGCGATCATCCTGTCCCAGCTCTTGATTTTTTGTTTTCCTTTGGAACGCCTATCTTCTTTTAGCTTGTCCCACCACAATGTTGCATGCCCCTTCAACCTAGTGACAGCATGCCTGATCTTCTTGTCCTCTTCGATATCCTCATAATCGAAGTAGGTGTCAAGAGCTCGGATCCAGTCCAGCAACTCTTATGCATCCAGGCTTCCTTCGTAAGCTGGAATGTCCATTTTGGTCTTGGAACTCATCCTGGCGATAGCTTTTATCAATCGCTCTGTTGATGCATCCTCTGTTGTGACTTCTTCTGCATGTCCAGCTTCTTCTTCAACCTCGGAATCGCTAAGATCCTCGGCACCAGCTTCGCGTCTCTGCGCAGTCTCCATCTCCTCGAGTCTTGCTCGGAGATCTCTCATCTGCCGCTCCATTTCTGGATTTCCTGTTGGCCTTCCTCTTCTTCGCGCATTCCTGTCTTTCGAACCAGGTGACTGCCTTTCTCTTCTTGGTGGCATGGTGTATTCTCCTTTTCCTCTTCTACTACAGAAAGAAAAAGATGTCCCGCTCTGATACCACACTTGGTGCAGTCGTGACCCTCGCAGTCCAACCGCCTCCACCAGGACCTTCTTTCACCCAGGCTCGAAGAGTCAAAGACTCTTCCAACTCCTTACGGGAGTTCTCAATACCCACAGAAATCTCCCCTTCGACGATCTCCCCTTTTCTTTGTCAGGAAATCGGGTTTCGCGATATCGCGAAACCTGTGTACGAGGTTCTTGCGCTGCTCAAAACTCTGAAACCCGATGGGTCATAGAGTCAACGCTTATGTTCTGTCGGGGATTTCCCTATCGAGAAATCAGCACATGTGATGTCGCGATTCACTCGCCCTACAAATCCCTGAACCCCGAACTCCGATGCACGTGCGTAAATTCTCCGCCCCGTCACCTCTTCTCTCTTCTCTATCGGGAATGGCGTGATCGTGATTTCACCGGTCGCGATTCTTTTGCAATGGGAAACCCTGAATGTCGAATCTCAACTTCCCGGGATCTCGTGCCACCTGTCCCCTAGCGATCAACGGTTCCGATTAGATCGAGAAATCGCTAATCGCGATTTTGACGAGTATGAAACTCTTGCCTCTGGGAAACCCGATATGCTGAACCCCGATGGCTCTTGGTTCTTCCTATGCCTAAAGTTTAAATCCATCGCAACTTCTCCCAGATCTGACGGTCAGTGGGATTTTGTGAATCTATCCTGCGAACCCTGGCCGTTGATTCTCCTCCTTGAGGATTTCTTCCACTTCAAAGCTTCTTCCGGCTCGAACCTTCTCCTGGTTCCTTCTCCCAAGAATCACGAAGGAACTATCCCTTCGGAGCTTGTCAACTCTGACTCCCTCAGAGGCTTTGCACACGCTTCTCGCACTTGACCTCCAACAGCTCTCAAAGTGTTGAGGTTTCCGGACTCTGTGCTCTTCTGGCAACAGCAGTCTCTACCTTCTTCTGCTCAGCTTAACCACTGAGACTTCAAAATTCAGCCTGCACTTCTCCTACACGGCTCTATCAATCCGCACCAACTCCTGGGTGAACGAGAATAAGAGTTTAACTGTCTAGCCTCATCAACACACTCTATGCATATGAATTCGACTGCACTCTATGCAGGAATCTCCTGGCTCCGACAGAGAAACAATTGAAACTTATTCTCTTCTCTCTCTCAAACTTCAGTTAAAAACCCTGAAATCACATGCACAGCATATTCAAAGCAAGTGCATACGAAGAAAACAAACATTCATGAGCACGTAAATAGCACACACAGAGAAACAACATCACTCATGCAATTGAATCAAAGACTCTCTTCTATTAATTCAATCTGTACAGGGGTGTTCTCCAAAAGTTCTCTGCTCTGCTCCTCTCTTCTTTCTCTTGTTTTATAATAATACAATGATACAAAGGAGGGTGTCTATATCTGTTTTCCCTCTCGAAAACTGAAACTATCAAATCTACAATTAAATTCCTATCTAACAGCATTAAATCTATTAATTGTCTTCCTATCTACTAAGGACGGGAGCTTAAAGGCTCAAGGTCCCCTTTACAATAAAAGTGTGCTTCCTTATGAATGACTTCATTAAAGAGCGGCGCAACAACTTCCAAAGCATTTCAAAATTTGTATAGGCGTTGTCCAGCTGCCCTTTCTGCTCCACGCGCCGGCTCTCTTGATGAGTGAGCGATGCTCCTGCATCACCAAACATGCCCCTATAATTCCTAGATAGTATACCAATAGTAATAGAGCATAATACAAGTGTGAAAGAGTAACACTATGGCCGTAATAATTATGAGCTTAATGTGAACTAACATGATACTAGTAATGAAGTAGAACCATTGTACTAAGTAGTGTTACAAATTGATAGAAAAGAGCTGGTAATTTGACCATTGATAGAATCCAAGTAGTGTTACAGCTTGATAGAATCTGAGTCCTGGTGTTTCACATTGAGTAATACCATTGATTATGATAGGGTTAACCATAGGTTGACATACTAGTAAAACCATTGATTATGATAGGGTTAATTAGGGTAATGTCGTATGTTCAAAGCAAGGTAATCCTATGGTTTAATTTGGGTAATTCATGCAGAAACAAGTGGAAGACTATATTGTTAATTTATTGAGCTTAATTTAAACTGCAGATTGTTTGTTTAATTTCTGCAATACTTCAATTTCAGCTTAATACATTTCAATCACGCAGAATCAAAAATTGAATAGCAATAACAACATGGATCCACAAGAATGTACATTAACAACATGTATACCCTGGGGAAACCCTATACAGGGAGAAAAAACCTAGCAAACAATCTTCCTTTATTGCAGATAGAATGTAAGATCATGTACATAGAACCACCATGAATTATGCTCTTGAATGAGCTTGCCAAGTAAGACATAGACTTGACTATACGACCTGCAAACACTGAAAAAATTTGTTGTCCTTTTCTGTTGTTAAACCAACACTGCTAGCAAAAGTCTTTCGTTGTCTTTAGACTCCTTCATTGCATTTTCCCTTTCGCTCTTACGCTGTGTAAAAATTGTGTGAAGAATGAGGGTCAAATTCTATATATACTAGGTGTAGGAAGGAGTGAGGAGTTAACTTTAATTAGGGAGAGAATTCATGCCATTACAATTCGCCTTTTGGACTTAACTTCCCAACTCCATTATACTTGTAACTAAACTTTGCATGTCATGGAAACTCATCCTTAAGACTTGATGTTGCATGGCATGCCAACTCAACATGCAACTCGACATGCAACTAGACATGCATGCAATGCAAATTGACATTCATGCATGCAACTCGACATGAAACATGACTTGTCAACATGGATTTGACGACTCGAACTAGACAAGAACTTTGACTTTTACAACTTGAGTTTGATAACTCAAACTAGACATGCAGCTTGACCTTTTACAACTTAGGTTTTCCACTCAAACTAGACTTTCAACTCGACTTTTATACATGGAAATTTGAATTTATTTTCATGGTGGATAATGTTACACATGTCAATGCACTAGATCAATACATTTACATTATTTGCATAAGGAAGATTGTTTGTTTCTATCTCATAGGACTTTTACGTTCAACTTAACTTTTTCTAGATGCCCTAACTTTTTCTCATGGCTCACAAGGCTTGATCAGGCTCATAGAGGTTGTACGTTCCCCCCTGAATTTTTCACGAGTCTGTCTATGCTCATAGAGGTTGTACGTTCCCCCTGGATTTTGCATTAGACTTACTTCTCTATTTTTGTCTTAGACTTACAAGGTTTCTTCCTTTACGTTGGCTAGAATCACAAGATCATATAGAATCTCATTCATCTTGACTCTTGGTTTGACTCACAGAGGTTGGACATTCCCCCTAGATTTTTTCAATACCTCATAGGATTGGTTGATTCTCCAAATCTCCCTAGATAGCCTCAGGGTGGCCCACATGGCCTCTCATTGGAGAATGATTGTCGATGCTGCCAAATTTAACATATATCAGAACATGCTCACATTTGGTCAAAGAAAACTTACAAACAAAGATATTAGGTTGTAACAACCAATGCCAATTCCCTTCGTGGATTTTGTTAGTGTTTATCCTGCCACCCAATGCAAACATGATTGAATCTTTGAAGTACTATACAAATTCTCGAAGAAGCTAGTATTTGTAACTTTACACAACACTATTGGTGCCTCTAAAGTTGTCAAACTCTTATTTTAACTTGTATGGAGTAATTTTATTTTACCTTTGGCCATCATTTATGATTGCAACTCTCAATTTCTCAATCACTTTTGGAAATCGTTATGGAAACTTTTAGGTTGTCAATTGCTCTTTTCTACATTTTTTCAACCCTAGACAAATGGTCAAATTGAAGTAGTTAGTTGCAACTTGGTTCATGCTTACTACATCTATTATCAACAAAGCATGAGGTATAGGCATGAGGTCTAGGTAGTGTGAAATGTATCGGGTCTATACATTTTCTTAATCCCTCTACTATATGAAGAAAGAGAAGCGATGATAGAGGACAAACCTTTCTTAGCACTCTTGTTGGTTGGAAAAAATGGGCACAAGAACATCTGGTAAGACAAATTGAAAGATACAAGCACATGAATCTCTGGTAAGACAGATCTAGACAGATCTATCTTCTACAATGTTAATTTTATTAAACACAGAAAAAAGTTACAGGCATAAAAGTGTCACTTCCCTCACACTTGAACCCCTTTTTCCTCTTTTTCATTACAATATGTATAGCTACATATCATAACAACTTAAAGGAGTTGAATTCATGAAGGTTTTCTTTCTTTAGAACAAGTTACAATTGAACCAAAAAAATATTCTATGAAACTGCTTCAAACTAGGAAATAGTTTTTGACTAACTAAATATGTACATATTATGACTTAAATACATCAATTAAATGACAAAAATTAGGTCCTTTGAATCTCCATGTTCATCCAACACTTGTATTCCATCTGGAAGCTGATTGGATGTTTATCTGGAGGACTGGTGTAATTTCACAATGTGGAGAGACCACTCGTTGCGAACCTGTAGTTTCAACACTTTCGCAAGCCCCCAGAACCTTACTAGAAAGTCTAGATTCATCGGTAACCATTAATAGATCCTTCCCCAAAAAATTAAAAAATCATTTGATAAATTTAATAGCCATTGATATGAGCACGTGTTCTTGGCTTTCTAGATTCCTTTTGATTCTTTTCAGATTTTCACAAAACAAGAGTAACTTTGCCAAATCCATCAACTACCTAGCATAACGTTTTCATTCATTTCAAACTAGGTCTTTGAACTCAAGTTCCTTCAACCAATGTGAATTGATCTTAAAAGGACATGTGGTTTTTGGAGTAATATCCCCCACTTGTAGGAAAATAGGGACATGGTCAAAGGGACCTGCTTCTCCTATCCATGTACTAATTATATCTATATTGACAACAAGTTGTTCAACCACAAGGAATTTGTTGATTCTCTTGGGGATAACCTTTTCACCCAACATGTTGTTTCTCTAGGTGGGTTTCAAATTCAAGGGATCTATGTCACATAGACCCTCATAATCAATATTTTGTAGGAGGTATTTGGCAAGGGGTTCCATCCTTCTATCTCCCCCCCACATTTACCTAGGCTCAAGGTGAGATTTAAATCACCTTCCATGATTAAATTATCCTTTATCAAATCCATGTTCCCCAAAAAGGAATCCCACAAAACTTCCATACACTAAAAAGGTCCATAGACATTAATAAAATTGAAAATTGAATCTAAACATGCGGAGAACAAATTGATACTAGTGGTATTATATAAAAAGGAGACACTCCTTAATTGAAGGGACTTGTTCCGTTCTACCAACAACCCCCTATATTTCCCCTCTACATTGAGAGCTTCAAAACTCCATCCATGAAGAGTAAACACTAGCAGTTATTGTACCCTAACAACCACCATAATTATTTTATGAATCAAAATAACTCTATGTTATTTGCTGCTACAATTTGGTTTACATAGTTTCTTTTATATACACTCCCTAAGCCTCTTATGTTAGAAGAAAGCACAATCATTTTGTACCCTTGGAGTGGAATTTTCCTCCTCTAAGGGCTCCATGAATAGTCATTTTTTTGCATGATAAGACTTCCCTTGTCCTCTTGACGTTGGACATTCTCTGGATGACATAATCAAACATTGAATCAATTCCCTCTCAATGATAAATGTTGTGAAAAATATTTCATCCTTGCTCTCTTCTTCATCATATCGTTCTCTTAACATCTTATAGAATTTTCTTTCACATTTTTTTTTTGTGGGGGGCGGATACTTCTTATAGAATCACTTCAGCTAAGCTATCACATTATGAGGGATGTATCTATGACATCAAAATCACCCATTATATGCACTTGGACTCTTCCATGCCCACTTAGGGGATTTTGAACCCAATTTTTGTCACTCAAAATTAGCATAAAACTAAGTTTGAAATAGAGGACCTTTGATAGAAAACAAAAAATAACTTATTTAATCGCTTAGCAGAGTTCCAATGTGGCTAAGTAAATTAGGAGAGGTGATGATTTCATTGTATCATTTTAGATATCTCACTATATTCTTACAATCTTGGATAACTATATATCTTATTCGATTGACTGAAGTTACAACCAAACAAGTACGTATCAGATATTTCTTCCTCGAGTGAGGGAAGCTCAGGAAAAATAGAGGGAAATGTGACTGCATCTAGTAGATCATATGATATGCGAACAAGGACCACTAGAGGTGAAAATGTAAAAAGAAAATATTGTAGACGCATGTAATTTTTTCTTGCCGAAGGAGGATCATGCTCTTATGATGATGAGAGAATATGGGACACAGAGGTGCCACTCAAGTATAAGAATCTGGTGAAAAAATGGGTACCTAAGGAACTACCTCTGTTAGACACTGACTTCATTGTCAACAATAGGACGTATCACATTGCATCATCCTTTCTCCATGGCCTGGGGCTATTTTCCATCGATGGAATAATTGTAAAATACAATACAGTAACTGAATTGATGGACCATGTCAGACCGTATTACAATTATAACGATTGGATGTGGGTGGTCTGGTACATACGAAGTATGTGAAGATATGCACTCGCCACAAATTATATACAACTAATAAACAACGATAAAAATAAGGGATCCACTATCTATATTGATGAAAGGCCCAAACCTTTCGGTAATATTGTGGGGTTTATAAACAACACATGACCTGATACAACAAACAAGCAACTAAATTGCATATATGAGGGACGCAAAGGGAATCGGTTAGTCGTGTGCGTGATTAAAAAGACAGCTCTCGGGGAAGAGTTATTAGCGGATTACCATTTGAATCGAATAGAAAGATCAACTAATAGTGTGTGGGTACTTATGCAACACCTCTTTAAGAAACCTCTACTTATTGCATTATATTTTTTGTATCTTTAACAATGTTTGAAATATTTTATGGTCCCAATTTTATAATAATGTGGGAGGTTGATCGTGGAAAAGTGCCAACCACAGAACATGGAAACGATTAACAATTTTGATATACACTTAATGCGAATTTTATTATTTATTTATATAATTGTATTTGTGCGGTAATCAATTTTTTGTTAACGTTAATAATTTTTTAAATGTTTTGGGGTTTGAATTATATTATAATGTGGCAAGATGATCGTGGAAAAGGGGCAGCCGTAGAACATGTAAACGATTAACAAATTAAACTTTGATTTTACGTGAATTTTATTATTTGTTTATATAATTTTATTTGTGTGACGATTAGTTATTTCAGTTGTTTATATAACCGAAATAACATTGATTTTATTGAAATATGTAGTTTTCAAGCCATGATGATCATGATTCCTCCGACGATGAGGAGTTGTATTCATCCCCTGATCCAATGGTAATGATTAAAAAGAATATCAGTAAAGCAAACAACTTTCTCACTTGTTATATTGTGTGTATCAAACTCCTGACATCATAGAAATGACCAATCTGGTTATGACACATCTTAGGACATATCAGGTAATAACCATAATTTAAAGTGATTTTTTTTATGTACTAATAAGTTCAATTATGATAGTTTTTTTTTTTTTTAATTTTACATTATCTAACGAAAAAATATTGTCTTTCTTATATAGAGATATTTGGAGCATGTTCAGCCCCGTGTCGATAGTAGTGGCACTGCAAATACGCCACAGATTCATGACATGGGTCATCATATAGCTGCTAGACTGTTTACTTCTCTATCTTCCACACTTTTATATGGATGCCATGAAATGCACCGCTAGACATCCACACAGTGACCAAGCTCTAATAAAGGCGGTGACAAAGATGAGGCTAATGATGTGGTTGATATGGGTGCATTTCATGGAGATAGACATGTGACCAGCACGGGGACCCTTTCGTGCACATTTTTTATCAATGCTAACAGACTTACATTAAAACAAATAAGACTCCCAGTTAGTTTTTCATATTTTAACCATTTCATGTTGTCCATCTCAAACATAAATCGTCGAGATTATTATTTTTAAATTAATGATCATATATTTTTGCGTGTAGGAAATGACCATTTTTATAGGCACCTGGAGAGAAAGGCCTTGTTGATTTTTGGGGCAACCATACGCATGAGGTGGAATTTCCATAATTCCAACCTCAAAAATGAACTTTTAGATTATCTTGAAGGCCTCTTTGGAGTAGAGACCTTCAATAAAAGAGTGGTTGCCTCTACAATCGGCGAATATTTAAAATATACGAGGGATGTGTATAAACGAAACTTAGCATTCAACCCTAGGTATGAGCACCCTCCATCGATTCCAGAGAGGGAGTGGAAGGCGCTCATTGATGATGAAAAAGAAAATAAATTAAGAAAAACAGGAGAACAAATAACTGGTACCCCAAGGTAAAATTACAATATTTTGAATTCAATACCTTTAATTTTCTTTAGATCTAAATAAAAGTGTGGTATATAACATACTTAAAAATTTTGATGATAGGTTATCTGACACTTCAAAGGCAACCAAAACAAGGATTTCCAAACATGACTAGCACAGGCTAGGCCAGGGTGGCTACTCGAGGTTATAGTCATGAATTGTAAGTACCCAAACGTCTTAAAAATATTATTTGTATCGCCTTACAACTTTCAGGTAATTTCTTCCAATAATATTAAAAATACATACTTTTATGCAATGCAAGGCAATGACTTTGGAACTGAAACCATGGAGGAAGACCTCAAAATTGGTTACAATTATGTCTATAAAGTTGTCATTGATCATAGGAAAAGCATGGGGTAGACCCCAAGATCTAGTTTGTAGGATAAGGTAAATAAAAATCATCCCACATTAACCCTTCATTACTTGTAAAATACATAAATGTTTGATATCATCCATAACTTTAATGTCTTACTTTTTTTAATCAGGGGAGAAAAACTATCAACGAAAACATTAGTATTGGACAACAGTGCATTGATAGTGCAGCGCAGCCAGAAGATCATGGTGCTCCTGAACAGCCCCATCCCAGTTGGGTGCAGCCCGACGATGTTCCTGTGACTGAGGCCCACGATGGTAAAATGACTTTATATAAATCATATACTTAACAATTTTGTACTTCTAATTTTTATTACTTATACATTTACGATTGTGTCCTTATAGATTTGGTCATTTAAATGTCAGAGAATGTTGTAGTTGAGCCTCCTCGACTTGAAGATCAAGAGTACAGGGCAACCATTCCAATTGTGCCCACTAGTGGACCAGGTAAATAATTACATTGCATAGGTTTCTTTTAATATTAATGAACTACTTCAATGATATTTAAAAATTGGACATATAAATTTAATATTTTTTGTTTTTGTAGGCAATGGCCCCTCAAAGAAACCTCCACGACGTGGGTGTTAGGACCACACAATGTACCTTTTTGCCTACACTTTTTTCCACCATTACACTCTTGTTTCACTCATATTTAAACTCATATTATCACTTTACCCTATATTTCCAAAGGTATACAACATCTCTTCTCTTTACTATATGTTTAATCTGTTTTGCATATAATTTTACATTACTCTCGTACTTAACCATTGATCAGAAATGTATAAGTGCTGAAACAGTTTGAACTACAGATTAGCATTGAGGCATGTTGCTGAAACAGTTAAAGCACACAAACCCTGTGGCTGAAACAGCAACTCATACAGAAGAAGTTATTACACAGTCCGTGGTCAACGATGTTGAAACACAGAAGAAGTTGTTACACAGTCTGTGGTCAACGATGCTGAAACACAGAAGAAGTTGTTACACAGTCCACGATCAATGATGCTGAAACACAGAAGTTGTTACACAGTCTGTGATCAACGATGTTGAAACACAGAAGTCGTTACACAGTCCGTGATCAATGATGTTGAAACACAGAAGCAGTTACACAGTCTGTGGTCCACGATGTTAAAACAGCAACTCACACAGATTGACTACAACAGTCGCACCTCGAGCTAGCATCAACCATCGTTGTTTCCTGAGAGGTGCTGAAATAGTCAAAACGCAAATCACGTGGTTGAAACAGCCCGTGATTTGCGATGCTGAAACATCATACAATAGCAGTAACAAGAGACAAATAAAGAAGTTGTTACTCCAGCCGCAACAGCAACACCTCACTCAGCACTTGTAATAGCATTCTATTGCGGGAAACTAGGATATCCTATTCCAGTTTAGAAAGTCGATCTGACTAAAAATAGGACTCAGATGTACACCTGTAATTAGTTGACTAAATTGTATCGAAGGGATCCTCCTCTTTAAATAAGAGGAAATCACCATTCGAGTGGATCTTTTGTTTTAGCTAGAAAAGGATTTACAGAGAGGGACGTATTTTACTTTAGATTGTAATGTAACAAAGTTGACAGATGAATAAAATATTTTTCTGAGCATTCCTCTTTAGTTCCTTTCATTCCAGGGGAATCTTGTGAGAAGGGAGGGCCCACCTTCTTCACAAGATTAACTCGTTAGCTTTGTAGTGTGTTAGTGTGATTTATGTTTATGCCTTGATTAAATTATGTTTTGCTGAAACACTACTTTATTGAATTCTGCTTTGCTGAACACTACTTTACTGGACGTTGCATTGTTTTCATGTGATTCATGCTTAGGTAACTATTAATCATTTTAGTTAGCAATCATGTTTGATGAATTTATGAAATCTTGGTAATCAGAAACAGGTGTTGAAGTTTCCCGCTTGGGAAATAGGGTCATATTCTCTGTTAAGAGATAGATAGCCTTCAGTATGTATGTCAATTATTTCAGTTAAGCAATGAGTTCATGAAGTCTGATGATCGGAAACAGGTGTTGAAGATTCATGCTTTGGGAATAGGGTCTTTTTCTCTAGTTACAGAATAGTTGGTCTTTCTTGTTGCAGTATCTTGTTGTTATTTTAATGTAATCCAGGATTCTTCAATTAATCATTTCTTTAAACTTTGAGCTCTACAATAGGTAGATTGTTTTCCTGTAATTTAAGTTAGAACTTCAGTTTGTTCAAGGAAAGTGTGATTAATATAGTATTTAATACAACTCTAGGTTGMTTTTGAGATTGAGCATATATAGTGCATGGTTACCTTTGAAATAAACAGACTTCCCTGGGTTGACAATTTATGTAGCACTTGATTGTTTAGATTAAATAAGCAATTATAGTGACCAACATTTTGGCGTCGTTGCCGGGGAAGGTAATTATAGATTTCAAAAGCACTTATGATTTTTCAGGTACAAAGATTGCATGAGAGGACGCGAAGACCCCAAAGACACTGACCCTACAGGTGGCAGGGGCAGAGGAAGAGGAGGAAGAAAGACTTATATTGACAAGATTATATCAAAGTCTGAATCTTCTTCTCAACGACCAAACCTTCGGAAACAAAAATCCCAGCCTTCATTTCAAGCAAATTTTGAAACAGGGAAAGAAGTTTGGAGTCCTGAGACAGTCCAGAAACCAGCAGGAA
>ML791239.1:184047-195838 GCA_009831015.1 Picea engelmannii
TCTTCTTACTCATGTCCTCTCATCTTGTATGAGTCTCCTCATTAATGATTCCATCCAACCTAATATCCTTCAATCTCTGCACCTTTATAGATGTCTCCACCACTAACACATCCATATGTAGGTTGTAAAGGCTTCCTTCTTGATGGTTTTATAAATTACTATTGGTATCCCTCGTGAATCCCTTCAACTACATTGCACACCTTCATGTGCCAAACCTTCTTCTATGCATCCCGTTAGCACCAAGAGTTGTTCTTAGACTGCTTTAATAACAATCCTAATACCCATTTAGTTCTCAAGTGACCAGAATGATTTTAATAAAGTAAGCTGGAAAGAATTTGAGAAGATTTGAGATAAGTTCTCCAATAAAATCCAATAATAGCCTATGTCCCAACAAGAAGGGATAACACAACATTTGACTAGCCTGAAAACGTGTGAATGAAACTAAAGATAATATGAGAAACACAACCATGAACCAAACAATATTGCTTCTAGCTCCAACTGAATAGTTCACTGAAGAATATTTCCTAACTAAGAACCTCTCAACCAAGAAACAAAAAATTCTTTAATGGATATAATATCATGTAATAAAGCATTCATCACAAAACATTAAAGCAAGTTGTAAATGTACCATATATACAAAGCATACCATTAAATAAATATGAAAAGAGTAGAATTGAAGAAGAACAAATATGGCTACTCATCCATTGTATTAGAATATTGTAATCCGGATACACAAAGTTTTCATATGCAGAAGTTCAAAATAGATAAAACAGTCTCAAAACTCCAAAATTCCAACCTTTTTTCCATCAAAATTACATCATATATAGGTTCTCCATGCTCACTAGTCTAATAGGGTCGAATTAGATGCAGTTACATTGGATTCCTTCAAGCTAGGAATTAGTTACAAGAAGTTACAACAAAAATTGTTTCAGTTCCTATTTTTTAGGATCTTGTCTAATACCATTAATATCTTCTAGAAACCATTAAGATGATTTATCTTGGGATGAGACACCTATTATCCATGCTCTCCTAAAGTCTTGGAGGATTTCCTTTGCGTTGTCACTTCGAAATTGAGGTAAACATTTTTTACTGTGCAGTTCCGCAACAAACTGCTAGATTTCACTGCAGAATTTCCTATAGATGATGTTTTTTTACTTTACTCCCAAATGGAAAACTGGGTTGGGCTAATTTTTTTCCCCATCAAATCAATGAAACTATGATTCTTCTTCACACCAAATTTGGGAATAACCTAGTTCATTTTTTTCAAGATATGATGAATATACGATTTCGCAGCGTGCTAGAATTCTCTGCAAAATCTCTTTACGTCGGTTTTGCAGCAAATCGGGATTTCACTGCGAAATCTCTGTAAATGCATATTTCGAGCTTGTCACACATTTTTTCACTGTTTTTTTATGCCATCCAAAGGTCCTCTCCCTTCTTAAATTTTCACCGTGTTTTTGTTGTTGTCAAGGGATTTCCCACAGTCATTTAGGCATGCAACTTTCATTTTCACTTGATACAGGGGTGGTTTTTTCACTTGATATAGGGGTTTACTCGAGCAAATTGACTTTCAGCAGTGATTATAGAGTTTCTACAGCGAAGCTATGGTTTTTTTTTTTGTACGTTAGATTCATCGTTACCCATCTAACAAGAAAACATGACAGTTATGCAGGGATTTGACAACTGACAGAACTTCGCTGTGAAAAGTTAGGAATTTTCGTAGTGAATTTGCATTTGATTGGTTATTTTACAGAACATGTACAAAAGTGGATAATAAGTGTATGAGTGACCCATTACACTTAAAAAAATTCCTCCTAACACCTAAGACATGACGAAGTGACCTCTCTAACTTGCCCCTTTTGATTAATGATGACAAAACCATGATGACCATACTAACTTGACCACATAATTAATCCCTCCATCTATGACTCAGCAAGATGCTTAAATGCAATTAGATAGGACCTAAAAGAACCCATTTTCATTATTATGAAATGACCAATACCTATCATCTAGTCTCCAAAGACTAGTTATGACCCTAACAAAACTCGACAAAGAAAAAATAAAAAATAGAGATGACCTTCAGTACATTTCATGTGATAACGCATCCTACCCTTGAACCTATTTATTGTGCACCATCCTTAGTTATGCCTTTCCCAACCTTCATTTGTGCTGACTTCCCCCTACATATCTTGTTTATATCCTGTTCATTTCTACCTTGCACACATATGTCAAATCTCACACATGTTCACACATCCTCTCTTTTTGTGCCTAGATGCACAAATGTGTTTTCTCCTATTAACAATGCTCTTGCATCAAATTCCCCTTACCAATAAAAAATTTTGTGTCCTTGTTCAAATTGTGTGCATTGATCTACATCTACCTCTATCTTCCCCTCGTGAAGGTTTTGATACTTATCTTCAAAAATCCAAGCGCTTTCCTCTATAATTTTTTCCTTCATTTTATTAAATACGGTTTATATGGCGTACCATGTGTCTTGAAAACCTTCTCACCTATCACTTCCTTAATATATGTTTTCTTCTTCTTGGGCATATGGTTGCATTAATCATATTTCATGTCTTCCCTAGTTCATAATCTTATGTCGCTTTGTAATCTTAGATATCCTTCATATTGAATATCAATAATTGTCAAATTATTTAGGCAATTCTGCCTTGTATGCATTAGATATTTTGTTAATCTTAATCTCATTTTTTTAAAATACTCATATCTCGTCACGCTCATGATGAATTTTATTGTCGATGGTATTGATAGTTCGTCTATGGTATAGACACTTCGTTGCAAGGATTCGTTGGATAGTTTGTCTCTCGTGTGACGACCTAAGGTTCTCTCTCGTGCGACAACCTCTTTAGGTTGTCTCTTGTGCGACAACCTCTTTAGGTCATCTCCCATGTGACGACCTATTTAGGTCATATCTCGTGTGATGACCTCTTCTGGTTGTCTCACGTGCGATGAAATAAAGAGGTTGTCTCTCCTGCGACGAGAATTTCAATTTTTCTCCCTTGCGATGACAACGTTACAACATCCTTAGGTCATCTCTCAGGAAATGATATATTTATATCGTCGCAATTTCCATGACATGTGATACGATGTTTGGGGGGTCCAAGATTCATCACCCTCTCCACGATAGAACATTGCACAAGCATCGAAATTACCATTGTAAAATTACCCAAATTTACTAGTGTTCCTAAGCATTCCAACTTAAATAACCATCATCTCATATGTATCGCACATATAAAATCAACATGAGATAATGTCAGAATAATTCCATTTAGAAATTCAATTGTTGTTTCATAAGAAAATTCATTTTTTTCCAAAATATGAAATTATATCTCATGTTTTTCGGGTTGTTGTAACAACAAGCATTAATATTTCTTATGGCTTGCAAAAGTGTCCTACTTGAGATCAATTTTCCTACAATCTTTTCATCTTGCATTCAAACAAATAGATTATTAGTATTTCATGTACTATATAATTCTATTGGCATATTTACAAAGGCTCACAAAGTGATTTTAGAATTGTCTACACTTAACAATTCAATCGTAGCTATCAAATCATTTATTAAATAGAATGAAGTTATCATTCTCCGTGTAGGAATTTTCCTCCATTAGGCTTTTCATTCTTTCAATATCATTATTTTTATTACTCTATTTCCTAAACATAATTTTCATGTATTCAATGCTCATGTGACTACTTGACTTGCAACTTTCTTGTTGCAATGTCTAACAGGCCCTGAAATGTTCTCATCTCCATGAGTTAGTAATAATTGTAGCATTTTAGTTGTTAGCAGAATCATTTACATTAAATATCATATATACACGCTTTCACAAAAGTGCATTCAAAAATTGCATTCAAGTATTAACATCTCTATCAGGCATGAGTGCAACTCTATCACTTACACATTATGCATGAGTGCAATTCTCCATGCATATCTATTCAATGCACCCTTACATTGATTTCATAATGTCATTTATTTAAGTCATGTGTCCCACCATGGTAAATTGGAAGGTCTGGCCAATGCCTCGACACATCATCCATACACTTTCATTTTCTTTCTCAATCATTTGGATGCCTTCCCTTTTGACCCAAACACTATACCAAGAATAGAATTCTATGGTGCTCTTTAGTGTTAGAAAAAACGTTGCAGTCCAAACCTTAGATATAAGTATGAAGTTTCCTTGGATACTTTTGTGGCACTAAAGTCTTTCCATATCCAGTCATATCATGGCCTCATACATGACTAGATTTACTGGAATTCATTCATATAATAGGGTCATACCCTTTTATTGCTTTGGTTATTAGCTCATAACCAATATAGCATGACACACTACTATGTCATTTGTATGCATTCAAAACTAAACATATTTTACAATTATTACAAGCCTTCAACCTTTACCACACCGAGTGGTGTATCATTTCTTTTAATGCATTCAAATTACACATTAATGTCATTTTATAAAATAACTCTGGCTGGGGGGATTCTTACCCAATTCCCTTCAACAATTATGCAGCATAAATACATAAAATTCATACCACTTGCATAGACACCATTAAATGAATTTGATGCTACCTGACAAGCTAGTATTAGTAGTACCTTCTTCATATGGATGTCTTCCATATGCAGCACATCATCGAAAACACTTGCAGCCATGCAATAACTTCCTCTTTCCTAGCACGACAACCATCATTAGCAACTTTCTTATTCATATATATATATATATATATATATATATATATATATAACAATAGACTACTCCTAGTCTTTAACGTGTCATATATGCATTTTAAATAATCTACATTCACTAATGCATATCTATATACACTAAGAATGCATCTTTAACATGCTTATAATCGCATATGTAATCTAACTTCTGGTGTTATGTATGGTTGTCCAGTCAGGCCATATCAGATATGTTGCTACAACAATTGTAGCAACTTTTGTCATCATTTACAATTCTCTTTGTTGTTCCTGGCTATCCTCAATTTTCCTAAATTTATGCATCCCTTTTGTGTTCTCATTGTAATCACCGCACCTGAGTGTTTCTGTCATGAGAATTTTTCCATCCCAACCACTCTTGGCCACTTTTACATGCTCAGCCATATACTATGTTGATATTAATATTCATCCTTACTCTATTTTCTAGATCCATATGTCCCAACAAATACGTGACTAAATTATATTTCCAATCATGTTGTTTATAGCATCTAGATCTTCAATATCCATTCACTTTTCAAGACTATACAAATTCATCCTTTTCTTGACTGAATACTTCAGTACGTGTGGTTTATTTCACACACCCTTCTCTTTTCTTAGCTACCGAACCTTAAACTTGACTTGAGTAGTCAATTCCCAGCATGTTGCAATGCTTCTCAAATGTCTTCCCTTCCAACTTCAAAGAGATTAACTGGAAGTAGCTAGTACTTCTCTTAACTTCCATCACAAATTCTAGTGATACTTCCAACCCATGAAATGTCACTAATGGCTCTTTTTCCACTTGAGATGGGTTCTTCACAAATTTTGTTCTTTTTTCATTCCACAACAAGCATTAATCATTTCCTTATGCATGGTTCCTTATTTATTTCCCTTCAAGAAATTCATTTTTGTAACATACCCAACCTCCTGGCTGAGTATCGTGCTTTGATACCAATATATAATGTACCCAGCCTCCTAGATGAGTACAATGCTCTGATACCAATTTGTCATGTACCATGTTACCGACACTAACAAAATGCTTTGATACCACTTTGTAACATCCCCAACTTCATTGTTGAGCAATACCACTCCAAAAAAATCTAGTGCACAAATTCTACACTATACTTTAATCTACGCAGAAGCACATGAGGTAACATGCACGATCCCAAGGAGGATCGCGCCACACAAAATTTCCTCTTCAGACACTAGTTATAACAGTGAAATTAACATATAATACAATTGTGTGCATAATCATTTAGTGCACATAAGTATTATTGCATGTGTAACCACTCTGAACACATGATTACTACTATGTGCACAGCCACTATGGTGTCGCACGTAGATTCAGTTCTCTTTGTGTGCGCGGATCTACTTCCCCGTGCACACAAAGATTCTAGCCTCATGCACGCACAAATTATTTCCTTGCGCACATGGCAATTCTATCCTTACCTTGGAAACTCATGACCAATATTACAAAGTTAACTAACATGAAACTCAATAACTCTCATACTTTTCATGTGTGAAAACAACACTGAATAACAACATCATGTTTTTACATGTACAAACAACATCATGAAAAATAACGACAATTAATTATATGCAACATCATATAGGAAATAAACCCATATCAAACATAGATAATTAATCACACAGTAATTCAAACAGACACATAAAGGACACTTATCTTTTATAAAGAGTCACCAATTGCGCTCAGAGCTCAGATGTTCCTCCCAACCATAGACTTTGTTGCTCATAACCTTTCAGCAAGAGATCACCCCCGAGATGGAGCTTAAACTCCACCAGGGAAAAATGATTCCTAATGCCAGGCTAAGGTCTGATAATCAACATAATTGTTCAGTCCAAGGTTCCCACTTTTTCAACTAGCCTATAGTCTCTCATTTCCCACATGCATGTCCCACCCCAGGAAGTGTTTCCCTTCTCTACTCAATATTCCCTCGGCTACCCCACTTCCCTTTCAAGGCTTCAACAACAGGGTGGACATGAAGTCTCAGAGGCCTGTAACTAATTCCTAGCACACCAATGAACAATTCCTAGCAAATATCTCACCTAGAGAGAATGCCCACGGGCCTGACAACCTACCTCTTAGACAACAAATATCTCACATGGATATAAATCTCACGAGCCTAACAACCTGTTGTGAGGGAAATCCCCTTACGGACTAGCAAATAGGGTTATCTTATGCATGCAGATATGACCAAAGAAATCTATTTTCTACCTTCGTCCCCAAACTTAAACCCCATTCCTTTTCAGCAAATACATGGTTAGACCAACATACCAGATGTTCGATGTCGATCCCCCTTCACAATTGATCGCTTGTTGGCAGCTATCCTCTCAAGGCTAACCTGCATACAAAACAAGCAACAAACTACACATGCATTTTACCTATAGACTAATGGGTTAGAGATTCAAACATATATTTACTGAACTATGAAGAAATCATATAGTGGGACGGGAAAAGCATTTCTTTATTATTAAATTTAATGAATCAACTTACAATGTCGAGACCGTGCACTGCTCCGCAAATCCTGATCATGGGCTCCTCTTCAAATGTCCTCCAACTTCTTTGCTTTGTATCTCTTCTTACACAAGAATGGCTAAAGGGTTGGGACAATGGGAATATGCAATTGGGCAGAGTTTCTTTACTCTATTTCTCCTCCTCAAAATGGGACCCCTAGCCCTTCTTTTATAGGCTAGAATAAGTTAGGTGTTTGGACGAACCCTCGGCCATGCATGGCCGGGAGTTTGAGTTAACTCACCCAAAGTTGTGTGTTCCGTCGGCAACTTTCCTTTTTTCATGCTTTTGTCGGTACACGCGGGTTGTTTTAGGTCAGTTGGTGTGTACACGCATGCAGTAATGGAGTAGGGCATGTGGGCCCTTATAAAAGAGGTTTTTTAAAGAGTTGTTCAGCAGTGCTTTGGCAAAGAAGGGATCTGAGATGGCCTAATGCCTAGGTAAGCATGTATGGTGCAAATTAGGGTTATAACAGATGCCCCCTAATGTGTGAGGTTAGAAGAGAATCTGATGGCCAAAATACATTACCAAACTTTACTGATGTGCCGAACAAGTGAGCCCAGGGACCAGGAACAGGGAGGCATCGTCTACAAAATAACAAATGTCTCACCAAGGTGGGCATACCCATGCTCGGGATAAAATAGAATCATGGCTACCAATCAAATACATTGTAGATCCATGTCAAATAACTATATAAAGTGTAGTCGCGAACAATACACAGTGGAGCTACATCTCAAAATCAAAAAGATATACATATAGAGTATCCATCTTCTAGAAGTTGATACGGCCTGATGGTTAGAGATGAGATCTTTAGATCTCAAGAAACAACTTCAAAATCTTCAAAGCTCAAGGTAGGAGTGTAATATGAGTGTACGAATTTACTACCCAGAGGTCTTCGACGGCTCGTCGGTCATGGACTAGATAATCTTGATGATCAGACCGAAGGCTTCATTGATTTTGAACAAGGACTTGATTGGACATTCAGGATGGTTAGGTATGAGGGCAAGAGACAAATTGTAGAGGGGCCAACTCAGGATTGGTAGAAACTTCCCTTGGACAACAGCACGACAAATGATGAGACTTAGGCAGCATGGCATTAATCATAAGTTTACGAAGGAGGCAATGCAAACTCTCCATATGTTTGGAAGAATAACCAAACGGAGGAGGACACAACTCTATGTAGCAAGAACATCTTCCTAAGGTCGTACTACATCCCAAATCTTGACGAACAAGCGGACAGATGTGCTTTATCCAAGGGTGACTCATTATGTTGCCAATAAAGAAAATACTTTTCCCTTCCTCTTTTTGGGGTATATTTGATTTTTTTTGTCTTTTTCAATAATTTTGGAAAAAAAAATAAAGGAATGTTACGTTACAATGGAGGAACGAGTGTGACAAACATACAAGATCAAGGCACAAGGACAACACTGATGTTCAAAATAATGATACTCGAGAAAAATCCTCCGGGGGCCAAGGGTGTTAAGATGCAGAAGCAAAGTGCTACAAGGTTGGCGTATAAGGTATGAAAATGCGGTTAACAAAACACACAATGGTAATGTCCTTCGATGTAAGTTTAACGAGCCCAGAGAAGGTAATCTCGGTGGTTTTTCATATTTAGAGAGTCTGAAAAATCATAAAAGGAGACTCCATTGGGGTACCTTTTTCGAAAATAGTCTAGTCGGTTCGAAAAAGGGGTAAACTAGCACCGACAAGACGTCTATTCAAAACCATTTTAACGAGTGTGATAAGGACAAGATCACTTGGCCATTTTTTCATTTTTAAGGAGTCTAAAAAAAGCTTAACTATGGACTCCGTCAAGAATGTTCTTTTGGACCAGTTTAATGAGTGTGAAAGAATAAGGTCACTCAGCGATCTTTTCAATTTTAGGGAGTCTGAAAAGAGCTTAACTATGGACTCCGTGGGGGTTCCTTCTTCGTAATTTTAGTCCCTCGGGCCCGAAAAAGGGATAAAATTATACCTGAGAGTACTCTTCTAGAGAACTGAAGTTCCATAGAGTATACCTTTGTTCGCACAGTTGACCATCAGGACTGAAAAAGGGGTAAACTACCGTCGAATAGACATGAATTCAAATTTCAGTTTAACGAGCGTGAAAGGCCATAAGATCACTCGGAAATATTTTCATGTTTATAGGGTCTGAAAAGGGCTTAAAAGAAGACCCGTTATTTTTTGGGAGTCCTGAAGGTGAGGTCAAGAGCGAAGAAGAATCATGTAAATGAGGCTCAAACTCATATTCAGGAAAAACTACAAGGACTCCCAAGCCTACAGTGTTTTAGAGACAGCATGGATACCATAATGCAACCAGGATCTACCTAGGGCATCCATGTTCTGGTAAGCTTTGCCACCAAGTTGCGACACTTCTAAAGCAGCTATGATGGTTCTGTGTCACAACCTGATGGGATCGATCCTATGGAAAAGGAAAAATACAACAAGGTACAAAAGTCAGGGTAGAAACCTAACCTATATGCTCAAGTTGATCATCGGAAAAAAAAATTCACGGACCGTCAAAAATTACTCAAAAGTCAAAAAAATTGTCCCAATACCCGATCAAATCCCTCCTATGTAACTCCTGAAGCACTTTAAATGGTTTTCGGTATAAAGAAAATGATAAGGGAGGCCAAAAAAATGACAAAAAGAAGCCAAAAAGTCTATAAATAGAAGTTGGCAGCTCATTATCACCATTGTTGATTTGGAAATTGACTCTGGAGCCAAAAGACCCCCTTTGTCAAAAGCGATGATTCTGGGAGCTACAGTGGACGAAATGAAATTTTGTCTAGACCAAGTAAGTACAAACTCTCTTATCTTGCATTTAATGTCTTTGTTTTTGCATTGGGTTTCATTTTTTAGGGGGGCGTCGACCTTTAAAAAGTCGGCCCTAGGTCCACGCGGGTTGTCTCAGGACAGGCCGCGTGTACACGCAACTGTCACCATTACAGAACGCGTGGACCCCCTTATTGAATGAAAAAGGCTTAAAAAGAAAGGGTTAACCCTCCTGAACCTTGGTGTTTTGCAGGATGTATGTCCATTGGATAGAAAGAGAGCATGAAGAGGTGAATGAGTTGGTCGGGGAAAACCCCAATGCTGTGGCTACCTTGATGCAATGTGGGTTACTCAAGTTTTTTCTATGTCCTTTCATGCGGGCACAACCTAGGCTACTGAATGTCTTGGTTAACTACTGGTATCCGGATGCAGAGGCATTCATGTTAGAGGGGCAGTCATTGGTGCCAATGGTCGATGACATTTACTTTTTGACTGGCCTCTCCAGGAGAGGGGAACTAGTCAATTTCTGGATTTTTCCTTCAAGGCCACATAACATAGCGGAATTGATAGGCCTATATTGTGCAGATGATATAGACCGCTCAAGCACGCAGGTACCCATAAGCAATATCACTAAATTATCACTACAGGCGATAGTATTGCTTATTGGGCGAATTACTCGTTCTGTGGCTCTACATCAGGCATCCCATGCACAGATGAACTGTGCAGTCCAGTGCTTAAATGCACAAGTTTTTTATTAGAGTACCACATTGCTTGAGTGTATGAAAAGACAACTGACAGATTATTGTTTGCGGACACATAGGAACTTTGAGTTTAGTACCATTATGTGTTCGTTCTTTTTTTAGAGAGTTTCGAGTTTTAGTCCTCGAGTAGTGGTACGAGCACATCAGGCCTCTCTTCCTGCTGTGTGTAGATGGGCAGTATTATTGTCGCGACAGGGTGGCAGAAGGACCAATGAGTCTTTCGATGATGACTTCTTTGCGTGGCTGTCACGATAGATCCCGGTTATAGAGGATTACCCCTATGTCGGGATTGATTTCTCGAGAAATCTTGAGATACCAGTACCTCCTAGTGAGGAGCGAGGGGAGATGGGTAAGTCTCCACCTTTGTAGTTTTTTTGTGTTTTAAACATATGTAATTTTTAATTTGTTTTCGTTATATATATCATTTTTTTTTTGTTATACTAGAGTATTTGACGGATATGTGTTCATTGTGTGCAGATGTGGCACCAGTGCGACCCGCTGACTATGCGAGGAACAAGCGTCGTCCTCAGCTAGGGGCCGCACCTGCCGCCGTAGGGGGACCAGCAGTAGCAGGAGATCTTCCAGCTGGGGAGGCTGAGAGGGTATTGAGACGAGTCGAGCGTAAATTTACTGTGCTCACTCACACGGTCCCGATGGCAGAGATTAGGACCTACCACCATCTATGCAGCCTCATGTAGTGGAGGCACCACGGACGCAGGTCTGGCTGTTTTGACGTTTAGCCAACGTTGTGGACCAATATAAATGGGCCCACAGGCCCTGACTTTAGCTAAACATTTTGATGTGCCACGAGCACTACTTGTATATATTTTTTGAGGGCATAAGCCCTATGACTCGTTATCGGTTATATTTTTGAGGTGCTTGTGTCCATCTATGTACTCTGGTTACTTTATGATATTATATATGGTTTTTTGTCTTTTGTGTCTTATGGATCATGTGTAAAAAATGTATTTACATATTTATGTGAATGTTCTTTCATATATGTGCAAGATG
>ML791239.1:202946-232193 GCA_009831015.1 Picea engelmannii
AAAAAAAAAAAAAAAAAAAAAAATTCTAAGATTTTTGGACAGCAAACTCAAAAGGAATTTCACTCGACTACGAGCTACTTATGATCTAAATAAACTGCAAAGAACTTATGAAATAAAACACTTTTCCCTGGTTAATAATGCAGAATCACACTCTTCAACCAAACAAGAAAATGAAAGAGATTTTTATTTATTTATTTAAATGTTGATAAAGCAAAAAGGAAAAATACCAACAAGTAAAAAACCAAGAAAAACAATTATGGCCTAATCGCAGATCGCAAAGAATCACTTCAAGAAATCACACACTAGCAACTTAAAAAATGACTCTCACACTTGTCTAAAAACCCTAAAAAAATCTTTTTTATGACAACTTTTAAATGAGAAAAAGCAAGCTAAGGCTAAGATTAATCATAAGCTATTGACTGCTAAGATAGAGATTCAAAAACTTGAGAGTTATAACTCTCATCAAGGGAAAGGATGGCTGCCTTACCCTCAACAAAAACTATCATGCACAAGCACGCTACTGATAATCCAACAGCAAGCATGTGAATGTGATTTGTATAGAGACAGAGGGCGTGTACATGCGGGCTGACCTTCTATAGGTCGTGTGTATCTCTAAAACTCTGAAAAAAATAACAACAAACAATCCAAACTAGGAAGAGACCACTGATATTGAGAAGTAGGATCTCTTGAAAGCTTGGACACTCTCTTTAACAGAAAAAGAAAACATTGTAAGGAAAAAAATCGTAAAACAAACCAATCTGAGACAAGACTGCAAACAAACAAGACTTAGAAAGAATTCCAGAAAACCCCTGAGAATGTCTGATTTTGACAAGGAAGAGGATGACTACCTCAAAAAAATTCTGGACTCTACATGCTACTGCTACTTCTTCAGCTAGCGTTTACACGCGGGCTGTAAGAGAGTAAGGCGTGGGTACACGCGTGTAGACCTTATACAGGCCGCATGTACCTCTGTGGGTCTCGAAAAAACACAGTCAAGCAAATAAAAGAGACAGTTGGTATGGGAAACCAGACTCTCTGCTAGCTCAGACTTTGTAGAAACTAAAAAAAAATAGGCAAGAAAACCAGTGTTTTAAAACTACCCAAAAAATAAAATTCCAAGAACCCTAGAGATTGTCCCCAGTATGGTTTCCAATTCTGTTGTGAGGGAAATCCCCTTACAGACTAGCAAATAGGGCTATCTTATGCATGCAGATATGACCAAAAGAAATCTACTTTCTACCTTCGTCCCCAGACTTAAACCCCATTCCTTTTCTGCAAATACATGGTTAGACCAACATACCTTGTTCTTGATGTTCGATGTCGATCCCCCTTCACGCTTTATCGCTTCTTGGCAGCTATCCTCTCAAGGCTAACCTGCATACAAAACAAGCAACAAACTACACATGCATTTTACCTATAGACTAACGGGTTAGAGATTCAAACATATATTTACTGAACTATGAAGAACTCATATAGTGGGATGGGAAAAGAATTTCTTTATTATTAACTTTAATGAATCAACTTACAATGTCAAGACCGGCCACTGCTCCATGAATCCTAATCCTGGGCTCCTCTTCAAATGTCCTCTAACTTCTTTGTTTTGTATCTCTTCTTGCACAAGGATGGCTAAAGGGTTGGGACAATGGGAATATGCAATTGGGCTGGGCAGAGTTTCTTTACTCTATTTCTCCTCCTCCAAATGGGACCCCTAGCCCTTCTTTTATAGGCTAGAAGAAGCTAGGTATTTGGACGAACCCTCGGCCATGCATGGCTGGGAGTTTTAGTTAACTCACCCAAAGTTGTGTGTTCCATCGGCAACTTTCATTTTTTCGTGCTTTTGTCGGTACACACGGGTTGTTTTAGGTCAGATGGTGTGTACATGCGTGTAGTAATGGAGTAGGGCATGTGGACCCTTATAAAAGAGGTTTTTTAAAGAGTTGTTCAATGGTGCTTTGGCAAAGAAGGGATCTAAGATGGTCTGATGCCTAGGTAAGCATGTATGGTGAAAATTAGGGTTATAACACAACCCACCTCTTCGACAACAAAAACTATGGTTACAATATGGAAAACTCCTTTACAATATTTTCTCTGCAGATAAGGTAATGTTCATTCTTCCCGTTCTGATGGTCTGGCCGATGATGAAAAATGAATTTGTTCCCAAAAATACACCAAGGTTTGACCATATATTTGCATGGTCATAAATGGAGACTTGTCACCTTAAGACTTAGCTTTAGCCACTTGGTGACTCGTTCCCATCCCTTAGGAACTTAGGATAAATAAATATCTATAAATCATACTTTTCGAAAATATTAATAAAATATTCCCTTGGACTTAAGCCCCCTCTTTTCCCTTTTCAATGGAGTTTATCCCCCCGTATCTTTTCGTTTGAGTGGTCTGCGTGCAATGATGTGATTTTATTAATAATTTGAGTGTTATTACATTTTACAAGGATAGGCGCACTGGCCTTTTTGCATCCTAACATCACCAACCCAATAACCACATGGGCTCTCTGCACTCATATATATATATATATATATATATATATATATATATATATATATATATATATATATATATATATATATATATATAACTCGGTCCGATGCGCACTTCCAGGTAATCCTCGCACACTTATCCAGGTGCGTGAAACATTATGGAATGTGCGCACCCTACCCTTGATGCGCAATCCATGTGCACTTATTCAGGTATGCACAATCGAATGTGTGTGCTCTTTTTTTGGAAAAACAATCATCGCGCATTTCTCGGGTGCACGCAAAATTGAACCAAAACTTGGTGTCAATGGCTCATCATCCTAAATGTACATTTACAATTTCAGGTGCACGTAAAACTGAACCAACACTTGGTGCTAACGGCTCACCAACCTAAATGTACATTTACAATTGGGGTTCAAATTAGGGATATTACATTACCCTCCCCCTTATTTATGTATTTTTCTCAATGCATTATATACACATGTACATACAAAAACTTCAAAATTATTCAAAAAGATGAGGGTACTCTGCCTGCATAGCATCCTCACGCTCCCAAGTTGCATCCTCGGGACCGTTCCAGGTCCATTAGACCTTTACTAGCTCCATGGCTTGATTTCGGAGCTGTTTGATTTTTCGATCCAATATGTGAACTGGTCGCACTCAAAAATCTCCTTCTCGCTCCACCTAAATCACATTCCAATCAATGACATGATTAACATCAGGTATGTACTTTTTGAGAAAAGATACATGGAAAAAATTATGAATACACAAGGATGCATGCAATGCAATCATATATGCGATAAGACCGATCCTCTCTAGGATTTCAAATGGCCCATAGTAGCATGCTCCTAACTTAGAACAATTTCCCAACTTCAGAGAATTGCGTCTTTCTTTTACTTTCAAGAACACATGATCACTCACTTTAAACTCTCTGTGGGTTCTTTATTTATCTGCACAAATTTTCTACCTATCTTGGTGACGCAGCATCCCTACCTTAGCAGAGTCTACGTGACCTCCCGGTCTTTGGATCTTTCTGTTTTCCTGAGCTGAAGTGACTTTTTAGTTCCCACTGGAACCTTCAACGCATATAACACCACGGGTCCTTATTAGAAGTTACACATGTGCGAACAAGCACTAGGCGCGAACCTCCACCCCACGTGACCACTCAGCGTGACCACTGACTTAACCCGAAAAGGTGTTTCATATTTCGCGACTTCGCGATTTCTATTGTGAGTCCCCCCCCCCGGACTCCTTTGATTCCCAAAACCCCAAAATGGGCTATCGGTCCACTGGATCCTCCCTTATGCCTCCACCATATGACCTCCAGTCTAACCCTGGGGCCTCACCTTCGAGCACATCGGGATTTCATGACTTGTGAGTTCACAATGTGACTCTTCTCCCTTTTCCTGAAGTTCGAACTCGCGACTTCAAATCACAACTTGTATTTTGTCTTCTCTTGCTTACAGAAAACAATGATTGTAAGATCTAATACCACCTAATGCAGCACCCCTACCTTAGCAGAGTCTGAGTGACCTCCCAGTCTTTGGATATTTTTGTTTCCCTGAGCTAAAGTGACTCTTTAGTTCCCAATGGAACCTTCAACGCATATAACACCACAGGTCCTTCTTAGAAGTTACGCCTGTGCGAACAAGCACTAGGTGTGAACCTCCACCCCATGTGACCACTGACTTAACCCGAAAAGGTGTTTTGAATTTCATGATTTCTATTGTGAGTCCCCCTTGACTCCTTCGATTCAAAAAACCCTGAAATGGGCTATCGATCCACTGGATCCTCCTTTATGCCTCCACCATATGACCTCCGGTCTAACCCGGGGCCTCACCTCTGAGCGCGTCGGGATTTTGTGACTCGTGAGTTCACAATGTGACTCTTCTCCCTTTTCCCAAAGTCCAAACTCGTGACTTCCTTGCTACGGGTTGACGGTCCTGATTCTCCCTCAATCTGACGATCCAGATCGTGTCGGGATTTCGCATATCGGGGATTCCTAAAAACAGCTTCCTCCACACTTCCGGCTTCCAAAATGCTGAAACTCTAGTCTCCGATCAATGGCTCTCGTTGATCCATATCTAACAGTTGTTATCTCTCCTGATCTTGAGAGGATTGAAATACACTTAGTCTTAACTTCTCCGTTGATCCATTGGATCTGACGGTCCACAGAAAATTGGCGCTTCTCCTTCTGAGAAACTCAACCGTCCGTTCAAGTTCCCAAATATTCCTGGCCAAATAACTTGGCGTTCTTCCTCCTTATCTTGGATTCTACGAGGTGATTTTGTTCCTCGTCCTTCCTTTGAACTTTCCAAGTCTCTATCCCTCCTTAGCTTGAATCTTTTTGCAACCTCAAAGATTCCAAGGGATTCATGCACACACTCCTTACGGCCTTCACGATAATCTTTGATTATCTGAAATCTTCCAACTCTGTGCACTCCTTGCAACAACAGTCTTCAACCACTCACCTGGTTGGAAAGGTCTAAGACTTCAAACTGCCTACACACACCTTGCATGGCTCTGTGCTATACTTTCAAATTTGCTGGTATGAGAACAACGGTATCCCTCTTGAGCTCTTTGAGATAAAACTCAGAATCTTGTCAACGCACTCCTCACGGACTTTCACTGCACTCCTTGTAGGAATTCTCAGGAAGAGAAACAATTGAAACTCATACTCTCCCTCTCACAGACTTCATACATTCAACATGAAATCATACATATAAGCATTGAAACAAATGCATAACAGAGTATATAAGCATATTGTAAACATATCATTCAATATATGCAAACAGTATCCATAACAACACCATGAAATTGAGTCAAAGCATTATTATATTAACTCAAGTGCTTTTGTACATGGTTCTATAGCAACAACTATCTACTTATACAACTTCTACAGTCTCTGTTCTTCTATGCTCTCATGTTCTCTTGCTCTACATCTCTACTCTTCTTACAAATGAGAATAATGATACAATACAATACATAAGAGGGAGCTTTCTCAAGTTTTCCCTCCTACAACCCCAAGCTATCTAATCGAATTAAAGCCTACATATTCTTTACATTGATTACATTAATTGTATACAACCGACAGATGAGAGCAATCGCTCAAGATCTGCGTTACAATCCCCAAATCATTTAAGAGCACTTATGTCTCTTCAGATATTACATTAATGTGTCATCCTTTGAAATCCAAAATATCTTCAAAATGTGTGTTGGTGCATATCCAGCTGTCCTCCGCTTGCGTGTGCTTTCGATTCTCCTACATCACTTGGGAAGCCTTTAAATTCTTCCTTATCTTCACCATCTACTCTTCCATTTCCCTAAGTAAATCTGGCCCAACCACTGAGCGATCTGCTGGGTTGTCCCAACTCACTGGTGTGTTGCACTTTCTGCCATAAAGTGACTCAAATGGGTTCATTTTTAGAGATACTTGATACCCTTTGTCATAAGAAAACTCAACCAAAGGTAAATATTTTTCCCACAGCGTCAGTTTTTCCATCACATACATTCTTAGCATATCTTCTATCACTTGATTTACCCTTTCTATTTTCCCATCTGACTCTGGATGATAGGCTGTGATAAAATTCAGATTTGTCCCAAATCCTTTGAATAGCCCTTTCCAAAAATTCGATGTGAACTTGAGATCTTTGTCAGACACAATTGTCTTAGGTACACCATGCAGCCTATCAATCTCTCTCATGTATATATCAGCAATGTTGGTCGCCATGTGAATGTACTTCACTAGAATAAAATGGGCAACTTTAGTAAGCTTGTCCACCACCACCATAATAGAATCATGTTTCTTAGCAGTCCTAAGCATCTTAGTAATGAAATCCATGGTCACAACTTCCCACTTCCACTCAGTAATGGGAAAAAGTTGTAGCAAACCAATTGGGTGTCTATGTTCAGCCTTGACCTTTTGGCATTCAAGGCATCTAGCAATAAAATTAGCAACCTCCTTTTTCATGCTTGGCCAATAGTATTTATTTTTTACCACTGCAATTGTTTTCCGGTAGCCTGGGTGTCCGGCATAAGGAACTTTATGCAACTCTAACAATAACAATTTTTTCAACTCTTGATCACTTGACACATAAACTATGCACCTATACATGAGGATTACATCCTCTTTTAGCTCATAACATTCAAATTTTTGTTGCAATTTACCTTGTTGTAAATTTGTCTTTATGTCCACATAGCGCTGAACTGATTTGGAAACCTCTAAAATTTTGTCACTCAAATCTGATTTGTACATGCTAATGGTTGTAGCATATATCTCATGCACCCTAATATTGAGTGCATCATCCACGTTGATCTCTTTACCTTTGATATGCTTGATATCAAAGTCATACTCACTAAGGAATTCCAACCGTCTGCTTTGTCTGGCATTTAAACTTGGTTGTCCAAACAAATATTTTAGACCACTATGGTCTATCCTCAACTCGAATATTTTTCACATGAGGTAGTGCCTCCACATCTTCAAGGCATGCATTGTGGATGCCAATTTCAAATCATGAGTAGCATAGTGCCTTTCATGCTCTTTTCATTTCCTTGATTTGTAGCATACCACATGCCCATTCTGACTAAGGACTCCATCAAGCCCTTCCTTGCATGCATATGTGCACACAATGAAGTCTTCATTAGGATCAACAATTCTCAAAATTAGTGCACTTGTCAACAAACTCTTCAAGTTCTAGAAACTCCTTACACAATCCAGAGTCCATTCAAATTGCACACCTTTCTTTTGCAAGGATGTAATTGGGTAAGCAATCTTTGAGAATCCTTCAATAAACCTTTTTTAGTACCCTGCAAGTCCCATGAAGGACCTCACCTCTGCGACATTCCTTGGTGTTGGCCATCCTTCAATGGATTTTATCTTCTCCGGGTCCACAACTATCCCTTCCTCTGAAATGATATGACCCAAGTAATGAATTTTCCTCTAGTAGAATGAGCACTTACTCAACTTTGCATACAATTGATGTTTTCTCAATACTTGTAGCACCATCCTCAAGTGTTGTTCATATTATTCTTTATACTTTGAGTAAATAAGTATGTCATCCAGAAATACAATGACAAACTTATCTAAGTATTCTCTAAAAATACCATTCATTAAACACATGAAGACAACTGGCGCATTTGACAACCCAAATGGAAATATTTTAAACTCATAATGGCCATACCTTGTTTTGAAAAGAATCTTGTTGATGTCTTCTTCTTTAATTATCACTTAGTGATATCTAGATCTGAGATCAATCTTTGAAAATATTTGCACACCCCTCAGTTGATAAAAAAGGTCATCTATCCTTGGAAAAGGATACATGTTCTTTACTATTACTTTGTTCAACTGCCTGAAGTCAATACAAAGCCTCAATGTACCATCCTTCTTCTTCACAAACAATATTGGGGCACCCCAAGGTGACACACTTGGGCATATATACCCCTTCTTCAAAAGCTCTTCAATTTGCATCTACAATTCCTTCATCTATGGTGCACTCATACAATAAGGAGTCTTGGATATGGGAGCTACTCTAGGGATCAAATTTATAAAGAAATCAATATCTCTTTTCGATGGAAACCCGGGTATTTCTTTAAATACATCTTCAAATTATTTTAGTATTGTGCAGTCTTCAACATCTGGCACTTTATCCTTAGGTTCCTCCTCCATGTGCATAGCAAATACTTGGCATCCTTTCCTGTAGCTTTTCTTCAATTGCAAGGTTGAAAATTCTCTGATAGTTACATCTCTTGGAATGCCTTGAACTATTCTTAAATTTCCTTCCTCATCCAAGCAAGTAAAAGCCTTATTGTAACAGTATAGAAGGGCATGATACTAGTCCAACCAATCCATACCAATGAGACAATCATAAGATCCCAAAGGTATGATACTCAAATAAGCTTTTGTGTTCATCCCTTTCATATCCATTGGACATGCCTTAACCATCTCATTAATTTTCCTTTTTACTCCTGTAACTAGCTGCACCAACCAAGGTTTTCCAAGATTTCTTCTTGGTAATTGGAATCTTTCCACCATCTTAGGATCTAGATAACTATGACTAGCTCCTGAATCAATTAAAATATCAATGGGTTTGTCATTAATCTTAACTTCCACTTCAATCATGTGTGACTAAAAATCAATTTTCTTGTTATCTAGGGTTGCGTAGATCCTTGGTATATCTCTGCCCATGTCTTCAACTATCGCAATTTGTTGTACATTGTGAATAGTCCTCACTTTTTCACCTCTGTGAGGGCAATCTTTGTACATGTGGTCTCCCCCACATCCCCAACATTGAATAGGTGGTTGCCTTGATCTTTGCACCATTGTCTCATTCATTCTGGGCTCCTGGAGAGTTGGTTGTCCTTGGGAAGTATTTCTGAAAAATGGTGGCTTAGTCCCCTTTTTCCTCTGTTCCACCTTGTTTTTCTTCTTGTATTCCCAAGAATTTTGGAAATTCAGTCTTCCCCTTTGTTGATCACAGAGACATTTATCTCGCCTTATGGTTTCCTCCTATGTCTTGGGGTCATCATATTCTATATTTTCACTGATAAATGATGGCAGCCCACTCAGGTACATCTGAATTTCAACTTGTTCATCCTTGATGAATGCAACATATTTTAGCAATTCTAAGAATCTTCTTTCATACTCATATATTGTCATACTCCCAAGCTAGACTTCAAAGAACTTCATTTTCTTGTCATAGTATCGCTTAGTTAAGTATTTATTTCGAAAATACCTTTTAAACTCCCTCCAAGTAACCTTCTTCTCATCGATGTGTTGCACTTGCACGAATTGATCCCACCACATTGATGCTTTTCCCTTTAGCTGATAGATGACAACTCTCCCTTCTTCCTACGCAAAGTAAGTATGGAGCCGGAAGTACTTCCTCATGCCCAACAGCCAGGTCTCTACATCTTCATCCTTCTTGTGCTCACCATCAAAGGTAGGAGCCTTGATCTTATTCATTTCTCCCTGTAGCTCGTCCACCCCAGACCTTCTCTTATGATTTCTGACATGAGATGGACTTGAGATACTGCACACTTTCCTAAATCAATGCTTTGGTGAATGATGGTGATTCATATTAACACTTCTTGTTTTTCTTCTCTCATCATGAGACTTGTGACTTATTGACTTGCTTGACTCTGTCTCCTTGTCCATTTTTTTTTATATTCTATCTAAGCTTTGCATCAACTTGATATTGAAGTCATCTTGTTGCTCCTTGGCTTTCATAAGCCTTTGATTATCATCTTTATATCTTTGGACATCTTTTTGCAGTCCTTTCATGGTTTCTACCAAGTTTATGCACTCATCCTTGCATTCTTTATGCTCATTGGATTATGTACTATCAATACCCATACCGATATACAAACCCGTGAATTCATCATCATGGTTATAAGTTCTCTATATATCTTCCATGCTTTTGACTATTTGTGTTGATTATGTCATGATCTAATCATTGTTAATTCTGCAAAATGTGCAGGCAATAAGATTTGTTAGATGAATTCATGCAACAAATTCATGAAAACTCTGCACCATTTTGTCAAAATCCTTTCTTTTGATCCCTTGGATGATTTTCATGTCCCAATTCAAAATTTCTTGGTGAATAATTGGACTCCTCTGTCAGAATCCTTTCTTTTGAGTCTTTCACAGTATATCATGGTCATTTGGCATTCACCCAAATACCCTTTTATTCTTTCTTTCTTTCTTATGAATCCCATGCACGCACTAGTAATCAACATGTCAATAATTAACATACACATTGTGTATCAATATTATGCATGCACCATAAGTTTCGCTTTGTGCAGCCCTAAATTTTTAGTGTGCACACTCGTGCACCATTGTTTTCTACGCATTTCTAGTGTCGCACCCCGCAATGTCAAAATTTAGTGCACACACTTGCGCATTCTTATTTCATGCGTACCGTGGCCACACTGTAATTCTAAATTCAGCCACTTACCAGCCTGAATTTTTTCTTAAGTAGATACTCGACCTATGCAAGATTAATGTTGAAACTGGAGATCTAATACCAGTATGTAACGTACCCAGCCTCCTAGCTAAGTATCATGCTCTGATACCCATCTATAATGTACCCATCCTCTTAGCTAAATACCATGCTCTGATACCAATCTATCATGTACCCCATTACCAACACTAACAAAATGCTCTGATACCACTTTGTAACATCCCTAGCTTTACTGCTAAGCAATTCCACTCTAAAAAAATCTAGTGTGTAGATTCTACACTATACACTAATATGTGCAGAAGCACGTGAGGTAACACACACAATCTCAAGTGGGATGACGCCAAACAAACTTTCCTCTTTAGACACTAGTTATAACAACAAAATTAACATATAATACAACTGTGCGCACAATCATTCAGTGCACACAAGTATTATTGCACATGTAACCACTCTGAACACATGATAACTATTGCACACACAACCACTCTGGTGTAGCACGTAGATTCATTTATCTTTGTGCATGTGGATATGCTTCCCTCTGCACACAGCGATTCCATCCTCATGCGCACACGGATGATTTCCCTGTGTGCACGATAATTCTAGCCTTGCCTTGGAAACTCATTACTATTATTACAAAGTTAACTAACATGAAACTCAATAACTATCATACTCTGCATATGCGACAACATCATGTTTTTACATGTACAAACATCATCATGTTGAATAACGACAATTAATTATATGCAACATCATACAGGAAATAAACTCATATCAAACATATGTAATTAAGCACACAGTAATTCAAACAAACACATAAAGGACACTTATATTTTTATGAAGAGTCATCAATTGCACGTAGATCTTAGACGTTCCTCCCAACCATAGACTATGTTGGTCATAAACTTTCAGTAATAGGTCACCCCTGAGCTTGAGATTAAACTCCACCAGGGAAAAAGGATTCCTAATGCCAGGTTAAGGTCTGATAATCAACATAATTGTTCATTCCAAGGTTCCCACTGTTGCAACTAGCCTACAATCTCTCATTCCCCACATGTTTGTCCCACCTCAGGAAGTGCACCCCTTCTCTGCTAAAAAATCTCTCGGTTGCCCCACTTCCCTTCCAGAGCTTCAGCAACAGGTCGGACATGAAGTCTCAGAGACTTGTAACTAATGCCCAATGCACCAGGGAACAATTCCCAACAAATCTCTCACCTGGAGAGAATGGTCACAGGCCTGACAACCTGCCTCTTCGACAACAAATCTCTCACCTAGAGAGAATGCTCACGGGCCTGACAACCCGCCTCTTCGACAGCAAAAACTCTAGTTACAATATGGAAAACCCCTTTACAAGATTTTCTCTACAGATAAGGTAATGGTCATTCTTCCCATTCGGATGGTCCCATTGATGATGAAAAATCAGTTTCTTCCCCAAAATACACTAATGGTTCGACCATATATTTGCATGGTCACTATTCGACACTTGTCACCTTCAGACTTAGCTTTAGCCACTTGGTGACTTGTTCCCATCCCTCGGGAACTTAGGATAAATAAATATCCATAAATTATACTTTTCGAAAATATTAATGAAATATTCCCTTGGACTTAAGCCCCCCTTTTTCCCTGTTCGATGGAATTTAGCACCCCCACCCCCGTCTCTTTTTGTCTAAGTGGTCTGCGCTCAGTGATGTGATTTTATTAATCATTTAAGTGTGATTAAATTTTACATGGATAGGTGCACTGGCCTTTTCGCATCCCAGCATCACCAACCCAATAACCACACAAGCTCTCTGGCCACACACACACACACACACATAGATATGTAAAACTCAGTTCGGTGCGCACTTCTAGGTAATCCTCGTGCACTTATCTAGGTGCACGCAACACTGTGGAATTTGCGCACCCTACCCTTGATGCACAATCCACGCACATTTACTCAGGTATGCACAACACTATGGAATGTGCACACTCTTTGTTTGGAAAACATTCATCGTGCACTTATCTAGGTGCACGCAATACTATGGAATTTGTGCACCCTACCCTTGATGTACAATCCACGCACATTTACTTAGGTATACACAACACTATGGAATGTGCACACTGTTTGTTTGGAAAACATTCCTCGCGCACTACTCAGGTGCGCACAAAACTCAACCAAAACTTGGTGCCAATGACTCACCATTTTAAATGTACATTTACAATTTCAGGTGTGTGCAAAAATGAACCAACACTTGGTGTTAATGGATCACTAGCCTAAATGTACATTTACAATTTCATTTACAATTGGGGTTCAGATTATGGATATTACAATTTCCCTATTTATGTTCCTCTAGACTGGATATCTCCATGTTACTTGGGAAATACCTTTAGTACTTTTGGAATGCATCCATAATCCTCTTCTATTGTTGACATCCCTCATGGAGTATTTTCATTTACCCCTAATAGTTGGGCATCCACCTCATGATTTATTCTTTCATTATCTTAAGATGTTCAAGGACTTGACTCCATCCTAGAATCTGTCTTCCCTTTATGGAAAAACCTTTCTTTGAAACCCGACTGCATTCTTATGGATCCAATCTATACATAATGCAATTTTGTGCATCTGTTGGCACTTATTTAGTATGTACACACCTTCATTACTTCACCCCTAAAGTTCTTTCATACAACCATGCTTCCACTGCACCACTTTGATAACAATTATGGAGGTGTTATCTCCAAAACTATAGAACTCATCCTTGGAAATGTTACATCTTATTTCCAATTATACACTATGTCTTTCTTAATCATAACACTGGCATCTTGACATATAAATCCTTTTAGAACAACTCTTCCAACAATGTACTACCTTACTTGTACATTGACACCCTTTATAGTGAATGGATCTTCAATACTTCATCCAGTAAATACTTCGCTCTTGTGCCCTGATTCCAATGAGCGCTCTGACTAACATAAGTGGATTTCTTGTAGTAGATTCTCAAGACTTTATGGTTGCTCTTAGACTCATACCTTAACATTATTCAGTCTTGGCCTATGATCATCTTATAAGATATCCTTGACATACATTATGCCCTCAAGTTCATCTACTCATTCTTGATACCAGGTCCAAACGCTTTCATATTCTATAAAACCATCCTTCCATATTCCCATGTTTTGAATCTCTATATGAACCTATGGTACATGCATTATCATGTATTGCAGATGGATTTCCCTCCTAGCATCTACATATGATGTGCATAATTTTCATCTGGAATTATTTCCCCAAACAATAATTTCATTAGGGTCTTCCATGTTGCTTATTGAATCCAATATTTGATCCAACAACTTCTTAAAGAAACCAAATTTAGAATGAAGAATTGTCTATGTCCTTGTTTATTCTATTTGTAGACGTATCTAGACATGTCTAGCACTTTATTTGTTTTAATTGTAACCATTACATCTGAAAACATGCACACAACAACATTCATTAGCTAAAACCACAATTTACAATTTCGGTAGCATATGCACAATTTTTCCCCTTTATGGTCACCATAAAACTTCTTTCTAGCTTCCTATAAATTATGTTGCTCATATCACAATTCTGGGTGATTAAATGGACTCATCTTTCCAATACCTTTACAATGATTGTCTTCTTGCTCAATTCTGAGTTTTGAGTATAAATTTATAGTCATTTGATTATTCCCCAAAAACTCCTTCAACCAGGTGCAATTTTTAACTATGCTTATGCATCCTTGCACCTGCTCCTTTGGCAATTTGACAGGATCTCAATTGGGTTCCTTCATGACCATATGCTAGACATTTTAGCCGAGTTTCATTAGGTTACAATTAAGATTTGGGTATTTTGAATCCCTGGCTAAATCCCCTCAATTATTTGTGAATTTTTTCCCAATTTCATTGTTGTAATTTCGACAAACAAGTTGCAAACATCCCCTTCTGGGATTATTTCAAATGGTTTGCCTCCATAATCTGCAAATTCCAATTATGCGCTCTGTTAATTGGCCCATGTAGGCTCAGTGTTGAAAATTGGAGCTCTGATACCACTTTGTAATGTCCCCATTACCAACAACTCAAAAAAATTCCTCTTATACCATTTAATTTCTTTGCATACAAACAAGAATGCATTCCTAACAACATATAATGTCAAACATAATTATAACAGAGAAAACACAATAGATTTAACTCAATTATAAACATAGTAGCAACAAAAATAAATACACTACACAATAAAAAACGTGTAAATATAATTACAACAGACACAACAAAATAATAGTCATTAGAAGAACACATATCTGATGTTGTAAAAACACCAACTGCGTGCAGACCTTCCACGTCCCTCCCAGCCATAGACCACACTGCTCATAATTCTTAGTGGTGGGTCACCCCCGAGCTAGAGCTAAAACTCCACCAGGGAAAAGGTTTCCTAAGCTAGGCTAAGGTATGTCTAAAACCCAAAATACCAAGAATAAGGTGCCAACTATGGCAGACAACCTACAGTCTCTCATTCCCCACATGCTTGTCCCACCCCAGGAAGTGTGCCCCTTCTCTGCTCAACAGTCCTTCGGCTGCCCCACTTCCCTTCCGAGGCTTCAACAACATGTTGAACAGGAAGTCTCAGATCCCTGTAGTTGCATCTTGGCACCTTGGGAACCAATTCTCAACATTTCTCTCACATGAAGAGAATGCTCACAGGCTTGACAACCCACCTCTTCAATAGCACATGAGCCTGACAACCCACTTCTTCAATAGCACATGGGCCTGACAACCTACCTCTTCAATAACACTCGGACCTGACAACCTGCCTCTTCAGCTCAAAATACTAGGTCACTGGCTAGAAATAGCTCCCACGTATAGGGATGGTTGCAGAGTACCCCTTCTAGGTACGAATGATGGAATCCTAGAATCATAATCAAGGAATGATGGATATTACACTACATCCACAATTATGTATGCATGGGTCTTATGTGACACTTGGCACATAAGGACTAACTTTGTCCCCTACATGTAATTTGTTCCCCTTCTTTTGGGAACGTATGATAACATAATCTATATGTATCCATAAATTAAACTTTTAGGAAATATTATTAAAATATTCCCTTGGCTTAGCCCTCTAGGCTTAGGTCTTCTTCCTAGAATCTTAGTCTCCTTTCCCTTTCTAGTGGAGTTTATCCCCCCATACTCTTTTGTCCGATTGTTTTGCAACATTGGTGTGATTTTCATTAATAGTATGAATGCTTACATTTTACAATGATGGGCTCACTAGCCTTTTAGCATCTAGGCTCTTCGACCTAATAATCATATAGACAATTTGGCTTATAATATCATGGCTCACCAGCCTATGAAACATATGTACAATTACAACTGGGGATCAACCTGAGGGTATTACACACAGTGTTTTGTAAGTGGACCTCGTCAATTTGTTGTTTCCAAAAATAGTGTTTGATTCAGTCTTCAATGGTTATTCTTATCCAATTACTACATTAATGCAATGGGAGTATTCACATCGAATCTAACACTAAAACATCCACTATTATTTCCTATAAATAAAGCCATACAAGTCACCCATTTCATCATCAATTCATTTCAAGGTTATGTTGCCAAATTTCCTTTGGAAAGACAAACACCCTTAGTTTATTCTTTCTACCATCAAGAAACATCACTATCACCATCAAAAGCTTGGAGTGGAGCATACTAGGAGGTGAAGGACCCTCACTTGAAGCTGTTTTGGAACCCATCCTACTTCATCAACTACTTCAAGGTGTTATTTTATGAGTCTCTTGTTTCCCTCATTTATAAAATAATTAATATTCTTTGTTATGTCTTGTGTGTTGAGATCATGGGAATGCATGTGCTAGTTTATTTGCTTTCTTTTTTATGAGATATAATAAGGAATGCTTTAGTTATTTAAGTTAATTTTACATTATCTAGTAATTAATTTTCACAACCTTTTGGTACATTCTAGTGACAAAACACCAACACCATATATAAGCTTATAAATGTGAACTATGATAAATATTTAAAACAATAACATAAATTCTAGATGAACTGGTTCTAACTAACATCAGGCAATTAGTCTAGCCTCGAATCATGAATTAAAAGAAAGTAATCAAACACATTGCACAATGATTTGTGGGGAGGGGAGAAGAGAGATCTTCATAAATTAGTTGAATGTAAACATCAAACGAAACCCTATACTTGATTGATGCTACCAACGCCTTTGCCACTGGAGTTTGGGTTCCTCCTGCTTGGATTACTCATCTACTTTTAATTTGCCTAATATATCCAACTTAATTATGGCTGAGAAAATCCAAAGATGTTTTGACCCAAATCAAAGTTAAAAACAAACTTGGAACCAAGTGGCTTTGACGAGGGTAAAGCAATAAAAATATAGGGTTGATCCTCCAAGAACTACTTCAGCATATCATTGCTCTCAATGTTTCTTGCTCCTTCTCCCAACACGTGACTCCAATTTATACCATGAAAAGGTAGTTTAGTTAGTTGGGAATGGAGGTTAGGGCTATATAGGTGTGTGAACTTTGTGATCTCCACTTAGGAGCGTGCATTTTCCACATTTATTTTTGGGGGGGCTTTTTTGAATGTGCTCAAGAGTTGCTTGAGGGAAACTCATGGAGAATACACTAGTTGATTGAAGAAAACTCACAGGCTATAAATTAATGGCTTAAAATACATATGCCAAAGATGGATTAATGATGAAATGATTATAAGTGAATGTCCAACAAGGCATCTCTAGTCAAGGATGACTAAATAAGGATATAACACCCATCCTCTTTCCATTGTTAAATGTTTGATGCATTGACTCTCTTTTGTGATTTTACAGCGGAAGAGAAGCTTGGAGCGTCTTATGAAGAGTGTTTCCAAATCATCATGCCATTGATTCCATGGATTTACCCATTTGAATGTCCATTTGGTGCCTAATATCATTGAGTTGCTATCGAAGAGTTTCTGGTGATTTAGGAATGAATACGATGAATCATGGGTTGGGTTTGAATAAGTTTTCAATTGAATGATAAACATATATATGGATGTAGGTGATGATTTAAATGATAAATTCATTTGTTGGAATTATTTTTTATGTGTATATGCATGAGGAACACAAAGAGTATTGTGCAATCCACCATGGCCACCAAGTAATTTCTTGTGGTAAATTCCCCCGAAATTGGTGTGATTGATGCCTAGATTGATTGAATGCATTCTTCGTGTCATTGAATCCTTGATTGAGACATTCTCATTGCTATCCATGATCTTTAATAAATTGATTGGATTCATTTTTAATCGACAATGATCCTAATTAATGGTAAAATAGAATAAGCAATTCCATGTTTTGATTGACTCTATATTGATTTATGAAATTGGGGAATTACCTTTAGTTAATGGTTCAAAGGTGTTGTATCTTCATTCCTAAAATATCATAAATCAAAGAGGTTCATTAAACTAGTTTGCTTTACAATTACTAGTTTTGGATTTGTTATGGATAAAATACGTCCATTATTTTGATATTGAAGCCCGGAGTATTCTTTTATCACTTTCCCCCCCTTCATCAATGAAACACTTTCAATGTTAATGGCGCTTTGATGGAAAGGGAGCACTATCATTATTTTGATAGAGGATTTCTCATTTGTAGGAATGTTGATTATCATAACATAAGTTGTAAAAAATTATTCGTCAATATAAATAAGTTTTAAATGATAGATTACTACACAATAAGACAAGAATGTTTCAAAATGTTACATCACTTCAAAATAATGAAGTTTAAAAATTTTAAATCTCCATTTACAAAATGAATTACTACACAATAATACAAGAATGTTTCAAAATGTTACATCACTTCAAAATAATATGTTTAAAAATTTTAAATCTCCATTTACAGAATGAATGTTGGTTTTTGGGTAGCTCAAACAAGTACTTCCACATTGGTGGTGCCTAGCTTGCAAAGGTGTCCGAGCAACGATCTCTATACCCTTAACTTTATAATTGCATTTATAAAGTTAATGTGGCTTTTTATTTAATGACTAAAGTGATTTTTTTTATAAAGTTGAGTGACTTATGTGATTTAAGTCATCTCAACGAGAGATTAAGTCACAATCGTTGATCTTGGGAAGGCAAGATTTAATTTTGACCGTTTAGATCTTAGAGTTAGGGATTTGGTCATTAAGAGATTATAAAAGCAGATCTAAGAAGAGTGAGAGGCACACATTGAGTTGAGAGCTAAAGAGAGTGAATTTGTCTCTAGAGGAAAGACGATTCTATTGGCCGAAAAAACTGCTAGTTAAAAAGTTGTGTGAAAAAGAAGGGCCAAAAAAGCTGTGAAAAAAAATAGGATGGAAAAAGTTGGGCAAAAGTTTTGTGGAAAAAGTTGGGTTGCACAGACAGAGTTTGTTGGGCTATAAGAAATTTTTGAATTAGTTTTTGTAATTATTTTCTTCCTTTGAAGCCAATAAAATCCTCATTTACCGGTTTTCCCTTTGGGCTTTTTCTAGGGGCGTTGCCTAGAAATATTTGTGTTCAAATGTGTGTGTTGTTTATGATTTCGTTGTGCATTTTTTAATTAAAACTCAACTGTAAATTTTCTGCATAGTTTACAGAATTTATATCAGCAGTAGATTATATTTTGAGTTGTTAAATTATTGGCATAAAATTTATGATTGTTGGATTTCAAGAAATCAACATTGTATTAGAGTCATGAATCTAAAGAGTAGCACTGAAGACTTTGGCATAAGGATTTGAAGGGATTGCAGGGGTTTTGCTCGGATAAAGAAAGAGAAAAATATTGTTGGTCAATTGGACGAGGATGGCTATCGGATTGAGGACAGGTTGGATGGGGCTATGAATTTTAACCCATGGAAAGAGTGGATTGTCTTGTTGGAGGAAAACAAAATCTGGGACAGTATGGAGAAAACCGATGTTCTTCCCACGGATACATCACTTTTGGCGACGTACAATAAGAAAAATGTGAAATCCAAAAGGATGCTCTTGGATGTCGTGAAGGACCATATCATACCTCATGTGTCCGGAAAGAAAAATGCATATAAGATGTGGGAGGCTCTGACAAAGCTTTATTAGAGTGGAAACCGAAACAGGAAGATGGTGCTGAGAGAGAAACTCAAGAGCACCAAGATGTCCAAGACTAACACAGTGGCATCATATCTCACCAAGATATCACAATTTCGTGATGAGTTAGTGGTTGTTGGAGAGGAAATCAAAGATGATCAACTTGTGAGGACAACTCTGAATGGGTTGTCAGAAAAGTGGGCTTCATTTGTGAAGGGAGTTGTGGCACAATAACATCTCCCTGACTAGCAGAGGTTGTGGGATGACTTCTCTCAGGAGGAGACTCGGAGGAGCCTCTTCAAATCAGTCAAGCTAAGGGTGATGAAGAAAAGGAGAATGATGTTCTTCATGCGAAGAATGGTAGGGGAGATGGAAAGAAGAACATGAGAAAAGTGAAATGCTTTGCATGTCATAAGACTGGCCACTATGCACGCTAGTGTCCAAACAAAAAGAAGAGAAAAAATGAGACACAAGTAGCAACATCAACATCAAATGAGATCAATAATTTTGCTCAGAAGTTCGAGAAAGGATTTTCTCTTATGTCTGGTCTTTCAGGCAGTGGTAGTGTAGAGTTTGGGGACATTGGAGCATGGACTGTCGAGAGTGGCTCATCTCGCCATATGACGAGAATGAGGTCAATGTTCCTTAGTGTTTCAGAGACAAATTAGACTGTTATGTGGAGTATGGAACTAGTATCATGCATGCAATGAAGGGGGTTGGACGTGTGAGATTCCAACTAGAGTCAAGAGGATCTTTGGAGGTGACAGAGGTGTTGTTTCTTCCGGATTTGAAGGTAAGCTTCCTCTTAGTATCAGCGTTGGAGGATAAGGGATATGGATGTGTTCAAGAATGGACATGTGCACATATATCCATAGGGATCTACCTTGGACGCAACAACAGTGCTTGGTGTCAGACGGGGGAGGTTATACATGTTGTTGGGATAGTTTATGTGTAAGTCCAAGGGGATCTTGGATTCAAGATCAGTGTCAGTGACAAGAAATTGTGAGACTACTTCCAATACTATCAGGAGTCTCAGCTGGTATGAGATGACATAGTTGGATGCTCAGGAGTGTGAGGAGACTCCTAAGGGCATGGAGAGGAGGAACATGTCTTCAACACAGGATCCAGTGCAGGTGGCAAGGAAGCTTTCTGGTTCAAAGGGAGCAGCTACAACAACAGATGGAGTGATGGGGTTGAAGACAGATCCAAGTGGAGGTTCCAAAAGTACTTTCCTCGCTAAGAGTGACTGTTAGTTTTTGGATAGCTAAGAACATGTAATTCTGCATTGGTGGTGCCTCGCATGCGAAGGTGTCCGAGCAACGCTCTCTAGATCCTTTACAATTGCAATTATAAAGTTAATGTGGCTTTTATTTAATAACAAAAGTGAATTTTTTATAAAGTTGAGTGATTTAAGTCATCTCAACAAGAGATTAAGTCACCACCGTCGATTTTGGGAAGGCAAGATCTAATCTTGACCATTGAGATCTTAGGGTTAGGAATTTGGTCATTAAGAGATTATAAAAGTAGATCTAAGGAGAGTGAGAAGCACACATTGAGCTAAGAGTTGAAGAGGACGATTTGGCTGAGGAAGAGGGTGAATTTGTAGTTGGAGGAAAGACAATTCTGCTTGACAAAAAAAAATTTGGTCAAAAAAACTAGGCCGAAAAAGCTGTGCGAAAAAAGCAAGGTTGAAAAAACAGAGCTGGAAAAATTGTGCGAAAAAACTATGAGGAAAAAACAGTGCCGAAAAAGCAGGGCCACACAGTTCAAGTTTGTTGAGCTGTAAGAAATTTCTAAATTAGCTACTGTAATTATTTTCTTCCTCTGAAGCCAATAAAATCCTCTCATTTACTGGTTTTCCCTTCGGGGTTTTCCAGGGCCATTACTCAGAAATATCTGTGTTAAAATGTGTGTTGTTTATGATTCCACTGTACATTTTTTTGTTAAAACTCAGCTGTAAATTTGCTGCATAGTTTACAAATTTTATATCAACAGTAGATTAAATTCTGAATTGTTAAATTATTGACATAAATTTTTTGATTGCTGGGTTTCAAGAAATCAACAATATCTATACAGGAAATATATGTGTGTGTGTATACATGTGTGGGGGGGTGTTTGCATTTATACTTTGGCAAGAAATAATTAAATATGGGCCAGGACCATGACTTACAGGTAACTGAATCCAAAAGAAAAATCTTTGAACTAGCTCTATTCATACCCAACAATGTGATTGGAAACCTACACAAATAGACACAAAAACTAGGTACAATTAAACAACTTTCACTGAAACAGAACCAACAGAGACTAAAATTGCAAAAGAAAATACAGACACACATTGGGTCTGCCAGACCTTTCTACCATAGAAAACACTTGCAAAAGAAAATACATACACACATTGGGTCTGCCAGACCTTTCTACCATAGAAAACACTGGTATTGTACGCTAGATTAAATAAATTGAATAGCAGATCTAGCTAGAACTTTACCCACCCAAACAATCAACTGCCGTGAATTTTTCAAAGGGAAGAGATCGCTTTGGTAAATTCTAGAAACATGTAAGGTACATAAAAGACGCAAGAATAAGAAGTCAGTAAGATTGGTCAATGATATAACCCGAAATTAGCAAACTGAAGTATTAAAAACACTAATATGTATTTAACTATAGACTATAAAACACTGAAAAGATCCAACAGAGGCACCCAAATCAACAATGATCAAGTATTAGCCTCCACATGAATTTATTATTCAAAATGATATATTTTCCATAAATAGGCCTTCAATAATATCATCTTAAATAGCACTATCTATGCATATAAAAAAAGCGAGACTGTGGCCTGTTCACAAACATTTATAACAATCCACAAATCATAATGTTCAGAGTATCATGAGAGAGATGTAAATATAATATATTCAACAACACCCTTAATACCAGGAGCTTTATGCTTCTCATTCATTATGTACATGGAAATGGTCACGATGCTTTGAATTCAACCCACTTAGATTTGATGATAAGAGGCTTTAGGAAATCATTAGCATTTAGCCCTGATAATCTGTAATTGACTACTAGCAACAGGGGCATTGCCAATAGATTTAAATGCATACAGAAATAACTCAAAGAAAAATGTTGCACCTTGAAAAAATGATTGGGAATTCAAAGAAAAATGCTGCACCATGAAAAAGTGAACTGGAGATTAACAGTAGATCAACATTTCAAGTAATCAGGGTCAAGTGCAATTGTAGTGTGCCAGTTTGGTCCTGCAACAATATTCCAAATCACTGGTGTGACATCTGGAATTTGTTAAAGCTGCAAACACGGTTGTGTAAGTTGGAGCCCCGGTTCTAATTAGACAAGAATCATGTCCTTATTCAAAGTGGTATGGAAAACTCGTCGATCTCCCATGCACAATGAGAATCTCAATCGAAGGTGTCTATTAATGCACTGCAAGATAAGGGTAAACATTTTTTTCTTATATAGTACGGCCAGGGATGGGGGGCTAAATTAAATTTGTAGTGCATGACCTGGTACCATTACTACTAAGATAGGAGATATGTCTTTATTCCAAGTGATATGGAAAACCAGTTCATCTCCCATTCACAGGAAGAATCTGAATTGAAGGTGGATCAATGCACTGCAAGCCAAGGGCAAACACTTTCTTACAGATGTGGCTAGAGAGGGGAGGGTTAAATTAAATTTATAGTGCATGAAGGAATGGAGGTAAACCAATTTTAGTCCTTACAAAAACTTGTAGCACTACATTGTGCCAACTGATTTCTCTGAGAATCACCTAATGCGAGGAATTTGGCTTTTTCAATTACATGGGAACCTCAGCTTGGCACATGGGGATATCTCTCAAAAACCAGTTCTAAAGTTCAATGTTTGTGTAAGTACTCTAGTCTCTTCTATTTTTCTTGTGTATTTTGGGTTTTGGATGGAAACTGCTCTAGATAATCTATAGTAAAGGTTATAGTTTATTATGCTGATGGGTGTACACCTATTGGAAATGGCCAGAATTAATGGCCTTCTAATTACAAATGGGTTTTTAATGGCCACAATTTCATATGCTCTGAATATTTTTGTCGTCACTATAAATGAAAGAGTGTGATTTCAATCATTAACTTCCTTGCATGACAAAAGATGTTCGTTAGTCATTAAATTGGGTGATTAAGGTGATTCATTTTAGATTCAAGTGTTTTACTGAATTTAGGTTTTTTACTTTGATTTTTAGGTTTTTACGGTGCTTTGGTTTTTTTACTACATTTAAGTTTTTTTATTCAAGTATTTTTATTGGTGGCATATTCCCTTACCAAGTGTAAGTGGAATGACGTTGTGGGTGAGTGGGGGACGGTTTCAGCACCACCTTCCTTACCAGGAGCGTCGTGGGTTTCATTCCGTTGACATTGTTTTTTACACCATACAAAAAATCCACAGGCCTTTGCACCACACTCTCCTAATACTATTTAGTTTTATCTTCTGCTTGAAGAAAGACCGCCGACAGAATAACCAGACTCTATTTGCCCCAGTCTCTGGTATTGTACACGTCCTCGGGAGCGAATCGGCTTACAACGGCTTTCTATGTTCACATTGTGAAGGGATAATTATATCATTATCGCTATTGTTGTATCATTGTTGTCTTTCCTAAGTTTGGTGTTGCAAACACACTAGTACAAGTCACTATATGTCAATGTTATTGGCAATACAGCTTGCTATCATTTGAAACAAAATGGTGACATATCATATTAAATACAAGGTTTTGGAAATTGGCACAACTTTGTGCTCATCAATCTAGTTATCCCCTTAAGTATTGCATGAGAATCTAGTTATCAATCTAGTCATTACATATTTCAAAAGGAGCCTGGAGATTTCAAACTCAGGCTGAGATTTTTCATTGACTGAGATAAACCACACTTCTAGTACTGAGCTTCCTCGGTGGCGACCGGTGTCGAGTTATGATCTGGAAATTGCCTGGGAGAAGCTGGAGACGAAGCCACTTCCGAAAGTGCCTGAGTGGTAGTTGACACGGCCGGGGAGGCAGACCTGGAGCTTAGTTCCACTACCTTAATGTGTATGGTATCCACTTCATCCCTTAACTGTTAGAATCCCTGTCTCTGTGAAATCAGTAAGTCCATTGCAGTTTGCCATTGGGCCGAGGCATTCTGCACGCTGATTTGCACTGAGTTAACCAAATTGACCAAGGCCTCATGTTCTTCTTCTTAAAACTCACGACACCATCTAGCAGCTCATGTCCTCCTGTTAGCCATGTTGCCTACTTGAACTTCTGGCAGGATTGCTTATGAAGAAAGCTCCATCCACAAATGAACAATGGTAATTGCAATCTGGAGTTCAGAAGTTTTATAAACCCTCCCGATACATATAATTCCCCTTGTGTCGAAGATATGAGATTATAACTTGACGTCGGGTGATGAGTCGCCACCTTGGACGATGAATGAACCTCAACATACTTCCATGCCCACCAAAGAGATCTCCAAGCATGTGACTAGCCTCTGTCCCAACAATTACATCATTACAAGCTATAGGTGAGTATCGCCAAGGAAGTAATGACATCATGGGGGTACAAGGGTACAAATGCGTACCATATCCATAAACTCAGTCTCAATAGATGCCGTGGAACCGACCATGTGAGGAATGTCATTAAAGAGCACTTGTGGGAAAGTACTCCAGACTTGAGAGACGCATGCATTAAAAGGAGGGTACAACATGTCCTCCAGACTATCCAGAACGTGCTCTAACATATGCTACCACCCGTCAGCCAAATGTGCCATGCAAAACTATTATTATATTTCCTAGTTTCCTTAGATAGTGGGTCCTTCCTATGGGACAATACACTTGTGGATCTAACCATCTCGACTCACATTAGGGGATAAAATGGTGTGCAACCCAACCATCAATGCGAAGTGTTCCCATCAGGTCCCGAGTAGCCGAATTAGCCAAAAGGAGTCGGCCTCAAAGTCATTGTTTTTAAGCACATGAAAACATTGCAGAGTTTGAAAAGCCCCTACCTCCAACAGTGTTCAAGTCATAATGCTTCTGAGATTCATGTCCTCCAAGAGTGATCACTTTCTAAATTGTTTAAGAATGACATCAAATCTTCAATGCCTTAGCTCTTTGCAATATTGAGTCCTTTATACAAAGCGTAGGCTTCCGCCTGGTTATTGGATGCTATGACCAAACTCCAAGAGTAGGATGTTTGAAAATGTCCCCCTCGGGAGAAGATAACCCCACCCGCTCCTACCACCCCTTTGAAAAATCAATTTGTTAACCCTTTTCTCAATACATTTGTTTTCATTAAAAAACTCATAATTTTAATAGATATTTTAGATATTCATTTTTTATGGTATTTTTTATCTTTAATATGGGACATGACAATTCTTATAAACTATGTCCAATATTGAATAAACCCTCTCAAATACCTAATGTATAGAAATTTTAAAATTCATTTAACTTTCAAATTGTTAAACCATTGTCTCATTTATTCTTATTATTGTGTGCTTTCCCATAGCATTATACTAATTTTCTTAAAAAAATTGCTAAAGGAAATTACATACTCGGATTTCAAAACAATCCTAGGATTAAATCTCTCTGAAAAACTCTAAAATAAGACCTAAATCTCTCATAACACATATCTCATTTAATCAAATATTACAATCCTTGGAGAATCAAAATGTTCCTTGAAATATATGATACGCGTATCTAAATTGAAAGAAACTAAAACTACAATCCTAGTAGGAGCCATAACCCCCGGAAAAAATCCACTTGAACAATTGTGCGCAACAGAGAAGAAAGGAGCAATACACACTTCAGGATTGTGATGATCCTGGGTTCAGATTTCAACTATTGAAAGGATGCCTTAATTTATAACAGAAGAAAATGTTAGTGTTATGCTAGGGTTAGGGTTTGTATCAAGTATCAACACATCCTATTTAATGCAAAATCTACAATAGATTTGACCTAAAATGCTTTTCCTTCTATTGTCATCGCCTATCGGCGGTGTTCATCAGACAAATAATTTGTGGCTGTGCTAGTCTGTAACCTCTGCAGTAAGATGTCTTAATACCCCAGTGCCTGTTCTGGTTGCCATGTGATAACTGCTGATTCTGAAGTATGCCCAGTGGACATTATTACTTTTAGAATACATTCTATCGAAATTATGACAGAATGTTTATCCAAGTCAACCTTATTTATAGAATATCAGTTGAAAATAGTAAAAATAAAATTAAGAAAGAAACCAAACATATGCTTACAGTAACAAGGGTTGTGTTTTGATTACAAACTCAATTGTGGGTTCACCACAAAAAGCTTGTCAGTCATCAAAAGGCTTATACTAAAAATTTCGATCAAGCATAAAAGAAACACGCTTATAATCATTTTAAGGAAGCTCAGCAACAACTAAATATTAAATAATGAAATCTCGTACTAACAACCTCTATAACAAAATTTAAATTTCCATGGTGGGTTTCTGTCCCAAACATTCAAAATTCCAAAATTGTCAAGACTTAAAACAGGGAACATTAAAATATGTGGACACAATTGATGCACTTCTGTAAAAGTCCAAACAGCTTCTACAGCAACCTCTAACAAAATTTAAATTTATATGATGGGTTTCTATCCCCATCATTCAATACTCCGAAATTGTCAAGACTTGAAACAGGGAACATTAAAATACGGTAAACATAATTGATGCACTTCTGTAAAAGTCCAATCAGCTTCTACAGAAACAATGCATAGCTCTTGCAATACCCCACACAAGAATGGCTCATAGTGATGAGAAGAATCTTAGGCCACAAGAGTGCTGGCAGTGGCAGATTCACTGCAATCATATAGCAAACGATACCATATTAGCCAATACAAGAATCATTAACAGCTAAGTTAACACCCAAATGCTTGAAATAATCAGAGTATGATACAAGGGAAAGAATAGCCTATCAATTAAATAAACTTATGGAATTATTTTTGGCATGGCATTCATACATGACAGTGATATCCAATTTCTTTATTGACATGAATATAATGCCCTAAGAAAAACCCAAATAAGAAGCCACACAACTAATTCACATTGCTCCCTTTAACATGCAAGTCATTCAATTGTTTCATGGTTATATACCAGTAACAATTTACACATTGAACATACAAACATAGAAAATTCTTGGAGTTGTAACTTGGAATAATGTTTATATATAAGATTCTAGCACTAAAGTATGATTAATGAAAACCAAAATTTTGTACAAAACAAAAAGCTTATATCCATTACCAAAAAAATAAAAATATAGATCAATCTCCCACATCCTACCTTTTTCTAGCCTCCCACCATCGTAATAAATGTTCACTTTACCATTGCATGGTAATTACTAAGGAATGCAATTTCATGTGCTTAAACAAAGATATTTCATGAATATGTCATATGTTTGAGATGACAAGAAAGAAATCAACAGGAATAAAATGTCTTACTATTTCCAGACAGGGGGGAGCTTCTTGACCCTCTTGTAGTATCTAGCTAACCGATGGACTCTACTCTCCACTAAAATCAATCGGAATTTAGAATCTTTATCCTTGCGATTCCTCTCAAGATGCTTCCTGACAGCAACCGCCTTCTTAATAAGATGGTACAGATCCTCAGGTATTTCTGGTGCAAGGCCTACAAGAATCCCAATCTCTTAGAAAAGCTTCTAAAAAGGCTTTAAAATGCAGTCAATTACAAATGAATAATATAGAAGCTCTAAGTTACAAGCCAAGAGGAAAAAAAAAAAAAAACCACTTCCATTTTGTTAAACTAAATATATGGGCACACACCATGAGCCTTCAGTATTCGCAAAACTTTACTGCCAGTGACACTCTTCACCTGCGCAATTCCATGGGAGTCACGAAGGATTACACCAATTTGTGATGGTGTCAAACCCTTCTTGGCAAACTTGCAAATATTGTCTTCAACCTGGAGCAGCAAAATATTCAAGAAATTATTAGCAATGAGCATGAAGCAGTGCTTACCTGACTACTCTATAAAATATCCATCACACACCAGACTAACATGCAAATAAAAAACACAGCAAGGGAAGTTCTTTGTACAATGCCTTCAAATGCCAAGTTAGAGATATACTTTATTGGAGAAACCAATAAACTTAACAGCAAATATCATGGAATTCAAAACAATAAAACCACAATGAATAAAATACAATCAAAAACGTCTTAAGAAAATAATAGCCAGTTTGATAATGTTAATATTACCATATACATTAGTAGCATCACCTAATGGCCAAAAACACATGTTTTGAGACAAAAAAAATACTCAAAATGCAATCATAAAACTTTAAAAAAGCATCTGCAACTTACATCTTGAGATGAAATCTTCAGCCAACTTGGGGGAGTCCTCTTGTATGGTAGTGCCGAAGAGGAAATACCTTTTCTGCGCAAGGAGCAATGACACTAAATTCAATGCACCATTTCCCTGTACTAACTGAAAATCCACTAAATTAATATAAAATGCACATAATATTTAAAAAGCCCCAAGCCCCAAAAGAATGCCAAGGAATCTAAGTTGCGGTGATACCAGACAAAGCAAGGTACTCAATGACATGTAGTATGTAGACTCAAGGTACTCAATGACAACTACAAATGTAAAGTATAGTCCTTAGCAAAGGCCTCTGGGGTTAGTAGCCCCCGAGCAGAGAGCAGTTGGTTATAGGTAGCTTGTTAAGGCTCTCCTTGCAACATCTTTGCTTCAAAGT
>ML791239.1:245977-259417 GCA_009831015.1 Picea engelmannii
CACCTAGCACTCTTATCTACAATTGAACCAAACTGTTTTGAAGAAGCCAACAAGGATGAATTTTGGAATAAGGCCATGAATGAAGAATTGGATCAAATAGAGAAAAATGACACTTGGGAACTGATTCCAAGACCAAAGAATAAAAATGTGATCGGCACAAAGTGGGTCTTCAGGAATAAATTGAATGAATATGGACAAGTTACAAGGAACAAAGCTAGATTGGTATGTAAAGGATGTGCACAGATTGAAGGAATCGACTTTGAAGAGACATTTTCCCCAGTTGCCAGAATGGAAGCAATCTGTTTGCTTTTAACTTATGCATGCTCCAAAAATATTAAAGTGTATCAGATGGACGTAAAATCAGCTTTTTCTGAATGGGGAACTTGAAGAAGAAGTCTACATTGAACAACAAGAAGGATTTCAGCTGTCATAGAACGCAAATTACGTGTGTAAATGAAGGAAGACCTTATATGATCTAAAACAGGCTCCTAGAGCATGGTACTCTAGACTAGATAAGTATCTACAACAGGCAGGGTTCAGAAAAGGAAGTGCAGACAACAACCTCTACATCAAGGTAAATCAAGGTAATATTTTATTAGTTGAAGTTTATGTTGATGATATTATTTTTGGTAGTGATGATGACAGGTTAAGCTAGAAATTTGCAAAAGATATGCAAAATGAATTTGAAATGTCATTACTTGGAGAACTATCTTTCTTTCTGGGACTTCAGATACCTCAAAGCAACAAAGGAATTTTTATTTATCAAATCAAGTATATCAAATAAATGTTAAAGAGGTTCGGAATGGAAGATTGCAAACTAGTTATCACTCCCATGCAAACCAGTTGCAAGTTGAGCAAATATGATGATTCGAAGTCTATAGATCAAAGGAAATACAGGTCAATGATTGACAACCTACTATATATGACAACATCCAGATCAGATGTAATGCAGGCAGTTGGACAGGTGGCACGATTTCAAGCAGCACCAAAGGAATCAAATGTATTAGAAGTGAAGATGATTTTCAGATATCTCAAAGGAACATAAGAGTTTGGATGATGGTATCCAAAAGGAAAGGATCTATCACTTATTGCCTACACATATGCAGATTGGGCAGGTTGTATTGATGATCGACGAAGCATCAGTGGAGTAGTGTTCTACTTGGGTGAGTGCTTAGTATCATGGCTAAGCAAGAAACAATCATCATTATCTTTATCTACAACTGAGGCAGAGTATATTGCAGCAACATCATGTTGTACACAGGTTCTTTGGATGAAACAAACTCTGACAGATATACAGGTTGAGTATGATGAGCCCATTCCAATCTATTTTGATAATACAAGCGTCATCAGTATCTCAAAGAACCCCGTAATGCACTCTCCAAGACGAAGCACATTCCAATCAAGTATCACTTTCTATGGGAGCAGGTTGCAGAAAAGAACATCAGAGTTGAGTATGTGGGCACAAAAGAACAAGTGGCAGACATATTTACAAAACCATTTCCACTGGAATCCTTTGAGTATCTTTGCCAGAGACTCAGAGTTATTTCTACTCCAAAATGAATGCTTTTGAATGCTTATCTTATATGTCTTAGATGTACACAAGGAAGCACCATAAGAAGACAGTTCAGTTAGGGGGAGCAGACCCAGATGGAAAGATACCTTTGTCATTGATGACAAAGGGGGAGAGATTTATCAGATGCAGAGGACAGAGGCATGGTTCTAGGGGGAGCATGACTGATATGATTTCATTATTGCATCGGAGTGTTTCCATCAATGCCAAAGGGGGAGATTGTTGATTAAGGTTGGTTGTCATTGATGTCAACCCTTGAAGAAAGCCCAGTAGCACAAAGGTTTGGGTAATGGACCCAAGTTTGTTTGATGTAAAAATGACTCATTATTGCCTTTTCATGGTTGATAAGAAGTATAGATGGATGAACTCCAAAGTGGTCCCCTTATGGTGAAATCCCTCACGGGAAGACGCTTTGCAGATTGAGTTATCCCAGAAGTATGGTTAGAGAACCCATGCTTATTTGTAGAATAATGAGATGAAGGTAAGTGAATTTTTCATTGAAATTATCCTATATGGATAGTTCTTGTCATGTCATTTCCGGTGGTATGTGGAACATCACATAACTCCTCACGGTTAGAGAGTTATGGCCATGAGAAGTTGGAGAATCCAAGTTTGGGTAATGGACCCATGTTTGTTTGATGGATAATGGTATCATTTTTTATATATTTGCAGGTAATATTATTCTATATGGATGGTACATGTCATTCCATTTCTGGTGGTATGTGTAACGTCACATAACTCCTCACGGTTTGAGATTTATGGCCTTACGAAGTTGGAGGACCCTCTTATGTCATCTAGAAGCCCCAAAAGGTCAAAGTAGTCAAAGTAGTTTATGAGATTTTAGAAGTTAAATAATAAAGTGAAGTAATGAGTGTACTATAATTCAAATTGAATACAAAATAAATTATTTAAATAATAAATTTAATGGAGAAATTAGAAATGGGTTAACCCTAAAATAAGGTAAGTGGGCAAAGTGACCTAGAAGATGTTTTTAAGGAAGCTACTTGGAGAGTATAAATAAGAGGCAAGGCTCTCTCATTTTAATCACACTTAAGCATATTGAATACCTATAGGTGTCTGAGGGAACCAAAGGATATCTAAGCTGAATTTCTGAGGGAAGGTGAAGAAAAGAAGGCCGGAATTCAAGGAAGGATAAATTATTTTGATGATGCTTTCTAAGGTATGTTTTTTTAGGTCATCTCACCATTTTTGCAATAATTTTTTTTCTAGAATAATTCAGACTGTGAAATTGCTATGCCATTGAGGAAACATAGACAAGTATCTGTGGTAAAAAATTCAGCTTGTGGGTCATTGCATTTTTGGAGTTACACTCCGTGGAAAATAGGGTTTGTGGCTAGTCCTAAAACTAGTAAAAAAACATATGTTTCGGGTAAAAATGTCATAACTTCTTCATAACATATCCAAATTCAGTAAGACAAAATGTGTTGGTTAGAGTATATTATGTAGTATGTTGTGTAATAGTTTTAGATTGATTTAACAAATATTCTATGTGGGGTACACTCTACAAGGTCGTTCTCTAGAATAGCCAAAATTCAACAAGGTATGTCATTTTTTATATAACTACTTTTATGAGAGGTTACAAGTAGTGAAACCTGAAGGAATTGCATAAAACACACTAAAGAACATTGTGTATCAGTTTCAGATCTTTCTTCATTACAGGTACAAATTTATGATCATTTCAAGTTAGGGTTGTTGACTAATCCAAAACTAGTCATGTGAGCCTAAAGAAACATTTGATGAAGATGCTAGTCTCTTGTTGTCAAAGTTAAGGAAGGTTTGCAGGTATGTGATCGTATAAATAAGGTATATTACAGAGTTACAAATCATATTTGGATGATGAAATTGATGAGGGCTTTTGGTTAAGGTACATGTTGGGTACATGGTTGAGACAAGTAGTTGATGAGGTGGCACATACATGAGGTGTATAGTTGATGATGTTGGTACATATTGATGAGTCATAGTTGATGAGTAGTTGACACATGATTGGTACATACTTGGTACATGGTTGGTTGCACTTGTGTATGGCACAGGTTGATTACAGGTTGTTTGGTACATGTTGGTGCATGGTTGCTGCACTTGTTTATGGTACAGGTTGATTACAGGTTGAGGTACAGGTTGATGCATGGTTCATATTTATTGTAACAAGTTTACATCGATATATCTCACAATGATAGTGTGACAGTGGTTCCATCATTCTACTTCTACTTCAGGGCGGTTTGATGGGGCAAGGACAGGTGGTTGTAGCCACCTTCCGGTTGTAGTTGAAGAACATAGGGGGTTGTAGCCTCCTTCTTGTTGTAGCCAGAGAATTGGGGAGTTGGAGCTTCCCTAAGGTTGTAGCCTGAGAAACTAGGGGGTTGGAGCCTCCTTCTAGTTGTAGCTGGAAAACAAAAGAAGTTGGTGCTTCCAATGAATGTAATTTTTTAAGACATATAAGAAAAAACATTATGTGGTTTTCTCCTGCTTCGGGTTTCCACGTAAAACACCGGTGTACTGTGTATGTGTATGATTGTTCATTATTGGATGATAATTCTACATTGATATAACACTTGGATTATTTGGTTTAAAAAAGATTGTAATTGCTCTATTACTGATTCACCCTCCAACAGAGGAAAGGATGGGATGGAAGATGAAAGTAGGTTAGGAAGGAAGGATGCTTCGATGATAGTTGAGATTACTGATTGGGGATTATATGTGCCACTATTGTTTATTCACTTGGTTCCTACCATGTTTAAAACCCTATTTTGACTCCCTTTCGATATTTTAAGTGTGATAATGGGTTATTGATGACTTATTGTAATTTTGTTCATTAAGATTATTAAATGATGCATTTACTTGATCTGTTGTCTTGCATGCATTGGTGTGATCGTATAGGAACTATGCACTAGAGGCAGTGATTGTTTATCATTGGTACATGCATGAGATATGTGTCCGCTAGCTACACACACATACTCTACACATGTACACTAGTACAATTAATTAATGTATTAATTATTGAATTAGATTATTAACTATTTAATTGAATGGTTTAATGAATATGTAAATTATATTGCATACAAAAACATCTAGAAGCATTCAATACCTTCTTTGACTTGATTAATGGTTGGTATGATAAATTAAATGAGCATGGTGAGTTGTCATGTACATTTTGGGGAAAAATGTCAAATTTCGTTTATTAGCTAGCATGAGAAGAAAGAGTTTGCATCTTATTTATTGTTGTTTTATGCAAGTCATTTATATTTTAGTTTTATTTTAAACTTTTCCCAAAAATCTAGATAAGAGAGGTTGATGGCTAATAATGAGGGTCGTTGATGAGACTTGGGACTTGATAAATAGGAGAGGAGGTTGAGAGGTTGGAAAATTCTTGGAAGATATAATTCTTGTGATAGTCTTCTTAGAGCATATGTGCTTTGTTGTTCTTGGAATCACGGGCACAGAGGGCCAAGAAACTGAAAGGTTTCTTGGAGCTAGGAATTCGGCTAGGCTCCTAGTTGGCTGGGAGGATTTCAATTCCAAGACACCGACTGCAATGGATCCTACTTGTCCTCTTCTACACTTCGATCTCAACCAATATCTCTTTGAGATATGAGGCATGAACTCCTTGCAAGATGAGATAGTTTTATCATGACTATGTCATAGAAACTTCATGAATCAAGGCTTATTTTTTTATTATCTAATCTCGTAGTTAATCCCCATATCTCATCTCTCTTCATGGTAATTTTCAAATTACCTCTTAAAATTACTCACTCTTTCTTTAGAAAATTGTTAGAAAATAAACTTCCCAGTGCCAAACCCTCCCTTCATAAGGACCATAAATGTTTAACACATCATAGATCTTCCCTACATCCATAGAGAATAATTATACACCTACAACTGAGACTTAAAAGGCAGAGCTTAGAAGTCTAAAGGACCTCTTCCTCCATCCCAAAAGAAACTCCCACTGATTTATCCTCAACATCTACAAAAATAAAATCCCATTCTTTCAAGATTTTAATATGGTCACCAACAATGTTCCTTCCTTCCCTCGTTGTCTCTTTTGATCAATAGAATCTCAAGCTTATGAACCTCAACTAACCTAAACTAGGAATTTTTAGAGGCATTTCCCAAACCTCTTACATGGGGGAGAAGACAATGATGGTTTAATATTCTAGAGGATTTTGCCTACACTAAGACCCCCCAAAAAGTTTTATGTTTCTTGATATATATCTCTTTTAAACCTTTATCTTCTACATGAGATAAATAGTATTTCCTTCCCATACTAGAGATGGTACCATCCTTTCCTGTGTCTGCTATAATACCCCTTTTAACTTCAACTTCACCCAAAACAAAATCATTTTTTTTGGGAAAGAAGCATGTAATGATTTTTCCCAAGGCAAGGTGGGTCTTCCTTTGTAGAGGAGAAGTCAAATTGTGAGACAAAGACACGTAGCCTTCTTAGGGGTTTTGGCATTGCAAATTATGTTATTTGGGATATTTTAATTCTTGCTCGAAACACAAGAGCTTCGAATCAACCCTATCTTAAAAGTGTTGAGATCCCCTCCCCTTAGGATTTCCTGAAGCTTTTGTACAATCCCCCTGAGTACAGTCCAGTGATCTTCAAAAAGCATTAAAGGACCAAAAGGTTCAATAGAAACATCGATCAAGGTGGATATTGGTGGATATTGGTGGCCACCCACTTAATCCAACTGGCTCCTCTTGTGACTTTTTAGTTCAGCACGTTCTTTTGTACTTCTTTGTAATTGTGGGTTCTACACTTCCAGGGTTGTCTAAATCCCTACACATCTTCTAGGTGGATACTGGTGGCCTCCCACCTAATCCAACTGGCTTATTTTGTATGTTTTCATGTTAGCACATCTTTATGTACTTCCAGGGCCGTTTTGGGGCCCTAAACAATGTTTTTTTGGCGTGCCACAGTCAAACCATAGACGTAGTCAAAGTTTGATGGCATAATGCATATTTCTCGAAAAGACCTTTCCAATGGGCTATCACGCGCCTAAAACGAAGATCATATGCAAAAGTTACGACCCTAGGAAGTTAATGTACTAACTTACCCAAACGAGGCCCACATGACTTTTGGCATTTCATCTCCTAGGGTTAGGTTTTTGGATGTCTAGGGTTTTGGCATTCATGTTTATCATTAAAATGCCTTCAGAGCCTCATTGTAATCATCTTCTTGTGAATGAGTGTAGACATCACATCTCTTCTCAGAGATAAAGCTGCCACCATTCTAGCGAGTCTTACACTCTATATTTTTATAGTCTCTTTACAATTCTTTCATTAATAGAAATCAAGTATTGTTGTATTTCTTTGTTTCTGGAAATTTTAATGAGTATTTCATTGTAATATCTCTGCTTTAATTTCGTTCCGAAAATAATCAGGATCAATGGTATAAGAGCAGGTTGCTCTTGATCGTTTTTCAAGGCATGTCCTCGATGAGGTCCGAGTATAGCCAATTGGGTCTCGAGCTTGTCTCTCTTGAGGAAAATCACTCTCGCACGCCCAAGAAACCCTTGATGGCAGAAGAAAAGAAAAACGATGGAGTAAACGATTCTATTAACCTGTTGCTTGAGAAAGCTCTCGCGCAACATAGGGATGAAATGATGGAGAATTTTGCACACATCCTTCAACGCCCGTCGATAGCAACAAGCACATATTCATCAAGCAACCATTTTGGAGGAACATCTCCCTTCAAGGTACAAGTTAATTTTGATATTCCCATATTTGAAGGTCAGATAGATATGGATGCCCTAGAAAAATGGTTAAATCTATTAGAAGGTTATTTCTCCGTTCAAAATTTTTTCGACAAGGAAAAGATCACCTTCGCACTCCTCAAAGCTCTCCCCCATGTCAAACATTGGTGGGAAACTTACTGGGAGCAAAGTTCCACAGAGGAATCTGGAATATATGGGGCCGAGCCCACTTGGGATTTTTTTGTGGATGCGGTCAAAGAACAATACTATCGTGTTGATAACTATGAAGACTAGTACATGAGATGAACCACACTGCAACAAGAGAAGAGCCAAACAGTGTCGGAGTTCACAAATACTTTCCATACCTTGTGCACCAAGTTGGGTATCAAAGACTCCAAACGACATCTAGTTCTAAAATACTGTGGGGCTCTACATAGGTACATCCAAACCGAAATGGATATCCTAAACATCTCATCATTGGGAGCTACCTATCGATATGTTGTCAAAATTGAGCAGAAATTTAGGCACCAGAACAAATGGGAATTTGGGTMTGCAAATATGCAACAACAAAAGCATGGTAAAGACGACCCTAACCAACAACCTCTAGAAAACTAGTCYAAGACACAGGACAAGGAGGGTAAAGGAAAGACGAAGAATGACACTGGGAAGTGGTGTGACTTCCACAAAATCCCTTGGCACAACAACGATGAATGTTGCTCGAARCAGTCATTGGTGGTCGAGGTCAAAGACACAGAGTCGAACCCTGATTCAGAATCTGATCCAGAAAAATATTGAAAACAGACAGATCATCGACGCAGACTCTACTGCTACTATCACRACCATAACAATTCAACCAGAAAAAYCAATGGATCCTGAAGAAGGGGAGCACCTCTTCCATTCATATATGTGGGTGAAGGGGACCATGTTGCATTTCATTGTTGATAACGACAACCACAAGAACCTTATCTCAGCTAAGGTCGTCAAACAGTTGGGGTTGTCGACAACAYCACACCCGCAACCATACAATATTGGGTGGCTTCACCAGGGACGAGATCTCTGTGTCAGCGAGCAGTGTCGCCTATCCTATGGYATCCAACCCTTCAAGGAYGAGGTAGTGTGTGATGTTGCCCCTCTTGATGTATGTGATGTTGTTTTGGACCAACCATATATGTGGAAACGTCTTGCTGTCTATTAGAAGTTGCACTTGACTGTGAGAGGGAAAGCTAGGGCATCATCAAGTTATTGCAATGGTTTTATGGATAAATATTTAAATTGGTTTTTTAATTGGTCTGAAGATTGAGGTAAATGATAATGTATGATATAAATTCACAAAGGCAAAATCAAATCCATATCTCACTGACTTAGTAAATGGTAGTCAATTCAATAATCAGTTGGCAAAGGAATATGAAAGATAAAGAAGTGTGTAAGCTTTCAATTTGTCCACTCACAAATGAAACTCTTAATCCCAAATATCATTCGAGAGAAAATAGACATGTACTTGAAAACAAATCTGATTATGAACAATCAAACAATAGAATTTCCACTGACTTACTCACAGACAGAAAACAATCAAATGCTTAACACAAGATTAACATGCATTCAAGTAAGAAAAGATAGAAATATAGACAAGATAGAAATCTGGCCATCAAAAAGCCTTTTCCATTTAGTATCAAGATGAAACAATGCTTTGCTTTATAATGTCTTCTCAAAACTGGCTAATGGTTCCCAACCCAACCCACCTTCTTTCCTGTCTATCATATCCCCTTTTAAACATTACAATCAGTTTCAAGAGATCCTACTTTCAATATTACAATTAAGATATGATCCTATTTTCTAGCTGATATTTAGGAGATACATCCTTTGATACATATAATTCGAGCCCCTTAATCTTATCCTTTAGATAGTGGCACAAAAATATACTAGTTCCTAAAGTAATGAGATATTCAAATCTCATATAATATAAAGTGGATATGAAGTTGAGTTGGTCCCCCCATATGGCCTGAAGAATAGGGCTCTAGTTAAATGTTTAACAAACTCTTTACACATTCAAAAGTTTCTTGTCACTTATGCAGATCATAACAACTTGTTTCAAAACCTTAGTATAGGTAACTTTGAATCAACAATAGGTCAAAACTGTAGGATATTTGGAGTGTGAAGCCTTCACTGTATGATAACAACAGAACTCGTGGTCTTAATTTGTTTCAGTTTAGTCTTCAAAACCACATTGTGCCAATACAATCTGATGTTTTCTTCTCTTACGTCTTTGAGCAAAACTTGTTGATCCTTCTTCTTCTTTTTTACCTTCTGCAACTTTTCTTGTTGTTTAACATTCCACTGTTCTAACATGTATTTTTCTTGCTTCAGGTGCATGATGGTAGCTTTTAATTCTTTTACCCTATCATATTCATATCTTATCTCCATTCTGAATTCAGGATGTTCTTTAACTGGTGCAGGTCAGTTCAAGTCGATAGAGAACCTAGGCTTTTCAGCCTTGGACTCATGTTTATAATCCTTATAAGATGAAATTCCAGCAACCTCCCCTGCTTCAACATTATTTGACACTTTAGTCCCTTGTAAAACTTGCAACTTTGTCTCTAAGAAATAATCAAATTATGATTTGATCTCGGCCTCAAATGGATCATCTTCAAGATCTGTTGAATAACCTTCTTTTAGAGAAGATTTGGGTAAGCTTTTGGTCTTTATCCCTAGATTTTTAGTAGCTCTGGTCAAACGTTTCATAATATAATCTACTACTTGTTTGCCCTTCCCATCCCTTTGTTGTTCTTCCAAAGTATCATATTCATCTCTAGGCTCTATTTTGATCTTTTTTCCTTTGTATGAAGAAATGGTAGGCGATTGTCCCTTTTCCTCCCCTGCACTTTCTGTTGTGTTATCATCTATAACAATCACATCTTCATCTTTAAGAGAAGGATTAAAGGGAGCTTTTGACTTCAACCTGAATTTATTTGTTACCCTAGTCTTAGACATGTTAGGGAAATTTACCACAGTTTTACCTTTACTTGCTATGTTGACCTGCTTAGCTTTATCACCTACAACTAGTTCCTTTTGTTTCTACTTTGATTCTTTGAGTTGCTGCTTATTAGACCCTCTGAGCTGGATTCTTTTACTGTCTTTAGGTTAATCTTTTGGAACAAGCAAATGATTGTCCAACTCTACCTTTGTTTTTGCTTCTTTTTCTGTGCTTTGGTAGTTTTGACTTCAGGGAAAGATTTAGTTAAGGCCTCGGTCTCTTGTTGCAATTGTAGTTTTCTCTTACTAGATCAAGTGACTCTAACCACACGAGAACTTTCCTTCTCTGTAGCAATAGGGGTTTTATAAATTCCCTTTTCCTTTGTTGATTTCTGTTTTGGAAACAATTTTGGTTTGGGTTCATGTTCTTTCAGCTCAAGGGATTCTAGTAACCAATCCCGAGAACGATTCACTTCATCCAATGCATACAGAACTAAGACTCTTATCAGTATCTGGTGAAAAAGACTCGTAATGGCAGTTGCAGGGTGAGATTGTATTCTTTTAGACATCTTTGTCAGACTTTTCAATAAAAAGAATGGTAAACATAGAGGAATGTTACCATTTAAGTGCATTAACAATTTGATGTGATAGAGATGTACAAATGAAAAACGTCCTTCACAAGTAATATGCATGTGAATCACCATTAGGGCAGTTTGCCACTCCTTCTTCAACCAGCTCTGTGGGATACCTTGACTCCAATTTGGATCTTGGTGTTCTGGGAGAAAAAATTGTCTGACAAATTACATTGGCATCTCTTCTTTCTTCCACCACCTCTCTCCATACACTGATAGCCTGCATGATGTCCCGATCGAATGCTCAGTTACATTAATTAAAACCTTTCCCACCACAGTTGAAAATCCATCAAAATTCTGAGCAAACATTAAAGAAACTTGCTCATGATAACCCTGTAATATTGAGTAGAAATTAAACCATCCTGCTCTTTTGAACCCCTCTGAAATCTCTGGGTAAGCTTCAAGAAAATCAACGCCCTCTGGTTCTAGTCGGGAAATTTTCCCTCTCTTCTTAGGCACCATAATGCAGATTACTGAATTTTAGAGTTTGTCTAAGGTTTCTGTCAGTAGGAAATAGAGATCTTCTGAAAATGTTGTGGACGAGGTTGGCAACCTGCAAATCTTGTATAAACTAAAAACAAATATAATTAAAGACTCGTGTGTAATTTGTTATCCATCATGTTATGAAACCAACAAACTTGTGATATGATTTAGAGTGAAGGAGTACAACCACGATCTCTTCGAATGAGTATAAAACTGAGGACACGTTTTGATCTTTAATCGTCAATCATGTTGGCTTTTAGGATAAGATCTTGGGCATCCTCTGACATGATCTTGTGAAGTGGCGCATGCAAAATGATGATTATTCCTAGCGCTACAAGAATAACACTATTCTTGTAGTGCCCTTTTCCATAAGCCATAATTCAAATTTAAAATGAGGCAACAGACTTATGATTTGATCGAAAGACCCTAAATGTCTAATTCTAAGCTTAATCACACTAATGCATGTTAAAAACACTCAAAACGGATAATGAAAGCACACTTTTAAAACTGCAGAGGAAGAAAACAGAATGTAAAGTAATGCTAGGAAAGGATAGGGCAGGGGAAATAATCTTTCAACAGTCATTGCAAAATCAAGTACTAACACTGTCTATGAGTCTAGACCCCGTAGTGTCATTATTACTCTGGGAGGTCAGCTCTATAAGATATAAGAGGTAGTTCTGACTATTCCTCCACCAAAATAGTGCCACAAGGTAATCTCTCATATTGCAAAATTCATCCTCTTCATAGTCTGTTCAAAGGATGCACATAAGATCGCTACAACCACTGCAACCTCAACACCTTCTATCCAGCAAAAACACATTGTCGAAGAGAAAGAAGATATTGTTTCCGTTGGATTACTGAGAGGGGGGGTGAATCAATAATAATGTAATTATAATCCTTTTTCTCCAAATAATCCAAGTGTTATATCAATGTAGAATTATTATCCAATAATGAGCAATAAGAAATGAACAATCACACACATACACAGTACATCAGTGTTTTACGTGGAAACCCAAATCGGGAGAAAACCACAAAATTATTTATCTTATATGTCTTGAAGAATTACATTCATTGGAAGCACCAACTTCCTTTGTTTTCCAGCTGTAACTGAAAGGAGGCTCCAACCCCCTGGTTTCTCAAGCTACAACCCGAGGGAAGCTCCAACTCCCCAATTCTTTGGCTACAACCAGAAGGAGGCTACAACCCCCTATGTTCTTTGGCTACAACCGGAAGGTGGCTACAACCACATGTCCTTGCCCCGTCCAACCGCCCTGAAGTAGAAGTAGAATGATGGAACCACTGTCACACTATCACTGTGAGATATACCGTTGTAATGAATAAATATATGAAAATGATACACAATGTTCTTCAGTGTGTTTTATGCAATTCCTCCACGTGTCACTATTTGGAACCTCTCAGAAAAGGAGTTATGGCAAAAATGGCACACCTTGTTGAATTCTGGATTATTCTAGAGAGCGACCTTGTAGAGCGTTCCCCACATGAAATATTTGTTGAATTGATCTGAAACTGTTACACAACATATTAAAGACTGTACTATAACCAACACATTTGGTTTTACTGAATTTTGATTTGTTATGAAGAAGTTATGATATTTTTACCTAAAACACATGTTTTTGACTAGTTTCAGGACTAGCCACAAACCCTATTTTCCACGGAGTGTAACTCCAAAAATACAATGGCCCATAAGATAAATTTTTTACCATAGATTCTTGGATATGTTTCCTCAATGGAATAGAAATTTCATAGTCTGAATCATTCTAGAAAAACAAATATTGCGAAAATGGTGAGATGACCTGAAAAAAAACATACCTTAGAAAGCATCATCAAAAGAATTTATCCTTCCTTGAATTCCGGCCTTCTTTTCTTGACTTTCCTTAGAAATTCAGCTTATATATCCTTTGGTTACCTTAGACACCTATAGGTATTCAATATTCTCAAGTGTGTCTTAAATGAGAGAGCCTTGCCTCTTATTTATATTCTCCAAGTAGCTTCCTTAAAAACATCTTCTAGGTCACTTTGCCCACTTTCCTTATTTTAGGGTTAACCCACTTCT
>ML791239.1:279764-293002 GCA_009831015.1 Picea engelmannii
CTTAACTAAAATTTATCAGACTTTTTACATCTTTGTTAGCAAACCTACATTAGTTTAAGGTGTAGGGCTTTGGAATAGGTTGAAAGGATAACTTTCCAAAGCTATCAAACAAACTTATCATCTTGTGATAGGGAGAGAAAATCCAATTGTCGTATAGGATTTCTGGGATCCCCCTCTCACACAAGGGTTACGCATGAGGTCGCATTTGGGTGAGTTACGAAGATTATCCCTCCGTGGTTCAACTGTTTGTAGAGGTCGGATCGTATATTGGGGGTCACTTGAGGGTATACCCACAATTATGTGTGGGAGCCTCTCGAGTTGATTTCAGACTTGTTATCCTGCCCATACGTTTGGATCAGACTGTCGATTGTACCCTCCCAGAGGTTGACTGCGATTTGGTGACCTTAGTAGCCATAATCTTTAGGGTCTTACACGAGGTGACGGTGAAGGGAAGTCTCACTATACCTGGAACAGACGTTGGTCAAACTCACTCGGGCTCCTTGGAGGGTGAATCCACAATTATTGCGTGGAAGCTTGCACCAAGGCGTAAGTCTGTTGAGTAGGTCACCAACGTAACTGATCCACCCGCTCTACCCTTGCCTCTTCCTATTTTGATCTTGCGACGTTGGATTTCATCATCAACTAGTGGTTTCATTGTGGGAAGATTTTGTTTCATTGTTTGCTTCTCAGATTCATAGCGTGTGTTGGTTGTGTTACTTAGTGGACCTTAGGTCGAGTCAGTGTTAATGGCATCAAATCCTGAGAGTACCAATGGAGGAACCCCTTCTCCCGGGGAACCTTATACCTCTTCTTCTTTTGGAAACTTTGGTCCTCCGTACATTGCCACATTGAGTCTTCCAGGACTCACCATCGGATTACTGGTTTGGTTGTTCCCCACTCTGGTGATTTCAAATCCTCCCAATGTTTCAACTACACCTAATACTTTAGATGCTAGTACACCACCCACACATCAACCTCATGTAGAATTTTTGCCTTCTTCACCCATTAAGTCTCCTTCCCTTTCTCCTTCTTCGTCTAGTGAAAGCTTTAAAGAAAGTAGCCAGGTTGATCAGAAGAAGAAGAAACAGAAAGAGAAGAAGAAGAAGAACTCGAAAAGGGCCAAGGCTCCAACAACATCAGATGTTGGATCCAAGCAACCAACTACTATTAATAGTACTAGGAGTGTTTATGAGGTCAACAAGATTAAAATGAAGAATCTAAAACCCAAATTCCCTTGCAGTCTTTGTAAGGGTGACCATTTTCTGAGGGATTGCCCTGGTATTCCCAAGGTCTTAGAAATGTGGTCTTCCACATCATTGACCCCTGCTGGTCACGCCGGTGACACCTCATCAACTAGTGACGTTAAGGTTGGTAAAAAGAAGACAACTGTCAAATTCCCTTGCATATTATGCAAAGGTGATCATTATTCTCACCTTTGTCCTCGTATGGACGAGGCTTCTTCTCTTTTGGCGAATCTTCAACTTCTAGTTGGCTATCATAGGCTTTCCGCCAACCCATCATTAGTTGATGGAATGGTCAATTTGGTTCCATCTCTGGTCAATCTGGTTGATTAGGTGGTCAATCTAGTTTCATCCTCGATTGAACCACTCACCAAAGTAGCTGATCCAGTTCCACCATCGGTCAACCCCACTCTTCATCTACAGAGTGAACCCAAAGTGACTGATCTAGTCCCTTCATCGACCAGCTCCACTTTTCATTTGAACAGTGTAACCCAAGTAGTCGATTTGTTTTCATCCTCGGTTGACCCCACTCTCCCGTTAGAGAGTGACACCAAAGCGGTCGATCCGTTTCCACCTGTCGATCCCATTCTCCCCTTGGAGAATGAAATCCAAGTGGTTGATCTGTTTATGTCATCGGTCAATCCCACTCCTCCTTTGACGAGTGCCAAAGTGGTTGATCCAGTCCCTTCCTCGGTCAGTCCCACCCTTCCTCTGAAGAGTGCTTGCATGGTTGATCCGACCCCATCATCGGTCAATCCCACTTTTCCTCTGAAGAGTGCTTGCATGGTCGATCCGATCTCATCATTGGTCGATCCTACTCTCCCTCTAGAGAGTAAACCCGATACTACCCACATTTTTCTTGTTGATACATAATCTACCATGCTGGGGGGAATTCCTCATTCTCCCATGAAACCCACTCCAATTAATGAGGCCATCCTTTTTGATTGGGGTGCGCTAACAGGACCTCATCTTCCCTCTCACATTCCTTTTCATATTACAATATAGGTTTGTGGTCAAGATGTTCCTCAAACGCTGATAGATGAAGGTGCATCCATTAGTATTTTGTCCTCTGTTGCTTGGCACACTTTGGGTTGTCCTCAGCTTGTGCCGGTTACACATAATCTGTTAGCTTTTAACAGAAGAACTAGTCAACCTTTAGGGACCCTTCCTCAGTTTTCGGTAACTTTGGGAGGGAAAACTGTCTTTATTGATGTCATGGTAGTCCAAGACCCCTTGGATTTTGCTTTACTCCTTAGGTGGGATTATTTTTATTCCATGAAATCTATTATGTCCACTCTTTTTCGTGTGATATCTTTCGCACACGATGGAAGAATGGTGACTATTAATCAACTTTCATTCATCGGTCCTGACTGGATTACCTCCCTAAATGGTTCTTATATGCAGACATTATCACCCCCGCCTCATGTTCATTATGTGGCGTTGTCTCCCATGATTTCAACTTCTGATGATTTGGATCTAGTAGTTGACATGGTGATCTTGTCAGTAGGGTTATTGGAGCCTGATCTCCTTACCCCTGACAAGGCCCTCGACATGTGTTCCTTCCAGAGTAATTTTCTCCCATCCAATGAAGATCTCTTGGAAGCCATGACCAAGTTTTTTCCCTTAACATGGTGTCCTTCCAGAGCGTTATTCTCTTGGAAGCCATGATTAAAAAGATTCTACGAGCATAGTTTTTTCTCTCTGTGGAAAGCTCGTTAAAAAATGAAATAGAGGTCACGAGCATAGTTTTCCTCTCTATAGAAATCTCATTAAAAAATGAAACAAAAATATGGGGATTGAACCTGGAGCCCTGAGCATAGTTCTTTTCCTGTGTCAAGCTCGTTAAAAAATGAAACAGTCACCTCTCCTGTCAGGTCGAGTCTTTCGTCAGATCTCGTAGATGTCGAGTCGAGTCTTTCGTTAGCTCTCGTATTTGAACCTTCATTTCATCCACCTGTATCCTTTTTCTCCATATAGTACAGAAATTGGTGAAAACCTCAAAGTTGGTGAATGAATTGAAGCTTGGAGGGCACATCTCTAGCCTTTGATGATCATTCTGGAGTTAAGTCACTAGCTTTCAAGCTGGGGGCATACTGAGCTTAGTCTTTGTTCTTTCTCGTGCTCGTAAATACATAAGAATGAATCCGGGTAAAATTTTATCTCTTTTTTGGACTCGCATGGATATACGAAAAAGGAACCCCTTGGAGTCATCTTTAAGCTCTTTTCAGACTCTCTAAACCTGTAAAGATTGTCAAGTGATCTTGCTTCCTTTCCCACTCGCTAAAAGGTTTGAAAGGGCGTCTTTCGAGTGATAATTTATCTCTTTTTCGGCCTCGCGAGACTAACATTACAAAAAAGGACAACATTGGAGTCGTCTTTAAGTTGTTTTCAGACTCTCTAAATATGAAAAACCATCGAGTTTACCTTCTCTGGACTCGTTAAACAATCATACATTGAAGGGCCCATATGGGACCGAACCCTTACTTCTTCCAGTTCGTTAAACAAAGGAAGAGGGACTTACTGAAGGTGAGTCATATTGAGCATGTGTTACCCTCCTCAAGCTCGTTAAATTAAAAAGAGGTACTCGTCTATCTGGATGGGGGAAAAATTGAAAGAAGCAAGCCAAGTAGTTTTTTGAGAACACTACCAGTAACTCTTACAGTCACCCTTGAACACAAAACTTTGTCTTTGCATGCATTTTAATCTGCTGAACCTCTGCACTGAGCCAATCCTCTGAGTTTCTTTTACTCCTTTGGGTCACTTGACAAAAGTCACAGCATCCACTGGATTATCAAGTTTTGGTCCAGGTCACGTTTCTGCTGATGTGCCTCAGTGTCCAAGGGAAGTATCTGCCTCGAGAGTCAACCATCACAAATATCCTGTTTCAATACCCGTGTCAGTCCATGTTCATTTGATCCACCAATTACATCTCTGTGTCTGTTTCGTGTCGTTGATGGGGGATACATCAAGGCCCTCCTTCGATGAATCTATTCCTGTTGACTTCAACACACTATCCAGGAACTAGAATTAGAAACCAGTTAATACCTTGGGACCTGCATGCCTCAATGACATGCCTCCTCATGTTCGATAGTGGGTTTACATCATTGATCCTTGATCGGGTGATTCCAAGGATGTTCGACTTCAACTCATTCATTCTCATTCATTCGAATGTACTAGAGTACCTTGGGAATCATTAACATCAATGGTGATCTCCCTCGCGCTTGTTAACGATTTACATCATTGACCGGTAATCAAGTGGTTTCTGCCATGTTCGACATCATGACATCTATTCACATGGTTAGATTCACATTGCATCAGGATCGGTAAGAATACCCTGGGTTGAGTGTCATCACTCTTATGTATACTTTGCCCAGGTTGCGAAGGAGTTCTTTTGAACTATGATACATATACTATTACATAGATCCACTTTGTATTGGTTGTGGCTATGTCTTGTCGTCTTGTAGATCCACTGTGTATTCTTCATGGCTATGATCAGTTCAGGTCATAGGAGTATAGACCCACATTGTATCTGCAGTGGCTATACCATTTTGTCAATATAATTATGGATCCGCAGTGTATTTTATGTTGGCCATACCTAAAAAGTCGTTGTCACTCAAGCATAGGTATGCTTGCCTTGGGTTTTGAAACATGTCATAATATTTGTTTGATGGTTGTGTGCATATTTTTCCGGTTTCTTTACGTCCATACCCTTGCTCGAAAAAGTCTACAAAGTACTTTAGTCATCATCGTCTTCTAACTTCGTACTTTGGGGGGCAATCTGTTACACCTCAAAATTACTCACTTCGATAGTGTTGCAAGTGTCGTCATTACAAGTGTTGTAAGTGTTGCATCTTGTCCACAAGTGTCGCATCTTAACTACAAGTGTTGCAAGTGTCACAAATAGTATACTACCATCTTGCCCATTTCGTGCCTCTAACGACATCACAAAGACACTTAAGACACCCCAAAGACTAGTTTTTAAGAGGAGAAGTCACTTGACAGGGAGTAAAAACATTTTGCCTTGGAAAAAACACTCAAAAACTGAATTTTGGAGAGGAGCGCTCCCCTACCCATTGTCAGGAAGTGCTGGCACTCCTTGAGCCTCTTTGGGGGAGTGTTTGAGCACCCTGTGCACCCTTTTGGGGGAGCACTACCCCTATTTTGAGCAAATTCTGGGTTTGTTGAGGCAAATTAGGGAAGAATCCCTCAATTCCTAAAGGTGGTTGCATTCGAATAGATGGTCAAGGCATGATCTTAGGGAAGATCCTCAACTAAAGGAGAGGAATCCTCAACTTATCCCAAATATCTCTCAAGTGGTTGGACCTCTCCAAGGTTATATAAGGAGGCCTTCTCATGGTGAAAGGCACATGGAGATTAAGAATTACATCAAACTTATGATCTCATGAGTGAGATGTCATCAAAGCAATCAATGTAGATTAATTGAGCAAAGGGGTTGGAAAAGGAGAGCTGGAAGAAGCTGTTGCACCTTCATTCAAAGGATTGTAAGTATCTTTACTTGTTCTCATTAATAATCAATGCTTGGCCCGTTTCTTTCAAACTTATGCTTGTTCCATATGAGTTTGTCTGCAGTAGATGGATCTATATTTGAGCTAATCTCAGTAGAGTAGGAAGTCCATTGTATCTTTGTTTGTCCCACAGGACCTATCAGGGAGCTCAAGATCGAAGCTCAACCATGACTTTTGAAGGACAAACGTCGCTAATAAGGTACATATCTTTCTCTTTCTCTTTCATTCATTAGCTTGATTATATCCAAAAAAAAGTCAATGTCCATGTTAAGCACTTTTCTGTCTTGGCCTTAGGAGTCTAGAGACCAAGAGGGAATCCACTTGTCTGCAGGGGGATTCACCTACAACAGGGTGTTATGAAAATCCACAACTTAATGCACAAACATAGTTCATATTTGAAATCCTTGCGAAAAATTGAGAAAAATGAGTGTAATGTTGGCCATATTCTGTCAAAGTACCTCATGGCACGCAAAACAATGTGCTACAAGGTCATTAATGACACTCTAAAATAAAACTGTTATAGATGACCTTAAATTACAAAACYGACCTTTATTTGTGTTCTTTGCAAAAAATCGTGCAATTTTGATATAAGGCACTTGAAAATCCGTTAAGGTACCATTTGTCATGCTTTACGATGCAACTCAAGATTACGTTATACTTGCACATACTTCTGTACAATTCTRTATAGTCTCAAAAATTTTATGCCCTATCCCTGCCTCGAACTCCATGCAGTCTCGTGATGCGTGCACATAGGGAYGTGTGCTGCCTTGGGATCCAAGCCCAATATATAGCTGGGTCTCCAAAGCCACTTCTAAATTTAGTTGGTAACTTCTTTGCTAAATTTAGTTGTATCTTCGCTAAGTATCTCTACGTTTGCAAGTTGGTTAAAACTACCTGCTATTATAGAAGATGTCTGTGGTTTGACTCATGTGCATGGCATATCTATGGTTATATTTCTGTTTGTTTGTTTTAATACATATGGTATATAACATATATATAGTTGTAAACTATATAATATATATAGTTTATATATGTTACACATAAACCTCCCACACAATAGGCATTAAGCCTTGCAAATGTTAAGGTTCAGGTCGCATGGTTTATACCATGACCAGGGGCTGGGGGCTAGCCCTCAACCCCTTCTCCCTCCATATAACACTATACATTAAATTAATTATAATATATGCCATAAGTTTATCAAGGAACAACATATGGTGTATTGGTATTGATGGCTATGTGAAGGCTTTGGGTGTTGGGGAGGTCATGGGGTTGAACCTCGTGGACTCCATAATAATTTTACATAACCAAAACATTAATAGCCAATGAGGGGCTGCCACATGGTAGCCTCTCATTGAATAACATGTTCCACGTGTCAAACGCTTATTGAACCACTTGGACCTTCCAACTCATCTGTTGACTTTACATGCCAACCAATATTCCACATCACTCTGATGTGCCTTGTCACTACTGATGCTGACATTACCATGCCATGTGTCACCCTCTAGTGCTACTACGTGGCACCCCTATTTTGACCTAACTTTGACTGCTCATAACTTTTGCATAGGAGCTCCGTTTGAGGTGAAATTTGCGTCATTGGAAAGTTGACGACGAGCTCTATGCAATGATGTCATTTTCAAGACAATTTGATATGGTTAAATTTTGATCATTTATGGATCCCTTGGGACCTCTATGAGCATTCCAGATCCTCCTCGACCTCTGTGAGTGTTCCTTAGATCCTCTTGGATCACACCTTCCCACTAAAGAACTTTTGGATCTACAGACATATTAATATTCAAAAAATTAGTGATGATAACTCTAACTCATTCTTCATCTTACTAAAATGCTCTGATCAATAACTTAATGATGAAGCTTCTTCAATCTTCCATCTTGTTGAACATTCAATATTCATTTTCTCATTTTCGATTGAGCTCATATATTGGATATTGGATCAATGTACCTTTATTTTCTTCTCTAGAACATAGCTATGACTCTGGCCTCTGGCACTATAGCTAATATATGTAGCTCTGGTTTTGTCTTATAGATTCCTGCATAATAAAAGCCCACATTTACTAAATCTCTGTAATATTTGAATACTGCATTTCAACATTCCCTTCCATCTCCTTTTGAAGATAGTCCATCTCGACCAATTTGAAACCAAGTTGAATGTTGATCTATGCCTTGCCCATTTGGACTCATTGTTCTTGTATTGTTGATGTATCTGTAGAAGTCCTTGAATGAATACTTTGTCCATTGTCACTCTTCCCTTGAAGAATAATTATGTGTGTACCGTTATCATTTGTACCTGCCTTGATTGTTTATGTTCAAGGTATACATCTACAAACATGACATAGAATGGGTATATATATTTAAGTATATACCTCTTATCATCTCTATGAAGTTTTGCATTACTTTGATTCTCTTCCTACTCTTGATCTACATGCTCCAACTGTCTACATTCTTCTGTTTCTTCACTTACAGTTCTCCATAATCAAGAATGTTGACCAAACAATTCGATCCATATGTATTCTTTCTGACAATTACTGTTGTTAAGCTCTTGATCTACATGTTCCAACTACCTACATCCTTCTGTTCCTTCACTTACAGTTCTTCAGAATCAAGAATGTTGATCAGACAATTCGATCCATATGTAGTCTTGAGCTGATGACGAGTCAATACAATTGTCTTCACTATTGTTGAAAAAGGCTTAGAAATCCCTTCAAGATTCCTCTCACTGTACAACAATTATAAGGTGGTAATACATAAACTCTCTTACAAAATTCCTCTCACTCATACAAGGTGGCCATATAGAAATTTTATAGAGTCTCTCTCACTCTTATAATTTACAATGAGTGGCTCACAAGACTTAAACAGACTTTACAAAATATTTACATATACATATTGTACAAATAATTTACAAATATACATTTATACAATAATGTTTTCAAATGGTTTACTAATGGACTTATCATTCCCATTGTATTGGGAGGAGTCTCGCAGCTTCCGACCTCTGACAATGCCTCTGACACTTACACTGAATCTGGCATTGAATCTGATGCAAAATCTGATTCTAAGAAACCATTCGTCCATACTATAGGTCTTCCCAATAACCTATACATCCTCTCTCTGTGAACACCAAGTACTATAGCTGTGTCTGGGGGAACCTCCCTTGAATGCACAAGTACTTTACCATCCTTAAATGTAACAACACAGTCATCATCTTCAAATGAAATAACTGAGAGTTGGTTAACCTTCAGGCCTGGAACATATAACATATTTTCAATCCCCGAAAATGCTCTCGACCTAAGTTGGAATCTCACATATCCATATCCTCTAATTGATTTCCTGGTGTTGGTTCGAGATCCAACATAGCAATCTATGTTGATTTATGAGAATGTTAAAAACTCGGATCTCATCCCTGTCATGTGGCGAGATGAACCACTGTCCACGAACCATTCTTTGATGTGTTTGTAAATCACTTTGCCAAGACCAACCATCAGGAAATATTCTTTACTAAGATCTTCATATGGATCTATTGTTGCTTGTCTTCTTGCAAGTGTTTTCTCATCTCTCTGGTTTTGCTTCGGACACAAGTGCGGATGAAGTGTCCAACACTTCTCAATTCGGTGTCCACTCTTATTACAATAAGAGAAACATACTTTATTTCCCTTCTAGAAATATGATCCCTTTCCTTTAGCCTTCTTCTTAGAGGGATTATCTTTCACATACACAGGTTGTCTTCCATCCCTCATGTCCAACTCATGAGTGACAATCTTCATCCCTTTACCAGGACTGAGAACTTGTTCTAGCTGATCCTCTTCAGTTGTCTTTGAACATTCTCCAACTTCCTCATGTCCTAGCCTGCATAATGAGGTCTTTCCTTTACCTTGGTTGTTGCTTGTAACCCTTTAATAGGTGATGGCATCCCGTGCACATGAGACTTTGGATTCTCCATCTGCTGAGTTGCATGGTACCGTGCCAACAACTTGGAAGATTTAACATTCTCTACTTGATGGAATGGGGCCCATAACTGCAACTTCTTTTCCAAATTGAAAGATACTTCTATGAAAGTCTTCATGATGTAATAATCGATCCTCCAGCCTTTGCTTCTCTTCCTCGAGAGCTTGCAACTGCATCCTCAACTCAACATTCTCTTGCTGGATTTACCGATTAATATCTTTTTGCAACCTCAATTTTATAAAGGCTTTACCCATCTCGTCCTCTTTAAAAGAGCCTTCAAAATCTCCACCAATATGAGTTTTTAAATCTCATCACACCACCAACTTGCAAAAACACGTCAAAACTTGCTTTGATACCACTTCTCTCAAAGAAGGGGGATCAGACTGCCTGCTCTGATACCACTTGATCTGAAAAATCTTTAGATACCACTTATTCCTTCAAAATAAACATGCAACATCTAACTTGATTCCCATATAAATTCTAGGATCTATTGAGGTGATTTGCAGAAATGATGATGATGTGTCCTTTATCCAAAAACCCCTTTATGATGACCAATTTGAAGTGCAATTGAGATAACTTGGCAGAAAATAAAAGAAATCAAGCAATAATAATGATGACATGCTTTGTTTCATCTTTAAGTTCTTTCAACCAAATGAAAATTGCTTATCATTATCTCAAGATACCAAAACACATATGGTGGTTTATCCCATGACCAGGGGTTGGGGGCTATCCCTCAGCCCCTTCTCCCTCCATATAACACTATACATTAAATTAAATATAATATATGCCATAATCTTATCAAGGAACAATGTATGGTGTATTGGTATTGAGGGCTATGTGAAGGATTAGGGTGTTGATGACCTCCATAATAATTTTACATAACAAAAACATTAATGGCCAACGAGGGGCTGCCACGTGGTAGCCTCTCATTGGATAACTTGTTACACATGTCAAATGCTGATTGAACCACTTGGACTTGCCAACTCATATGTTGAATACATGCCAACCAATATTCCATGTCACCCTATTTGATCTATAAATGAAGAAGACTTGTATTCTTGAAAATATTTGCAAGCAAAATTTATGTGTTAAAAATGCAAATGCATCATCTTTGCAACACAACTTATCATAGGATTTACTCATTCAAGATGCATATAAACAACAACATAATCAATGAACAAAAAACACATAACACAACAAATGATAAAAGAGTTCATCCCTCTCTTGGGCTACATCTCCTGGTCCAACTTCCAATGGATCATTTGTATTATTTGCTCAAAGTGCTAAAAAATGTGCTTTACAATGCTCAAACTGCCAAATAGACTGCTCCAATGGCTTCAGAACGTCCAAAAACCCCTAGCTGGGCTTTTTTGGCACCTCGTTTGGCCAAAAATTGAAGAAGATAGGCTTCCCGGAAGTCCTCCCTTCAAGCTTGTTGTCTCTGCATCTACAAAACACACCTTTCCATGGCTCAACCTAGCCCACACGCTTATTTAAGCGTAAAAACCTAGCACCAGATGCAACCGCACAAATGGTGCGAACTGTAGGATGGTTACAGGCGCGCCTAACCCCTAACCGCCTAGGCCATGGTCGTGTGACCCATGTGTCCATGCGCAAATGCAAACGGGGCTTCGTCCCAAGGCGAATAGATAATGGACAAGTGGCAGACATTGGTTATACAACCGTTTGAACCAATACACAACTGTCCGCGTGCGCCCACATCATAACCAAAGGTCATATGCTATGGCACATACGACCGGGGATGGGCTCTGTTTTGAAATACATATCCGCATGCATCTTGTTAAACCATCGGTCACAAATATATAATGCTGAAACAACGGGTTGGGGCTAAGCCCCAGCCCGGACCCCCGCGCCAACATAACACAAATCAAAACTCAAATATATTTTAAATCATATATATAACAAGGTTCATATGGTAGCGCTCTGGTTGACAGCCCTTCCCAAGTCGCTTCCCCTGCCCGAAGGTTGCGGGGTCGAGTCCTACCGGTTGCAAAGCTTTTAAACCAACAAACAAGTGACACGTGGTAGCCTTTAATTGGGCCACATGTCACCTTCCCATTTGTTGCCAACAAAACACGTCATATGCCAACTGTCCAATAACTATCTGCCACATCAGCGTACGGTCTACCACGTCATCCGTATGGTCTGCCACGTCATCATCCGTATAGACTGTACAGTGAGCATCCTTTTTTTTACCTGTTTGCCATTTTGAATAGAACGCGATATCTCTCGCTCCCGACGTCCGTTTGAACCCAAACGAGTTGTGTTGGGTTCGCAATGACTAGGCCTACGCTCTCGTCCGATTTGAAGCGATTCTGAGCACTTTGATTTTTTGAGCAAAATTTGATCCCCTGATCACTATTGTTCCATGTCATTGTTGATGTTGACATTACTATTCCATGTGTCACCCTCTAGTGCTGCCATGTGGCACCCTTGTTTTGACCAAACTTTGATTGCTCAAAACTTTTGCATACGAGCTCCGTTTGAGGCAAAATTTGCGTCGTTGAAATGCTGACAACAAGCTCTACATTGTTACACATTATTTAGCTCACCCATGTGATTAATTGACGATATGTGCATAACTCACTTCCATGTTCTCTAAATATACTAAATGAGACTTTCTCCATGAGAAAAGTGAATCATATTTTCTTCCTTAAAAACCATATCAAAGAAGATCGTCCCACCCTGCTCAATGTTTGGAGTGCGACGATGCTTGATCGTCGCATGTTGCACCAAAACTGGACTGCATCGTCGTCGCATGCTGCTTGTGCATAGGGTGCGACGATGCTTAAATAAGAGAAAATGGTGAAATTCACGAAAGTTCTAGAAGGGAATCTTCTAGAAGATGAGGTGGCCTTCGATCGGTTTGGATCTTACTCGCTTCTCTTGATTTAGTTGGATCATCTTAATCTCCTCATACATCCCTCTTTCACCCTATATAAAGAGGGATCTCTCATGGGAAAGACTAGGATGGCTTATGCACGAAGAATTCTGCCGAAGATTGTACCTGTGATAGATTTGCTTTAGCTCTCAAAGTTAGGTTGTGAATTCTCTTCATCAAAATCATTGGAGCAAAGGTGTGTGTGTTGAAGCAAAGGGGCTTTGGAAGGGACCTTGCAACATCAAGGCATGGGTTGTATTCTCCACTTTCATTCAATATAATGCAGTAATACATTTCTTCCCTATAAAGTTGTCTCTACTTTTATTGTATAATTCCTTGATCTTATACATAGAATTCATTGGAATATATATATCGTTGTTATCTCTCTTTGTTGGTTTGTGTCTCTTAATAGGTTCACCATCCCACAAATCCAATGATGGAGCAACAAAGACAACACTAGTGAGGATCAAACGTCGTTTAAATGGTATGTCATTTGTCCCTCTCTGAACTAGTTTATATTACAATGAAATCTGAGGAGAAGCTTGCATTCTGCCTTGTTTTGTTCTAGCTTCTTGTTGAAACTAGGGATATTATTTTGTGTTTGCACTTACC
>ML791239.1:298267-310131 GCA_009831015.1 Picea engelmannii
ATCAACATCGCAGTGAACGAAGTTTTGAAGTAGGGATTGGGTGTTTTTAAGACTACAACCATACAAATAGATGTCCCTCAAGAAAGCCAGGAAGGATAATAAATTATCACCAAAGTACTATGGCCCTTATAAGGTGTTGCAAAACATTGGTACTATGGCATACAAATTGGACTTGCCTGCATATTCATGAGTACACCCAGTTTTCCATGTTTCATGCTTAAAGAAGGTTATAGGTGACAAGATCCCAGTTCAAACTATATTGCCAGAACTTGACGAGGAAGGAAAAATCATATTGAAGCCTGAAGCCATCACTGGCACAAGAATTCGCCAGCTGAGGAATATATCCATTTCAGAGTATCTCATTAAATGGAGGAAACTACTGGCTAAAGATTCCACTTGGGAAGATGAGTCTTTTATACATAAGCATCCAGAGTTACTCAAGCATTGCAGACAACACTTGTCTCAAGGGGAGGGGCATGTTAAGCCCTAATATACTCATTACCCCTTAATTGGGACATATTACATTAGTAATGTTATTTTATTTACGTCGGCTTTATTCCATTAGTTGTAATTATACCTCCTAGTCTCCTATATATACCAAGGAGACATTTTCATTTGGAATCATCCTGTACTTGAACATTTATGTGGGGTAAAAGGAGGTTGCCCCCTTGAAGAGGCTTATTATCTGAAATTATCTATTTTTCAAGGCGTTGAGTACTTATTCTGAGGTTTTTCTATGCTATATTGATATTTGGTTCTTAACATTGCGACGATTCCTGTAGAAATTTTTGGAGTGACAGTCAACTTTTTCTCCTAGCCTAGGTTTTTCATTACTTCTTGGTGTGAACTTTTAGTCTTGGTGAATGATTAATTGCAGCATGGTTTGCATATTTTAGCCTGAATTTGATCATTTCTCAAGTGATTGAGGGTCTTTTTCATAAGTTTTATTAGTTTTGTCTTTGACTTCTTATTGCAAGGGTATAATCTCAAGGCTTCATCCTTGAGTTCTTGCTAGATAAGTTGTTATTGATCTTTTGTGAGTTTTGGATTGTTGTTGATTGGAAAACAATTTTTTTTTGCATTCGACAGATAATTTTTCTTACTTTTCATTTTTTGCATTATGAGTTTCGTTTGGGAAATAATGTTGGGAGTGCATTGATCTTCTTGGACAACTCTTTCTTTTTGAATTAGATCTCTGTTTTTACTGGAAAAGGAAAGGATTGAAGTTTGTTCTTCTATTAGTAGTCTTTACAAGAAATTTTTGCATTCAAATATATGTTGGAAAAGAGAAAATTGGAAAATTTAGTAGCTTTCATTGTTTGGAATCAATATCATTCAAAGATTGAAGAAATTATGTTTTGTAACTTGTTGTATTCTGGAAAAAGAAACCTTCTCCCTTATGTAATTAGAGTTCATCAAATGAAAAGATTGCATCTCATCTCTTTTTGCATTTTATTGGGTCAAGGTCAAATACTTCATCAGTTTCATCTCTATTTCCCTTTTTGAGTAAGCAACAACCATTAAAATTCAACGTAATTTTAAAATCTATCTAGCAACTTTTATTTTCTAGAACTTTTATACACCAACATTAGCTAGGATAACACTTTGGAATAGGTTGTGAGGCACACTCTCCAAACCATCAAAACACACAATAGTATCTTGTGATAAGGAGAGTTTAAATCCACTTGCTACATTTTATCCTGGGAAGCCCTTCTAACACAAGGTTCAATCACAAGGTCGCATTGGGGTCGATAGAGTTACTCACCCTACTTTGTTGGTCTTAGTGTGGAGATCATGTGTATTATTGGGGGTCACTTGAGAAGAAAATCCTATGCGAACCTTCTCGAGGCGATTTCGGGCTTAGATACCCTACCCTTGCGCGTGGTTCAGATTGTCGACTGCTTCCCTAGGCATCATTGTCGTAATTGGTAACCTTAGTGGCCTATCTATTTAAAGTCTTTACACGAGGTGACTATGGAGGAGTAAGTCTTTGCGGTACCTGGAATCAACATTGGCCAAACTCACTCGGGCTCCTTGGCCATATACCCACGATTATGTGTGGGAGCTTGCACCAGGGTGTAAATCCGTTTAGCAGGTCGTCAACGTAACTTTTCCACCCATTATATCCCAACCCCTTCTTACATTGTCCTCATGACGTTGGATTTCATCACCAACTAGTGCGTTCATTGTGAGGAGGTTTTGCTTGTTTGCTTGCTTCCTAGATTTTTAGCGTATGTTGTTTATTTTCCCTAGCATACTCTAGGTTGGATCTGTGTTTAATGGCATCAGTTCCCGGAATGACCAATGAAACAACCCGTACTCTAGGGGAACCTTTTGTTTTTTCTGCTTACGGAAACGTTGGTCGCTACTTTGATCTTTCCAGGTCTCACAATTGGATTGTCGGTATGGTTGTTTTCCACTCCGATAATCCCGAATGCAGCAAGTGGTTTGGTTGTAAGAATTCCCCCCCAAAAACATCAACCTCATGTTGATCCTTTGCCTTCTTCACTAGTAAGATCTCCTTCACCTTCTTCACTTGCAAGTTGTTCTTCCGTTTCATCTTCTTCGCCAAGTGAAAGCCTTGAAGCTAGTAACCCGGTGGATAAAAAGAATAAGAAAAGGAATATTAAGAAGAAGAAAAATAAGCAAGGGTATAAACCTCCAACCACTACTGGACATGTTGAAAAACCACAAATTACTGATAATCGTGTTGGGAGTTTTGATGATGCCAAGATCACCCAAACAACCCATAATCCCAAGTACCCTTCCAGACTTTGTAAGGGTAGCCATCTTCTTAAAGATTTCCCTAGGCTATCCAAGGTTATAGAAGCATGCTCTACAGATCTTTGCCAACCCATGTCATCAGCCTATGATCACCATGCTAATGATCTCCCATCAATTAGTCAAGATACCATTGGGAAGAAAAAAAGTAGAGTCAGGTTCCCATGTATGTTATGTGGAGGGAGTCATCAAACTCACCTTTGCCCTTGTATGGACGAAGCCTCGAAATTACTGGAAGACATGATTGTTTCCTAGCCTCAACTTATGACTGCTTACCGCAACCTTACTCTCAATCCACCTGTTGTTGATGGAATGATCAATCCGATCCCTTTATTGGTCGGTTCGGTTGATCAAGTAGTCAATCTGGTCACGTCCTTAGTTGAACCAGTTGACAAAGTGGTCGATTTGATCCCATCTTCAGTCGATCCCACTCTCCCGTTAGAGAGTGAAACCCTAACAATTGATCCGTTTCCACCTTTCGACCCCATTCTCCCCTTGGAGAATGAAATCCAAGTGGTCGATCCGATCTCTTCATTGGTTGATCCTATTCTCCCTCTAGCGAATAAACCTGATACTACCCACGTTTTGCTTGTTGATACAAACTCTACCATGTTGGAGAGAATTCCTCCTTCTCCCATGGAACCCCATCCAAGTAATGAGGTCATCCTTTTTGATTGGGGTGCACTAATTGGGCCTCGTCTTCCCTCTCACATTCCTTTCAAGATTACAGTATAGGTTTTTGGTCGGGACGTTCCTCAGATGCTGATAGACAAAGGTGCGTCCGTTAGTATTTTGTCCTCTATTTCTTGGCAAACTTTGGGTTATCCTTAGCTTATGTTGGTTACACAAAATATGTTAGCTTTTAACAAAAGAACCAATCACCCTTTATGAGTCCTTCCTCAGTTTCCCGTAACTTTGGGAGGGAAAATTGTCTTTATTGATGTCATGGTAGTCCAATACCCCTTGGATTTCGATTTACTCCTTGGGAGAGATTATGTCTATGCCATGAAAGCTATCGTTCCCACTCTTTTTCGTGTGATATCTTTCCCTCACGATGGAAGAATTGTGACTATTGATCAACTTTCATTCATTGGCACTGACTTGATTACCAACTCATTGTTGTCCCTAAACGCTTCTTATATGCAGATGGTATCGCCCCCGCCACAAGTCAATTATGTGGCATTGTCTCCCATGCCTTCATCTTTCGATGAATATTAGCCTCTCACTGTACGCTCAGTCTCGTATGACTTAGATCTGGTAGTTGACATGGTGATGTCTTTGATAGGGATTTTAGAGGCTAACTTCCTTACCCCTATCGCGGCCCTCGACATGTGTTCCTTCTAGAGAGTGTTTCTTCCATCAAGTGAATACATCTTGGAAGCCATGACCGATTTTTGTCCCTTGACATGGTGTTCTTCCATAGCATTGTCCTCTTGGAAGTCATGATCAAGAAGAGGTGTTTGATCATGGTTTTCTGATTTCAAGCTCATTAACAAATGAAACTAGCTTTGAGCATGGTTTTTTGATTTCAAGCTCATTAAAAAATGAAACCAACTTTGAGCATGGTTTTTTGATTTCAAGCTCGTTAAATAATGAAACCAACTGTGAGGATAGTTTTGCATGTCTGTGGAAACCTAGTTAAAAAATGAAATAGAGGTTACGAGGATAGTTTTTACATCTCTGTGGAAACCTCGTTAAAAAATGAAACAAAGGTTACAAGCATAGTTTTTCTCCTGTGTCAAGCTCGTTAAAAAATAAAACAGTCGTCTCGAGCATAGTTCATGTTCATGTGTCAAGATCATTAAAAAATGAAATAGATCTCCCCCCCCCCTCTATGTTTGATTCAAGTCTTTCATCTAGTATTTGAAGATTCATTTCATTCACGTTTGCTGTTGGATGAAACAAAGCTTGGGGGGCAATGCTTACAGTCTCTGGACTTCATGCTGAAGTTAAGTCACTAACTTCTTAATCTAGGGGCAAAGTACCAACCATCCCTGGATAATGCGTTGGGAATTCGCAAGCATAGTTTTCTCTGGTTTAAGCTTGTGTAAAAATGAAACTACCTAACTCAAGCATAATTTCCTCTAGTTCAAGCTTGTGTAAAAATGAAACCAGGTCCAAGCATAGTTTTGGCTAGTTTTAATCTTGTGTAAAAATAAAATCTATCCCAAGCATAGTTTGGTTTTGTTTTAAGCTTGCGTAAAAATGAAAACAATCCCAAGCTTAGTCTTTGTTATTTCTCGTGTTCATAAATCAATGAGAATGTAACCGAGTAAACTTTTATCACTTTTCGGACTCGTAAAGGTTATATGAAAAAGGAAACCCCTGGAGTTCCCTTTAAGCTCTTTTCAGACTCTCTAAACATGAAAAGATAGTCGAGCGACCTTGTTCTTTTCACACTCATAAAAGTGTTTGAAGAAAATGTCTGATGAGCGGTAGATTATCTCTTTTTCGGTCTTGTCAGACTAACTTACGAAAAAGGACATTTTGGAGTTTTCTTTAAGTGTTTTTCAGACTCTTTAAACATGAAAACCCCTGAGTTTTCTTTCTTTGGACTTGTAAAACAAGCATTGAAAGGCCCATATGGGATCGAACCACTCCTTCCTAGGGTTCGTTAAAAATACTTCGAGGGACTCATCCGAAGGATGAGCTTACATCACAAGCATATGTTATCCTCCTCAAGATTGCGTAAAAATAAAGAGTTACTCGCCATAAATGGTGGGGGACAATTGGGAAATAAATGTGTATTTGTATTTGTGTTAGTGGCATTAAGTCGCTATTGAGCATGACACCCCTCTTCATCATTGTATCCGGGTTGGGAAATCCATTTGTCTCTCGTTTTACCATCCACAAGTCCATATGTTGGGTCCTTCTTGAGTCAATGCTGCCAAAACAATTGTCATGTCGTTCATATTTTCAAGAGAAGTCCAACCTAAACAAGCCTTCTATCGATTCAGCCATCTGCAGTCTTTAAAATTCCTACCATGTCGGCCTTCCATGAGTCAGTTCTGAATCACTTCATACTCTGATATACTTCAAATATGTTACATATTTCATGTCATTGATGGGGGATACATTAAGGCCCTCTCGTGACGAGTCTCTTTCTGTCGACTTCAACTTATTATCCATGAATTAGACTTAGAGATCATTTAGTACCTTGGAACCTGCATGCCTCAATGACATGTATCCTCGATTTCAACAGTGGGTTGACATAATTGGCCCCTGATTGGAAGATTCCATCGAGTGTTCGACTTCAACTCATTCATTCACATTCGTTGGATTATACTAGAGTGCCTTAGGAGTCATTGCCATCAATGGTGATTTCCCTCGCACTTTTTGATGGTATTCATTAATGACCCGTAATCAAGTGGTTTCTGTTAGCACCAAAAGTCACCTCTAGATTGCAGCAGAGGTAAGCCCAATACCCATCAGTTTATATGTCACAATGAATGGTTTTAAAAAGGGTCAAATGGGCACAGGCTTAGGATAATATCGTTTTAAATCGGAAAAATCAACCAGCATGCACCCACAAATGAGGTCTCGATTCAAATTTAGTCTGTAAGTTGTAGTAAGGGTGAGCAGGGGGGAGAAATTGAAGATAAAATGAAAAGGTCTTCTCTGGACAACAGGTCTTCCAGCAGCCTAAGGAGGAAAAACCCAGAAAACAAGATCTTCTTAGATTCAGAGTTCAAGAGACTGAAAACATTATAACTAGGCTATAATCCAACATCCATTACAACTCAATCATAAACATCCATGTGAATCCTTCAATCATGAACGTTCATTATTAGAGGCAATAAAGCATGGAAACAGGAAGCTGACTTTCATTAAACCAGAAGTCTCAGATCGAAATACATAACCATATAACCAACGTGCTTTATAAAAACTTTACAATGCGAGAGCGTAGCTCAACCATCGACCATAACAAAATAACAAAACTACCTACATATACTCAGAACAACTCACCACTATAGTCAAAGCTTTGAGTCAGCGAGCTCCCTATTAGACTGAACGTGCACGTGATATTCTAGTAGACTATGCATGCAGTCTTTTGTCAGACTGCCCATGCAGTTCCTTGTCAGATGCGATCTTGGGTGGTTTGCCAGTCCTTTTCAAGCTTTCCATTTATGGGGGGGAGACGATGTTTCACCCACCTTCCCTGACTTCATTCAATTGTCTGCATCGGGACAAGGACAAGGCCTGAGTCAACTTGGCACCTGGAACATGTGGTGGCCTCTCCCTGCTCTTTGGCCATCTGGATCTGTGTCGACTGTTGACGAGTATCTGGCGCAAATGTCACAAAAGTTGGTTGGACAGGTAATTTTCTAAGGGAAACAAAAACCCCCCTTTACAAAGATGTGTGATAACATTAGTCTCCATGGGGGATAGAGACCTCCCTGCAAGGCTCTAAGAACTTCAACTTCAATCGCCTTACTGTTGGGTTGTGGAGTCCACTATTTAAAACAAAGGGAAAATGATATTTACAATGTCATGAAGGAGCCACTCATGGCTGAAACAAATAGATTTTTCAGAAAATGCCCATTAACAGGGCCACCAAAAACTTCACCACCCTCCAAATTCTACAACCTGTAAGTATTATTTGGAAATATCTTAGAGACTTTGAAGGGCCCAATCCAGAGGGCTTCAAATTTACCATGATTTCCCTTGTCTTGTTTGGGTGCATCCCATTTGAGTACTAGATCTCCTAGCTGGAAATCCCCTTTACTGTTCTACTGGTCAAAAGCTTGCTTGATCTTTTGTTGATGTTCATGCGCTTTGTCCATCACCTGCTCTCTAGTCTGCTGCACTTCTACCAGCTACTGTATTCTTCTGATCATATCATCAGGCTCTCCTTGGCAGTCCTGAAATAATTTTTCCATAGGCAGGGCGAGTTGAGAAGGAAAGATGGCCTCAAATCCATACACAAGTTGAAAAGGAGAGTGTAACACCCTGTTTCCCCCAGTCTATAAAAATAACTATATTGGCCAAGAACTATGGCAAACTCAAAGATGTGAATGTTTGATTTGATGGACCTTTGTATAAAAGGTCGATGAATGTAAATTATGTTATGAATATGTGTTGCATGACTGCTGGGAGGGGGATATGCTAAAAGAGACCATGATGCCTAATGAGAGGTGGTGGAAGGGACTTGGAATGGTTGCGTTAACTTCCATTGAACCGATACCGTGCTGGTTTTTACTTGCTCAGAGACCAAAGTAACTCTGTGACCCTGGAATGGATTTCCTGTCAGATTGGTAGGTGGGGAGGCTCCTCAAGAGTTAATTAGGGGATGGGGGTGAACCGCCCATCCGTAGAATCTCTCAAACTTGACCATGGATGGGGGAATTCGCACCACAAGCAATATTGCAGAAAAGGAAAGAAAGGAAGTGTGGGTAGAGAGGGAGTGCACGCGACAGGGATTGTGGAAGAGAACTGGAGAAAACTCTGGAAACACAGAGAGTTATGAATATAGGAGAAGGAGAGTAACCTTTGTCCTTGAATTTCATGGAGCTGGAAGTAGGAGACTAAATCTCAAAGCATCGTGGTCTAGCTCGGGGGTGGCTAGTGGTAAATCCGTTTGGAGTCACTAAGCCTATGGTTGGGTGGAAACGAGCACCCCTCTCAACAGTTGCATCACGCCTGGTGTTTCTGATAAGTGTTATGTTCTGTATTTTGAATTGAATATCATGGACACATGCTCATGCTTATACGCTCATAAATGGTTTCTGTATAGAAGAGTTTGCCTTGAGTTTTGATTGGAAATAATGGATGCATGCTTATACTTATATGACCATAATCGGTTTATGTATAGTCTAATGAATAAGTTCAGAATATGAGTCCATTCCCTTGAGATTTGTCCCATCTACTTGACTCATGCTATGCCCTAGTTTGATTTCCCGAAGGCACCTCCTCCCGGGAAGTTTCCTCGCATTCTAGAGTCGGAGTGAGTTCCTTGAAAAGACTATCGTTATAGTAAACCCACGAGTTTACTTTACCCCTGTCATAGAATCATAGCTCGATGAATTAGGAAGGCTTTTTGGTCAGGTCACCAAGCTTAGGGATAATTACCCAAGAACCCTCTGAAGGTCCAGATGACCTGGATCTGGAAACCTTGTACAAGAAAGAGTAGTTCTCTCAGGTTTCGAAGTCATGGGAGTTCGAAGCCTCTAGAGGTTGAATCTCGTGAATCAAGCTCAGAAAGGATAGTGAGTCCTATTTATCGAAAGAGAATACCCCATTGTTTGGTAGACGAACAGTCGGAATCCTTTCAGAAATACCCCAAATTTGTCAAGACCGATGGATCTAGAGGAGGAGCGCAGGTGTTAATACCTCGACCCCTTCAACCTTCACAAGTAGCGATGAGATCCAGGACTGTAGATCAAAGGATCTGACGGAGCTCTATGGACTGTCAGATCAGGGGAGGCTCACCGCCATTAATCTCATACATGAATTCCCATATCGGAAATTAGGGGATCGAAGTTTCAAAAGGTAAGGAAACTCTCTACTGTGGATTTCCGTGAGTCGCGAAATCCCGATATACGAAACCCCAAATCGGTTTAGCGTGAATAGGTTTCAGCATTTCGGCACCCGGGAAACCAAAGGGTAAGACCCTGTTATAACCCTAAATTGCACCACATATGCTTACCTGGCATCAGGCCAACTCGTTTCCCTTCTTTGCCAAAACTCTGCTGAACAACTCTTTGAAAATCCTCTTGTGTAAAAGCCCACGTGCCCTAACCCATTACTGCACGCGTGTACACGCTGGCTGACTCACTACAACCCGCGTGTACCTACAAGAGCATGAAAAAAAGGAAAGTTGCCGACGGAACAAAAAGCTATGGGTGATTTAATTGAAACTCCCGACCATGCATGGCCGAGGGTTCGTCCAAAACCCTAGCTCCTTCTAGCCTATAAAAGAAGGGGTAGGGGTACCATTTGGAAGAGGAAAAAATATAGCGTAGAAACTCTGCCCATTTACGTAATCCATTGTCCCAACCCTTTATCCTTCTCTCATGCCAAAGGAGATTTAACGCAAAGCAATTGAAGGACAGAAGGAGAGGAGCCCAGGATCAGGTTCAAGGAGCGGTGGCCAGTCTCAACTTTTGTAAGTTGACTCACTTTAAGTAATAAAAAGAATGCTTTTCCCGTCCCAAATTCTTGAACTGTCTATGGTTTGATTAATTTATGTTTGATTTCTAACCCTTGAGTATAGAAGTAACATGCATGCATAGTTGTTGTTTATCTTGAGTGCAGGTCATCTTTGGAAGGAGCAGCGCAAACAAGTAATCAAGCGCAATGGAGGATCGACATCGAACGTCGGTAATAAGGTAGGTGATCCTTTCCATGCATTTAATGAGAAAAGGGGATTTAAATCTAGGGATGTAGGTAGAAGCTAGTTTCTATTCGGTCAAATCTGCATACAAAGTATGAACTCTATTTTGCTAGTCCATAGGGTGTTTTTCCCAACAACAGAATTGGCGACCATACTGGGGATTGTATCTCTGCCATCGGGACTGTGCAAGTGAGTGCAGTAAAGTTTTGCTCAACTTGTCTAAGGACTCTCTCAGCCTCCCTGGCTGAGAGGTTCCCTGCTACTGCTGCTCCTTCGGCGGCGGCAGCTGCGGCCTCTAGCCGAGGACGACGCCTGTTCCATGCATAATCGACAGGTCGCACGGGTCCCACATCTGCATACAAAAAACATTTGCCCGTCAAATACACTGACATACAAAAAAAAATGATATATACCACAAAAGTGACATAAAAATTACATATGCAAACAAAAAAACTACAAAGGTGGAGACTTACTCATCTCCCCTCACTCCTCACCAGGAGGCACGGGTATCTCAGGATCTCTAGAAAAATCTATCCCTGCATATGGGTAGTCCTGGATCACAGGGATCTGCCGTGACAACTACAAAAAGAATGCATCATCGAAGGACTCATTGGTCCTTCCACCACCCTGTCGCGGCAGTAATACTGCCCATCTACACACTGCAGGAAATGAGGCCTACTGTCCTCGTACTACTTCCCGAGGGCTAAAGCTCGGAACTCTCTCGAAGAAAAATGAACACAAAATCGTCCCAAACCCAAAATTCCTTTGTGTCCGCTATCGACAATCTGTCAATTGCCTCTTCATGCACTCCAGTAATGTAGTACTCTAGTAAAAAATCTTTGCATTCAAGCACTGGATCACATAGTTCATTTGTGCGTGAGAAGCCTGATGCAAGGCTGCCGAACCGATAATCTGCCCAATCAGTAATAATATCGCTTATAGTGATAGGTTAGTGATCTTACTGATAGGTACCTGGGAGCCCGCATGATTAGTCCCAGCCTCACAGTGCTCGACTATCAGTTCCGAGATCTTACTCGGTCCCGCAGGAAAGGTCCTAAAGTTGAATGGTGCCCCTCTCCTTGAGAGGCCAGTCAAAAAATAGATATCCTCGGTGGTGGGCACTAGTGATTGCTCCTCTAGCATAAAGGCCTTTGCATTAGGGTGCCAGTAGTCGATCAAGGCATTCGGTAGCCCTGGTTGTCCACGCATAAATGGACACAGAAAGAACTTCAGTAAACTGCATTGCATCAACATGGCCACGTCATTTGGATTGGCCGCAACCAACTCACTGACTGCTTCATGCTCTCTTTCCCTCCACTAGACATACATCCTGCCAACACAACAAGGTTCAAGAGGGTCAACACTTTCCTTTTAATTCTTTTTTTCTACAAAGGGGGGGTCCATGCGAGTTGTCGAGGTGATAGTTGCGTGTACACGTGGGAATCCTTTACTCTGCCCCCGTGTACACGTGGCCTGTCCAGAGACAGCCCACATGTACCTAGGGATGACTTTTTTAAGGTCGGCACCCACCCAAAAAATGAACTTAAAAACAAAATTGAAGAATTGAATAGCTAGATAAGGGAGTTTGTACTTACTTGGTCCAAGCGGAAGTTCGTTTCGTCCACTGTAGCTCCCAGAATCACTGTTTTTAGCAAAGGGGTTCTTTTGGCTCCAGAGTCAATTTCCAAATCAGCAATGGTGATAATGAGCTGCCAGCTTCTATTTATAGACTTTTTGGCCTCTTTTTGTC
>ML791240.1:19362-32276 GCA_009831015.1 Picea engelmannii
TTCAAATAATTTGGTATATATTTAGATATTTGTAATGAAAATTATACAACATGTTCAAAAAAAATAAGGGACAAAGCATGAAACCTAAGAGCATGAAACATTAATAAGAGGAGGTGAATCTATTATCACCCAAAATCACACAATATAATATTAAGTCCCTAATAAAAATTAGGGTAGATTTAGGGATACAAAAGAGTACTTGTTAGGTTATGAAAAAGGTATAAATATCTTCCTTTTTCCCACATTTCATGATATCATCTTGATTTACTTTTCGATTATTACGCCGAAAGGCGTACACCTATTGACAATGGGTAGATTTAATAGGGGTTTAGTGCTTAATAAGTTTTCTATGGACAAGATTAAATATGGCTGGAATATTCTTAGTAGTCACAGAAAATAAATGGCTGTGATTTCAATCATTAACTTCCTAGCTATTATAAAGACATCCGTTTATGTGTTTAATTTTTTACATTTACCTAATCATATTTAAAAATTACTTTGATAGCTAACTGATTACCATGTAAGTGATTAACAAAAATTAAAATATTAACACCAGATAAATGAAGCTCAACTGTTTATTTGTTAATCAATAATAAAATTTAATATATTCTTTTAAGGATTCGTTTCATCTTATTAGTCTTTCGGCATTCACCAACAACTATTTAGCTATTGTTCTAGTTTAGGAGCAAATAGAATAGAAAATGAATAATATACTCTTTAGTGTTATTGTTGAAGTTAGATTACATAGATCCTAAATATGATTGGAATTGTCTGGTTTTATTATAGGATTGGTTAAATATTGTCAAACCCAAGATAGAAAAGGAAATCTTGAAGATGCACAAGCTATTGGAGGTTGAAGACTTTATGGCGCAATGCAGTTTTGAAGATGATCGAGTTGCTTATATTGTAATAGTAAAGAAATCCTGAGGATCTCTCGATTCTCAGGATAGCTTAATTTACCCAGATTATTGTAATATATAAGGGGTAAATAGATCTTGAAAAGGGGCAGAATAGCAGTGATTCTAAGGACCAAGGGCTCAGTCTGAAGGAGCTATTGTTCGACCTGTAATTGTATCAGTTCAATTTATGTTTTGTTATTCGATTCTCTTTTACAGTAGTTAAATGAATGCATAAGTGTGTTGATGATTTCATGTCAATTGCAAGAGATAGATATTCCCTGAAGCATTAGATGATTTCTATTCCAATTCCTATTACTAAGATTTGTTGCGTGACAGTTCCTCATAAGTTCACGTTTGTTGTTCCCTTCACTTAGTTTACATTTGTTTTTCCTTTCACTTAGTTTACGTTTGTTGTTCCCTTCACTTAGTTTACATTTGTTGTTCTGTTCACTTAGTTTACATTTGTTGCTTCGTTTACTTAGTTTACATTTTCTATTCCTTTCCGTTAGACTATAGTTGTTGTTCCTTTCAATAGAAATACGATTGTTGTCTCTTTTCGACTAGATTACAGTCTCTGTTTCTTTCCATAGATAGAGTAATTCGCCTTTTTCTTTCCAGCAATTTGATTCATAATAATATTCATTTCTACAAGTCTTTATCTAGATTCAATTAGTGCTCTTAAAATGAATTCAATAGATTAATTAGTTCCTTTCCATTGCACATCTTTAGATTTCAATTCCTAGAACCTTTAATGAATGTTTGAGGAACTTGATCGTCGATAAACTCAGATTTGCTTCCAGTACACGAAATTAGCCTCTACGAGCTATCTGCATAGACTTTGTCGATATTCTTTGAGATAAAAGATGAATCCTCGGGTTGATAAATTAATGTTAAACTAAGGTTGTTTTTATACATCTTTAGAGCCCAACATTTTGACACCATTGTTGGGGAAGAATGTCAAAGGTAGCATAGATTGTGCCTCTAGAGGATGAGGTATTGAAGACGGAAGGTAAGAACCTACGCAGACAATAAGTAAGATGCTTATACTAGCGCCTAACTCCAGCTGACGCATTAAGAGGTTTCATAGGTGTTTTTTTTTCTTTCTTGATTTTCCTTTTTTTTGTGTGAAGTGTGTATGACTAAGAAGAAAGATCTTGAAAAACCAAAACCCCCACCAAAAATTACCAAAGCCCAGGGCTCGGTGCTCCCTGGAAGAAGCACTTTCATAGATGACATCATCTGAAAAGAAGAATCTCAAGCTTTGGTTGGACCTAGGAAAGGATCTACCCGAATCCCTCAGGTGACAGTTTCACCAACTGCAACCCACACCGAGATTCATAGAAAAATTGAAGGGACTGAGAAATATTTCAAAGCACAGCTATTCCACCCCTCAACCCTTTAGAAGAGGGAAACTCTTGTAATCTAGAGGAAGGAGAAGGAGAAACCAGTGGGATAGATAAGACAGACCCAACACCCAATCCTGAATCTCTTGTGAAAGAAGAATGCATACCTGAAATCCTAGATAGAGGGAGTGCAATCAAATCCCCTAGAGGATCAAATAACCAATCAATTCAAATAAAATATTTGGATCAAGAAATCCCTGAAGATTTCTGGCATATTTTCAATCAAATGGAACAACCAAATCCACAACATCCCCAGACTTCCACTTTGGAATATTCGATAGTTGATCCAATCGCCAATGCTCCCATGAAGGCAATTCCCCTACAAAACCTACCAACCTTTCATGGATTAATATCAGAAGACCTGGATGCATTCTTATTTGAATTTGATGTACTATGTAGAGGGTATGATTACACCTTTGAACCCCAAAAATTAAAATTGTTCCCCTCCACTTTGAAAGGAGCATCTCTACGCTGGTTCATGGGATTAGGGGGAGGAACTATAAACTCATGGGATGAGATGAAACAGGCCTTATTGACAAAATATTAGGATTATTGTATAACCGGAGACTTAAAAGATGAAATCATTCAAATGACTGTAAAATAAAATGAATCATTAGAAGCATATGTCGAGATATTTCAATATAATTTACAAAGATCACCCTATGGCATGTTACCAGGTGAAGTACTTAAGGAAACTCTGATTAAAGGTATGAAAGATGAATGGGTAGAAACGTTGAATTTAATGGGGAAGGGTGACATTTATCAATAAACTTATGATGACATCGTCCTATTGTGCTTCAGGTACTCAAGAGGAAGTTCACGGACCAGATCAGGGATACATACCCCCCTCACTAGAAATAACAATATTACCAGCGGGGGTGTTATGGGAGTTGAAGTTGGTAATCTATTAGAAAAATTCAAAATAGATATGCTGAGCACTTTGACTACACAATTGGATGTGTTGCAGGCCAAACAGAAAAAAACAAAAGCAGAACAAATGTTGGCCATATTTTTCCACAAGTGCAGAAGAAAACATGGTCCAAGGGATTTCCCTTTGGACGTGGTCCGGGTTTTCACTATCTGCACCAAGGATCATGACACAAAACAATGGCCATCGATTCTTGGACTGAAAGTTGTCTTTAGAGAAGCATAAGAAGAAACAGAGCCATTATATCTGATGGCTCAGCATCGTCAATGGCAGAATCAACCTCCAAATACACTGCAGGACCCTTCCTCTTTCTTCTCTGGACAGTATAATAAAAAACAAGCTCCTGGTAGCACATGGAAGGGTCAGCCATTTACTAATTAGAACTGGTAGCCCCAAGAATACCCACCTACAAATCCCACTTGGAAAAACCAACCCGCTGCAAATCCTGCCTGACAAAATCATCCAACTACAATTTCCACTTTGCCTAACTCACAATATCCCACCTCATCTTGGAAAAACTCAAATAACAACATCTACCCTTCACAGTGGCCCAACATGACTACCCAAAAACAAAATTTGAATCAGAATTGGTAGTGCCATGTGGGGATAAACAACCAACCCATGGGGATGGCCCCTCAAACTCATCCTACGTTACAAGCACCACTCCAATTGCCCAAAAACCCACAATCCCAATTGCACCCTCAACTGCCAACCCAAACTCACCCAAATCCAAATAATAGATCGGCACAGCTCATCCAGATTATGGAGAATGGAGAAGGAGAGACCAGCTCGGTAGGGTGTAGAGAACTATGGTTGAGATTGGGATGAATAATCTCTCCTTAAGAAAATAATGTTTTTCAAGACAAGGAGAGTGAAAAACAACCAACATTAACACCTTCGACTGTGGTAATAACAGAAGAAATCGAGCAGCGGGGAAACACAGTCGAATCACAAGATCCTGATAAAGATGAAACACCCTCCACTCTGTTCCCCAAAATATTGATGATAGCAAAACTGACCGTATATCCCAACTTCAACATTGTAGGGGAACTCAAGAATTTATATATCAATATTCCACTCTTGCAAGTTGTTCAGGACATCCCAATCTATGCAAAAACGATCAAGGAGCTATGTTGGAGAAATCCCGTCAGAAAAATTAAAAATTCATCATCAACAGTCTGGGTGGTAGGAGCCTTATCTAATCTAATTTTAGGTAGAAAAGAACCGGTTAAATATGCAGATCTGGGGAATCCCATAGTGACAGTTCAGATCCAGGGATGTTCTTTTCCCAATACACTAGTTGATTTGGGAGAAGCCATTAACATCCTAACTATGGAAACCTGCAATACCCTGGGTTTTAACTCCTTTGAACCCACCGCAATAATGTTGTAGTTAGAATATCGATTGGTAGTTCGATCAGTTGGCACATTACATGATGTAGCCATCTCCATCGACTCTTGGGAATATCTGGCGGATTTCGTCATCATCAACCCAAGAAGTGGACTTGAAGGGAATCCATTGATACTGGGCAGGCCATGGCTTGCAACAATAGATGCATACATAGGATGTTGAGAAGGTAATATGAAAATCACTAGAGGGGGTATCACAAAGAACCTCACTTTATATCCTCCTGCTAAACCAAGTCCAACTTTCGTATATCCACAATTTCCACCACCGCGATACCCAGAGAAGGACTTACGAGCCCCTCTTACGCAAGAATCCCTCAGACTTAAAAACCAGCTAGAGGATGACGTAATCAGTGGGTTTATCAATAATCTAGCCACCATGAGCAACCCGACCTGCCAGATGCTCCAAGCTGTTCTAGACCGTGAAGCACAGGGAGACCTACTAGAAGATTTAATGGAACAACAAATTCCAACTATAGCCGTTCATAACATAAAGCCCATCAACATTGCACCAGGGAGGTCTCTAAACATTAATGCCAATTTAGATGAATAACAACAGTAGAAGCTAATTCAAGTCCTCTCCAAATACCAGCAAACTTTTGCATGGGAATATTATGATATGAAAGGTATTGATCCGCAACTTTGCACACACCACATTTATGTTGAAAAATATGCATGGCCTATCTGACAACCACAAAGAAGATTGAATCCTCACCTCAGGGATATTTTTAAAGAAGAATTACAAAAGATGTTGGATGTAGATTTTATATATCCCATCTCAGATAGTCAGTGGGTTTCCCCATTAGTGATCGTCCCAAAGAAAAATGGGAAATGGCGCATCTGTGTTGACTACAGGGAACTTAACAAAGCCACTCAAAAATACCACTTCCCTTTGACTTTCATTGACTAGGTCCTGGATACTTTGGCAGGAAAGAATTTTTTTTCTTTCCTAGACGGTTTTAGTGGGTACAATCAAATTCAGATTGCCCCAGAAGATCAAGATAAAATTGCATTCACATGCCCCTGGGGCACTTTTGCATACATAATATTACCCTTTTTACTTTGTAATGCTCCAACCACTTTTCAAAGGGCCATTCTGAGCATATTCAACGATCTGATCATCGAAGGACTTGAAGTCTATATGGATGATTTCACTCCTTATGGTGACGACTTCGATCAAGCACTGAATAACCTAGAGAAAATACTAGAGTGGTGCATTGTGACCAGGTTATGTTTAAGCCATGAAAAATGTCACATGATGATGACATAAGGTGTGGTACTAGGGAATTATATATTTGCAGATGGAATTAGGGTAGATCCAACAAAAATAGAGGTAATCCTTAATCTACCCACACCACACACACAAACTGAGGTGCGTAGTTTCCTTGGTGCTTCAGGATACTATCATATATTTATGGAAAATTTTGCAAGAACTGTTGCACCTTTACATGCTTTGACTGGTAATGTAGAATTTCAGTGGTCTGACAAGTGTGATGTGGCATTTCTAGGACTCAATAAGTTGATCTTGACAGCACTGGTGTTGAGGGGGACAAATTGGAAAATACCATTTCACATCTCCACCGATGCATCAGATATTTCCATAGGCTCTGTCCTCGGATAGGAGGATAACAAGAAACCCTACGCCATTTATTTTATTATCAATAATCTTAATCCTGCTAAACTTATTATACAGTAACAGAGAAAGAGTTTTTAGTTGTTATACATGCCATCAATACATTTCTTCATTATTTAACAGGTTATCAGATCATTCTGTATACTGATCATTCTGCTATTAGATATATGGCTAATAAACCAATTACTAATGGATGGGTCACTTGATGGTTGTTACTATTGCAAGAATTTTATATCACCATCAAAGATCGATCTGAGAGAGAAAACCTCGTCGCAGACTTCCTATCTTGCATACCCAAAACAGATGACTCCTTAATAGTCGAAGATCAATTTCCAGATGAGAATCTGTTTGTCGTTACTACAAAGCCACCTTGGTACACTGGCGTGGAAAATTACCTGGCAGTGGGAAGATTACTGGCACATATTTCATCAAGGGAAAGAAAGTTGATCATCCAGCATAGCACATGATTTGCCTGGATCAACAGATATCTCTTCCATACAGGAGCTGATCTCCAAATCCACAGATGCATATGAGATGATGAAATCTACAACATACTAAAGGCCAGACATGATGAGCCCTGTGGTGGGAATTTTTCAGATCGCAGGACTGGACACAAACTTTTGCAGATGGGCTATTATTGGCCCTCAATATTTAGAGACACGAAGAAATATGTCCAAACCTGCAATAGTTGTCAACGAATGGGAAAACCAGGTCAGGTTGATGACATTCCTTTGAAATCACAAGTAGTTGCGGAACCATTTGAGAGATCGGCACTAGACTTCGTTTCCCCCTTCAATCGAAAGTCAAATCAGAAGGCCTATATTCTAGTTGCAATGGACTACATGACTAAATGGGTAGAACCAGAAGCCTTACCAAATGCAATAGAAGAAGTTGTCATCAAATTTCTTTTCAAATTATTCATACACTATGGACTACCAAGAGAGGTAATTACTGATGGGGGATCACAATTTATAGCTCATAGAATCACCACCACCCTGGATAATTATCATATCAAACACATAATTACTTCTCCATACCATCCACAAGCAAATGGGCAAGTGGAAAGCACCAATAAAGTCCTGGAGGCAATCCTGACAAAGAATGTCTCAACAAATAGATAGAATTGGGCTTTTGAGCTCCCAAATGCCTTATGGGCTTACTGCACAACATGGCGTAATACCATTGGCTACTCTCCTTATCATTTATTCTCTGGAAAAGGACCCATCTTCCCAGTCAAGTTTGAAATCAAGACTTTAAGGATGGCCTAGGAAATCGGACTGGATCTTACAAAAACACATAAACAACACCTTCAACAACTCAACGAATTGGATGAAGCACACATGTCTGTTGTAGAGTGCATGACTGTTATTCAGCAATAGAGAACGACTTGGCACGACAAGCATATAAAAAAAACCATTTAAAAAAGGTGACTGGGTGCTCCTCTATGATTCCAGATTTCATGATTTTTCGGGAAAATTACAGACACGGTGGCTAGGACCATATGAAATCAATGAAGTCCATGATAATGGCATAGCCACATTAAGCACCATCGATGGGTCCGAATCTCCATTTCGGTTCAATGGACACCGACTACGACTCTATCATCAACTTCCCTTAAAAGAATCTTTCTACCAAGAGGTAAGTAAGGACCCTACCATTCAAATTTTGGTTGGCTGGGAAGGTAATCCAACAACCCCAACTCCATAAATGTTGAATTCTGTTGACACTGTATATAATTTTGTTTTCTCTATATTTTATTTATTTATTTTTATTATTTTTTATAGTCATTCGAGAAATTCAAAACTAGGGAGGATAACTGTACTGAACTCAATTAGCACTCTTTTATGTACCGAACTCCTGCTTCATCTCATCATCCAAACCCTATATTTCGCAGAGAAATGAATGTGTCATGATTCATCAACAACAATTGGGAAACTATAATGAAATTCATAACATTAACAAACCATCCATTACTTAATTTTGAAATAAGCCAACTCATAAATGAATTTAGTTGATGAGGAATCAACCTTGAATTCAAGCAAAATACATTGCCAGGTTTCTAAAAATTACCTATTCAGATGGTTAAAAATGAAACAATTTTTGTTCTTTTTGTGCGCATGTTGTTCCTTTGAACAAAACAATTGTTGTTCCTTTTGCGTGTCTGTTGTTCCTTTGAATGGAACAATTGTAGTTCCTTTTGCGTGCATGTTGATTCCTTTGAACAGAACAATTGGTGTTCCTTTTGCACGTCTATTGTTCCTTTGAACGAAACAATTGTTTATCCTTTTGCGCGCTTGTTGTTCCTTTTGCACGCCTGTTGATTCCTTTGAACAAAACAATTGTTGTTCCTTTTGCATGCCTATTGTTCCTTTGAACGGAACAATTGTTGATCCTTTGTCGCACTTGTTGTTCCTTTTCCACACCTATTGTTCATTTTGCCATTCCTTCCCTACATTGCTGATAAAATGCTAAACCTTTCCTTTGAGGTACAACTTTCACTAACATTATTTCTAACGATCTATCATTATTTTGTGGACTATCTCCCATACCTTTTCAAATTTTATTTTTTTTGGATCACTTTCTTCGAAATATCTTAAACCTTGTTCATAACCTGTAACCACCATAATTCGTTTCTTTTCCCTTATACATACAAATACACTTAAATGATATCTCGCCTTTATAATTAATAAGGAGTCTATGACACACTTTTACTTGGCATCATTACACTTCTTTACGCCATTCCTTACTCTTAAGGAGTAGATGAGCCTCCCTTCATACACTTCCAAAAAAAAAAAATTCAATAAAATTTCTTTCTTTTCCCACAAAGAATAGGGGGTCTCATCACGAGACAACCTACCACAATAATTGGATACTAACCTAAGTGACATTCCCACTATGGCTACCACACCAGGGCAATGGCCTTTGACATTTTATTTTGTCAAAGGACAAGAGGTCTCATCACGAGCTGACTTGTTCACTTAAGTTACACTCTAGTGAGTGGCATTATCATCATCTGGATACCAAACCAGGATAATGGTCTTTTTGGGGAAAAACTTAAAACTTAAAACTATATATATATATATATATATATATATATATATATATATAATAATAATAATAATAATAATGTTTTCAAAAAGAATAGGGGGTCTCATCACGAGCCAACCTACCACGATCATAGGATAATAACCCAAGTGACATTCCCACTATGGCCACCACACTAGGGCAATGGCCTTTGACATTTTCTAGTCAAAGGACAAGGGGTCTCATCACGAGTCAGCTTGTTCACCTAAGTTATAATCTAGTGAGTGGAATTATCACCATTTGGCTACCAAACCAGGATAATGGTCTTTTTGGAAAAGATGATTCAAATAAGTATCAAGGATACAGGCTCATCTCAGGGTTAAAAGGAAACCTTGTCGAGGCTATGGATGCCTGCTAGCAACAATGGCTATCCCTGTGGTATGGAAGTTTACCTTAAACACCAAGTTTCTGTGTATCTATGGATTTCCTTCACTCAATAACGAGGCTATCTTTTCGGTTGTATTCAATGAAACGAAAAAGTAACAACATTATGATATGTGGGATATTATTTAAATGAACAGATTTAATTTATTCGGTGTATGTATCCTTAAAGCATTCTTTTGAGTATAGGTATATTTCAATTCCACATAACAGGATTAACACTTAATGATTACTGTTAAAATATGATGTTTGAAAATAAATCATTGATACCCATTGGCGACGATAATACAATCATTACTTCTCACCATCAATACCTACACTCATTATTTTTCCCTACATTGAAGGTCGAGGTCGACCTTTATATTAATGAGGGGAGTGGACGCTTGACACGCTTCTTGATAAAGATAGTAATTATTGTAATAAATACCCACATTTGTAAACATTTGTTGTCTCTGATATTTGCCATTTTCTATAATTTTTCCTTCAAGCTGGTCTAACCAAGTCTTCTACTAGGAATGGTAGTCATCCACATTTTCTCACAAAATGGGTGGCAGAGGTGTGCGTAGGGAGCCAAATTTACTAAAGATTACAGAGCAAGAAAGAGACATCCTACACCAGCTGGGGTGGATAGAGTACTTCAATTGTCTGCAAGGATATGACACGAATGTAACGCTTGAATTCTTTCAGAATCTATAGGGAGAAAACTCTATGGTGCGAGGCATACAAATCTCAGTCACCCTAGAAATCTTAGCATAGGTCACAAGCCTACCTAACACGGGCATTCAATGGACAGGAAGATACACAACACTGAAGGAAGTTGTGGAAACTTTCACAGACCCTGGGGAAGAATTGGATAAGAAGGGAAAGGGACTCAATCCCAGTACCCTCAGAGAACCATGCAAGGAACTTGTAGGGATAATTTAGTGGTACATCACTTGTGATGGACGATATGACGTAATTTGACCTCACCACCTCAAATTGTTGGCATCTTTAAAACAATGGTTAGTACTTAATCTACCTTTCTTTTTGAATGCCATATTACATGAGGTTGCCTTAAGAACACAAAAATCCAAGGACCCTGTTACTATTATCAGTCACCACAAATTAGTTAACTGATAACAAATAAAGCACTGAGTCATACTCAATTGACCTGGGATAACCTAATTGAGGCCAATATACCTATACAACTGGAGCAGCCTGAATTATGCCATGAAGAACCACCACAAAAAAAATGAAGATAGACAGGCAGAGGAGACTACTTCCCAAAGAGAAATCCCATCTCCTCAAACCGAAGTTAAGGTAGACCCTACCCAAATCACAGAGGCCTGGACCTCACAAACACAGACATTAACAAAAAAGAGGAAGAGAGCAACAACTGCCCCTACAACCATCATTCAGACAAGGATAAGAAGCATATGAATTCATGAAACAACTGAAGCAATTCAGGGTACAACAAAATAGCCCGAAGAACTTCAAAATTCTATAGAACAGTCTCCATGCAAGAATGATCAAGAAGTTGGGCAAGTAGAATAGACATCACAAAGGATTGATCAGGAAGACACCCAACCAACATTAGAGCATCTGACAGAACAATTTATGAAGAGATATGAGGTAGATATAGCCTAGGTTTTGGGAATCTTGGGAACCTCAATTGACAGAGGCACAAATAATACAGAAAAATGCCCAAAACAAGCCTCCTCTTCAAAACCAGTTGAAGATTTTCTTGATATTGAAATGTCTTTTCCTGAGGACAGAGAATAGGAAGAACCTAATTTTGAAACAAGAAGCTCTCTTGGAAAGACAAAACATTTGGAAGGAACAGAGGAAAAACCATCTGCTAGCCAGAATGAAGAGACCTTGAGACCTCTCATAAACAAAAATCAGCCAAGAGCCATAAGAAAATTAGAAAGTTAAAAAAAGAAAACAAATTGTTGAAGAAAAAGGCTAAGAAGGTAGAAGTATTAAAGCAGAAGGTGTTTAAACTCAAGGAAATTATTAAGGAATCGAGGAAACAACTAGAACAGGAAGATAAGGCCCACAAAAGAAGGAAGAATAAAAGGGACAGAGATCAAGGAAGAAACCCTCTTTCTAAAGAAGCAGTCAATACAAATTCTGTAGGGATACAAATAGACCCTGAAGAAATAGTAGTAGAAGAAACAATAGCTCAGAATGAGGAAGCAATTCATTTAGAAACACAAGAAAATATGACAGCTATAGAAGCAATTGATGATAAGGTGCAAACAGACACCCCGATATTAGAGGAAATAGATCAACTCCTTGAGAAGAATGCTACCATCAGGATATTGGAGGAAGAATTGATAAATTCTCAACAAACCCTGGTTCAAAATATAAATGAATTATTGACTATGGAAGAGAACCAAGCACTCCAGTCCCAGAAATAGAGTGTTATTGTGGATAGACTGGAAGCAGAGCTTACACAGGTCCAATGAGCATTAAATCAATCCAGGGAAGAGATGGGCACTATGGAAGAATACCAAGCATCCCAGTCTCAAGCACATGGTGTCACCATTGATCAACTAAAGCTAGATATGGGACAAGCCAAATGAGCATTGGCTCAACACCAAGATGAGATGGTCACTAGGGATGAATATCAAAATATTGTTAAACAACTGAAGGACATGACAACAACAGAGGGTGATACCTATGTTGTGCTCACTAGTGCCCAAGGGAGGATAAAAAAGCTGCAAACCCAATTAGAAAAAGCTTTGGAGCAAATCAAAGAAATCTGTGATGTCTACTCTGATGCTATTAATTGCAGAGCCCCTGCCACCAATTACACTTTATTCTTGTTGGAATGATATATGTTATTAAGAGTGAAGGTCATCAGAGCAGGAAAACCTATTTCATTTTCCACTGTACTTGATTTTATTTCATGTTTCAGACAGCAGGATGAAAAGGTACAATACTTTTTCTATGAATTGTACTTTCATAATTTCATTCTGGAAGAAAAAAGGGAAGATAACCCTGGCCCATTCATAGGTGACATATAGTTTCAGGCATTTCTGTCATTTACTCAGAACCAAGTTAGATGGGGTAAAGCTCATAAAACCTTCCTAAAGAGGGAAGCTTCTCTAGATCTTTGGGTTAGGGGAGAACCTCCAAAGTCCTTTCCAGCCATTATGCAACATAAAACCTTTATGAAAAGAGTGGGGGTCGTAG
>ML791240.1:50639-73215 GCA_009831015.1 Picea engelmannii
ACTAGGTATTTTATCTCAAATTCTACAATGACCTTCTTCTTACAATAAGTGATGAGATTTTCTTCTCCTGATAGAAATAAGTCATCCACATACAACAACAATATAACATACTCATCATTCATAACCTTGAAGTATAGGTTAGAATCAAATTTACTCTTGGTAAAGCCCAAGCTCATAAGGAAACTGTCAATTCTTCCATACCAAGCTCTAGGAGCCTGTTTCAATCCATACAGAGCCTTCTTCAATTTGCATACATGTGTTTTCTATATTCAAATTCAAACCCTTGAGGTTGTTTTATATACACTTCCTCTTCAATGACACCATTTAAGAAATTTGTTTTTGCATCCATATGGTGTAACTTCCATTTCATCTTAGTTGCAAGGTTATGATGGTTCTAATTGAAGTGTATCTGGATATAGTAGAAAACGTCTCTTCATAATCAATGCCTTCATTTTGGGAAAAGCCACGAGCTACAAACCTTGATTTATATTTCTCAATACTTCCATCATCAACATGTTTTATCTTGTATATCCATTTGGAAGATACCACATCCTTGCTCTTTGATTTGGGAAGTATTTCCCATACATCATTCTTTATAATGGATTGATATTCTTCTATCATGGCATCTACCCATTCTTTCTTATGAATGGTGTCTTCAAAGAAAGTAGGCTCCTTCTCTAAGAGATCACATAGAAAATCCATGTAATTGGAGAATGAATTGGGTTTCTTGACTTGTCTCATGGTTCCTTTAGGGGCGCCATACTTCTCTCCATATTGAATAAACTCCATTACCTAGGTTGGCTTTCTCTTGTGAGAGATCGTCATCTGGGGAGGTTCTTGAGAGTCTATCATATCATGATCTTCATGAATCTCATCATCGGGGGAAACTATGACTTCCCTCACTGGTTCTGTAACTCTGGGAGCTCTAGCTTCTTCTTCATATAATTCTTCTAGTTGGAATATTCTTGATTTCTTGAGTGATGCATCTTCATCAAAGGTTACATCTCTGTTGATCTCAATATGATGGTAACCTGCTATAAAAATTCTGAAGGCCTTTTAGAACTCACAATATCCAACAAATATTCCCTTCTTTCCTGAAGGGTCCATCTTGGTACTTCTTCCCATAAATTTATTGGAATATCTTGATCGTGGATTATAGTCTTCATTGCTTCCATTATAGTTATGTTATTTCTTTCCGCTACACCATTTTGTTGAGAATTGTAGGGAGTGGTGAGCTCCCTCTTGATCTTTTCATATTTAGAAAAGTTTACAAACTCTTTTGAGGTGTATTATCCTCCATTATCTTATCTGAGCGTCTTGATCTTTCTTTCAGAGCCATTCTCTATCAGGGATTTGAATTCCTTGAATTTTCCAAACACGTCATCTTTTGATTTTAATAAATACACCCATGTTTTGTGAGAATAGTCATCAATAAATGATACATAGTATACATACCCACTAATGGAGGTTGATGTCATTGGACCACATACATATGAGTGGATGAGATCTATGACTCCTTCTGCTTTACTATCACTCTTCGGGAAAGGGTTCTTGATGTTCTTTCGTTGTGCACATCCATTGCACAGACCTTCATGGTCAACCTTGAATTCTGGTAGACCTGTGACTGCCTTGCTTACATATGGTAATTCCTTGTAGTTTATGTGAGCTAGTCTTCTATGCCAAAGTTCACATGGACTCTCAATGGAATGAGTCAAGGCTTCTTGTGAGTGACCTTTTAGCTTATACAAGCCACCTTCTTCTCTTCCAATAATAATTTCATCTTCTATGGTTTTTCATTTAGGCCACATAAGAACTTATCTATCTATGAAAGAAAAGTTGAAGCCTTTCTTATCTAAATTTGAGATAGAATATAAGTTCTTTGTCAAACCTAGTACATATAGTACATCCTTCATATTCATTGGGGTCCTTGAATCAAGTTTGTAATTTGACTCTCTTACTCCTTTGATAGGGTACTAGTAATCATCTCCAAGTGTAACTTTCTTAGGAAAGTTATTTTCGGTGAGGTTAGAGAGGATGTCTCTCTGACCTGTCATGTGCTTAGAAGCACCACTATATATGAGCCAAGTTTCATCTCCAAGTGACACAAATCTTGAGAGGGAAGAGAATAAAACATAGCCTTCAATATTTTATTTAATCATCTTTGTGGGTGGCTCATCATCTTCAACTACATGGGGATGGTGTCTTTTTTTATTTCTCTTCCTATATTTTTCTCTTATAGTTGGAAAATTCTTAGAAATATGTCCCATATTGTCACAATGGTAACATTGATAAGAGGAGAAATCCTTTTCTCTTCTTTGACCTTTCTGAAACTTTTGGAATCTCCTTGGCGGGTGAGATTCTTTATGGATGAATCTATTTGGGGAGTGAGACTCCTTATGTTGATGAGTTTCCTTTTGGAAGTGAGACCTATTCCTTCCTCCTTTAGTATGAGAAGCTAGGGCTTGATATTCATCTCTTGATAGTACTTGTTCGCAGCTAGCTACTCTTGCTTCTTCTTGAATACATTCTTTCCATAGTTTGTCAAAATGTAGTTCCTCATTTATGGAAAAAATGGTTTGTATGAATGAATCCCAAGGTCTTGTGAGACCATTAAGATCTATCATTATGAGTTCATCTTCATCTAGAGTATCACCAATTGCTTCTAGTTGTTCCTTGAATTGTGATATTCTAGAGAAATATTCATGAATTGTTTCTCCTTTATGCATCCTTGTACTTTTGAGTTGAGTTCTTAGATTCATCTTCTGGTTGATGTTCTTTCCTTCATACATTTTGGTTAGCGCATCAAACATTTATTTTGGAGTTTTCTTTGAAGCCACTCGAGGGATCAAGTGATCTTTAATAGATTCTGCCATGATTCTTTTGTCCCCAATCGTGTCCTTTTGGTGTTTTTCTTTAGCTGCATCATCGGTAGGTTCTAGTACATCTTATTTAATGAATCTTTCTAGGTAATTCTCTTCAAGAATGAGTGCAATCCTATACTTCCAAGACCAGAATTTATCCACACCTTCTATCTTGTCAACAAGCTTAGTGCTTGCAGACATCTTGACCTGGAACTGGGAAAATGACCAAAAATTGAAAATCTTCAGAATTTAAATCTAAACATACCAGGCGGTGCGCTTGGCTGAGGTGAGTAGCCTGGTGTAGTCGGATTTTAGAAAATCCAAAATTTTCGATACCAGTGAAAATTAAGGTTTCACTTTCCTGGAGTTTTGTCCACTAGAAAAGTGTGTTGAGGCTTCCAAAGGGTTCGCTAGGCTAGGGTACACTTCCTTGATCAATTTTAGGTTGAAATTCCTCTTCAATAGAAAACCTTAATTTTCTTGTACGTCAATAGTGACATTTTGGCTTATCCAGTGAAAGGTTCTTTGTTCAGCTTAGCTATGATTGCATGTTAAGTTTTGAGATATTATTAGGTTTCTTTTCAATTTACTAGATAACAATAGCATAGGTAGGATCACTGAGAGAAACACAATCACAATATAGACAACATTTATCCTGGGAAATCCTCATGGGGGAGAAAACCTAGTAAAAACTTTGTTAATATAGATAGCCAATACAATGCCAAGACAATAAACCAAAACACTACAGAATATCCAACACTAAGAAATGTGCCTCTCTCTTCCTTCTTCTCCCAACTGTAGATACCAAACTTGCGCACTTGATGAGTGATTGGGTGAGTGAGATAATGAGGTGCTAGCCTCCTTTATTGATACTAGCTAGCAGGCACTGGAAATGTGTCTCTTCATTGGGAACCGACGACTTCTCTTCTTAGTGGTTAAAACCACTTTAATTAGGCATGGGGGGAAACTTCTTAATTTTCATAATATAAATAGGGTTTGACCAATCCACAAAAGGGGATTTGGTTAATTACAAATCCTGACATGATAAATCCACAAAAGGGGATTGATCTGATGAATAATAACTCAATAATAAATAGAATACTCTTTGCAGTTACAATATTTCAACATGAGGTAGATTAAGGTGTCTTTGGTGAAGTAGTTCATGATCACTCTTGCATGAGCGAAGTACTTAGAACATCGTTTTGAGTCCGAGTCAAAGTATTGGTATTGTTGAGAGCTGCAGAGCTAAGATGGAGTCAATTTTGGGGTGTAATTGAGGGTCAAGTCGCAAGCTATGGAGCTTGGTGCGACGTTGTTTATCCTCACTAGTTCTAAAAATATGATGTAATGCGCGCAATGCTATTTTGATGAAGAATAAATAAGAAGAAGAAGATATTTGTGGAAGTAGCCTTGGGGGGTGAACCATGGAAAAATGGTGTCTTTATGTGTGTTGTGTTCATTCTATATGATTTATGATGAATGAATGGTTAGATTAATTCATCTATTAGAGTTTATTTACAACATGTAGTACTAATCATGTAGAATGAATGTGATTGAATGGATCAAATCATAGATATGATTAATTTTATGGTAGAATGCATGTTAAAGTAGAAATAGAAGTAAAAAGAACATCCCCAATCCCTTCCATGATTTTAGACATATGTGTCCTACAATCACCCATAAGCCATCTCGGGTGAGACTGCATTGTGCACTCTGTGTGCGGTGTAGCCTTCTGGTTTACCAGAAGGGCCGATGGTGAAAATGGTTTTGTTGGAGAGCTAGGGTAGAACGCAGTTCAACCCATACATCCAACATTGTGTATACAAATGAGAGGAAATCGACCTCTATTTATACACATAATTGACTCTCGAAAAGACGCAACCCGAAGAGGGGTTGTTTTGACTTTTATAATAAGGATTACAATAAAATAATGATTTCTTTTCAGCCAATTTATACAATAATATTACAATAAACTTCTCAAGGTTTGAACAATACAAATACAAAATAATATCTTTCGTATTTACATCAAAATATCAACAATATTAAATTCAACCTCATTGGAAAATAGACTTGTACCCAATCTCCATTACAATGCAACATATAACACTAGATCTACCATACAAAATAATAACACAATGAGACAATAGATGGTGACCCAAAGTTCCCTCAAAAGAATTGATACCTTCCTTTCCATATCCATGCTTGAACCATCCTTGAGGTAGAGTAGTTAAATCATCTAATGTATGGTAGGGGATAAACCTAATGAAGATTCCCATAAGAACTTAAGGTTGGAGCCAAGATAACAATAAGAGATCCATGCAACAGTGCTACAAAAGACAATAATGTTGGGTTGTTATATTATTTGCAGTGAAATTCAAGGTGGATCAAATGATAGCCGAAGTTAAAGGTCGAGGTGGTTCAACCGGGTAAAGACGAAGTGGAGGTGGATCGATGGAAAGTCCAAGGTCGAGGTGAGTCGATCGGGTAAAGTCGAAGTCAAAGGTCAAGTTGGATCGACATGGTAAAGACATTGACAACATGTTGAAGAGGTAAAATGACAAGAGGTTAGTAGGAGAGTGTGTGGAAATTGACTGAATACCGAATGAAGGCCGAATGGTAGTTGACAGGTAATCCAACTTAGTAGTCGACTGTAACAGAATCCTGAGATTCATGGGATTTGTAGCCAATGATCTACATGGATCTGCAACCATTTTCTAGGAACCTTTTCTTTAGGGTTTTTCCTAATATAAAGTCTATAATGAAGGCGTGTTATAAGGCTATAAAATATAATGAATACTATTTATATGATAAATGGATAATCACCAAGTGTCTGTAATCGTAGAGGTTGTTGGTCATGTAGATGTAAGCCGAATTGGCTATAGGGTTGTTCTTGTTTAAGAAGGAGTGTATGATGTCGATTGTATCTTAGGTGTGGACCAAGGTTAGACATGTAACTTTTTATTCTGAAAGAATAAGACAACAAGAGATTAGAATGCTCAAGGAATGTTGGTTTTCCTGGTTTAGGTTTCCATGGTAAAATCTATGTGTTCTATGTGTTTTCTTTGTCATTTACTTTCTTGTTTAATACAAACCTTTCTTCCTCTCTTCCGCTAGGTTTAGCATGGAATTGTGTCTTATTTCCTAACATGTGCTATTAGAGCTTGGCTTAAAAAACCTTGGATTTGAACTAAAACCTAGGTTTAGTAAGAGTGGTAAGTTAGAAATATTTAAATATCATGGTAAAGAATGGTGAGCAGCTCGAGAATAGAGATCGAAAAATTCAATTGCCAGAATTTTGAGCTTTGGAAGCTTAAAATTGAAGATCTCCTTGTAGATTGAGAACAATGGAAAACAGTCTGTCCAAGTACCACGCTGAAAAGTATGTCGATGGATGAATGGGAGAAACTTGAGAGAAGAGAAAGGAGTACAATTCAACTTTGTATTGTAGATTTGGTAATGATGAATGTCTCATGTGAATATTTGGCCAAGAAATTGTGGACAAATTTTGGGAACTTCTACCAGTAGAAATATCTAGTAAATAAACTATTTCTCAGAAATAAACTACATCTTCTGAAGATGAGTGATGGAAGTTCAGTGAATGAGAATTAAAATGCATTTAATACCATTATAAGCCAATTAGCTTCTATGGATATTAAAATCACCGAGGAGAAGAAATGTATTAGCCTATTATGTTCATTTCCAGACTCCTAGGATAGATTATTCATGTCTATAGGGAGTAATACAACCAGATTAGCGCTAGAAGACATGGTTTTGTATATAATGTCAGAAGAAATGAGAAGAAATAACATGGAAGGATCGACTAAAGATTCATTAGTGGTGAGAGTTCAATCGGTTGACATAGATAAAGGAAAATTCTTTGGTAGAAAGTATAATTCGATGGGTAGATCTAAATCCCTTGTTCAATCTATGATAATATGCTAGAAATGTAGAAAATATTGGAATTACAAAAGGTATTGCAAGTCGAAGGTAATGGAAGTCAGTATAGGACCTGATGAGAAGTAGTTGAATGAGAGAAGCACGAGTCCAAAGAAGGGAGGCGATGTGTACCTAGCATCGACCAATACACAATTAGATCAAGATGTTTGGTTCATCCCAATTAGGAGCTTCCTATCATATGATGCCACATAGAGAATGGTTATGTGAATATGAACAATATGAAAGAGGAGAATTGTTCTTGGGGGACAACTCGACAACCAAAATTGTCGGACGAGGACGAGTTCTACTAATATTGCATGATGGGAGGAGTATAACCCTTCTAGGTGTGTTACACATTCCTGGTTTGGGAAGAAACCTGATATATGTCAGCAATATGAGTGATATGGGAGTGCACACTTTATTTTAGAAGGATTCATGCAAGGTGGTCAGAGTTGCTGGTATTAATGAAAGGAGTTCAGATTGGAACCCTATACAAGTTATTAGGGAGTGTCAACTCGACTGGATGCAAAAACATTGTTGTTTCTGAAGTCGACTTGACTTCGAATCGACTCGTGTAGTGTAGATATAGGGGTAGTTGGGGTGGGGGGGGGGCAGAGGGCCCATAGTGATAATAGTGGAGGAAATTCAATGTAAGGTGGACTAGGTCCACTATATTATTAAATAAGGCCCACTATGATAGTTATATATAAGAAATGTATGAGGAATTATTAGAAGGTTCTACTTCTACAAGGTTCCTCCTCTAGAATGTTCTTAGGTGGCTGGTAGCACTATATAAAGGGGTTCAAGAATTGTAATGGGGGCAAGAGAAATATTGTATTGGGAGCTTGTATCTCAATTGGAGGATTCCCCCTCGAAGATGAAAGTGAACATGAGAGGATCCCTTCCATAATAGGATCCATTGTAAGGTGTTTCCCTACATCAAGGGTTTTCTTATAATAAAGACTCTTTTTATTCTATATTTTTCTCTGAATATCTATGATGTTTCTTTATGCAAGTGTTTGGTTCATAAAAATTGGTATCAAATCTCTTTCCTTGGCCAAAATTGCAGGCAATTTGTTTTTATTTTCTAGATTATTCTTGAAGCAGAAAAAGAGGGTCGTGACACTCCAGATGATTTATGTACTTTTTGGTGAATAATTTGTAGAAATTGGTTCTCGATATGAGTTCTTTCAAAAATATTCGATTTCAAAAAAAACATCATCCAAAATGGAGTCTGGGAAGTGAAGTTATTGGCATTTTAAAATCTGCAATTTCCAGGGTATTTTTTGCGGACGACCATGCAATTTTTTTTAAATTTTTCTAGCATCTAGATGCTAATTTTTTTCAAAAAAATTACAGATCGCAATCGCTCTCATAATGTCACCAAATTTCAAAAACAAAATTGTTTGAATCAGAGCCTTGGAAGTGAATATATCATTGATTTAAAATCAACCATTTGTTTTTGGCGGGGGGTTGTGATGGAAAAAGGACTGCAAAATTCATAACTTGTCACAGGGTGCTCAGATTGCTACCAGATCAGTGTCATTGGATAGAGTATTTAGCAAATTTATTTTATGTGGTGTTTCTAATGGATCATTTCTATCAAATCCTTGAGGATAATCTATGTAAAATAATCCAAAGGTATTTGGAACCACACATGGAAGCCCTCCAAGCCTGCATGCATGACTTAAAGGATAGTCGGTGAAAGTACAAAGATAGCATATAGGAGGAATATATTATGGAGGACATCATGGCTAAATATAATCAAGAAATGTATGCTTGGTATGATTTTAAGGCTAATTTTGGTGATTGGTATCATTGTCATTTATGGGATGACAACCACTTCCATATTCTATTTGATGACTCTATGTTTCCTCATGTGGAGGCCATCCTGAAGAGTACAACACATCTTTCCCTACATATTATTCTTTTGTTTTATTATTCATCGATAGTAGTGGATGAATGGTTGGTCAATTTTACATATTTCAACCCACATGACCAGTGTAGGTTTTTGGAGCATCATTTTGAGTTGGTTCCTATGTTCTGATATCTTCTGTGTGGAGTTCACATGAGCACTTGGACATGGGACCTAGGTTTACAGTGGTGGTTGGAATACTTCAACATGGTGGATTTCATTTCTTCATGGGAGCTTATTTCTCTAATCTACTTCAACACTATGGTCCATACTTATCCATGGTACCCTGTTATCCAAAAAGGATCTAGAGAAGGCTAAGAACAACTCAGAACTCATAGAGGTAACTCAAAAAGCTCAGAATGTCTTCAGTAGAAAATAAAAGGGAAAAAATTCAAAGTATCCAAAACTCAGTGAAAATGGAATTATCGCAAATACCATTTCAAAATCTTTCTAACTACTCAAACAACTTGTCAAATGAAGTTACGTACCAAACGATATAAGCGATCAAAGTTCAGGTCAAACTTGGTCAAAATTCAAAAGGTCAAGGTGACACATGGCACCACTATAAGGGTGACACATGTCACATATGTACATCTAATTTGGCATGGGATGGCGTGGCAAGGTCGTACATATTGATGGTTGACACGTGGGAAAATCAGGTTGTGACAAGAGTTAGTTTCATGGGAAAATAATATGGTGCCATGTGGCCCAGTCATGGGCTGCCACATGGCACCCCTCCAATGGTTGGAATGTAGATTTTTTTTTATGATTCCAACGGAGTCAAACCCTTGATCTCCTCTAGCCAAAAGGCCTCACATCTCCGTGCTAACCAATACACCATGCTATAGTCCTTGTTTGTAATATGGTGAAAATATTACTTAAGTTTTAATAAAGTGTCACATGGGGGAGAAAAGGGCTAGGCCTTTGACCCATCCCTTAGTCCTATACTAATCCATGTGACCATATATTCCATCACTCTGCCACATAAAACACATGCTCCGCCATTCTAGTTGCCTCCACCAAATATTCCAACTGCCAAAAATAACAACGGTTCCACCATATATGGTGGCATATTCCAAGCCACCCGCCATTTTAGCTGTCACCCGCAAAAATTAACAACCTCGCTGTTATAAAAATGTGTTAAAAAGGGAAGGCCCATGGTATTTAACCCTGGGACCTCCTCCTAACCAAGTTCTAAATATAGTTATGCCAACAAATGTGCCCAACCTCCTCATCAATGCTAACTGCCCATATTTTGGTATAAGAAGGGGTGTTTCACCAGAGTTCGGGGAGGAGATGTGTGAGACCAAGCGCATCTGTACAGTATGGAGTTTTGCACAATTGTCGATTATGGGCATGGATTTCGATATCTATCCAGTCATTTAAAGCAAGAGTAGTGGCACACAAATCGAGGCAGAGGTGCCTCTTGGGCCAAAATGTGTCAGACTCGGATTGAGGCATGGAGACAGTCATTTTTAGGTAAAACGATGCCACGAACAGAGTGGTAGTGTCAGTTTTCTTATCTGATAAAATATTTTTTTATCTTAACTCCAGAATGAGGTATACTTATTTAGTTTGCCCAATTCTTTTGTGGAGTTAATCAAAAGGCCTACCCATTTGAGAGCAGGACCCAAAGATGTAGTCCACTAGGGACAGACTCTGTTATCAAGTTATTTGTGTACATATTGCATGATTATGTCTCTTTTCTTTTGATATTTTACTTCTTTATGGGGTACTTTTGTTTATGCTCATTTAATACGATTCTTTAATAAGTCACCCGATGAAAAGATCCCGGATCATGTTGGTATTAGAGAAGTTGTATTTGAATTGAATTGTCTAGTATGAATGCTTACTAGGGCCAAGCATAAGCAGGGTGAAGGAACTCTTCATACTTTCAATCCCCAAGTTGGCCGTGCATCCCGAAGGAAGAAGATGGAAGAAGAGGATGAGCGTGATGAATAGGAGAAAAACTTTCACATGGTCTTTTATCGCATGTCAGAAATGGTCGAACAAATCTATGGATATTATGAGAAGAGGATGAAGAATAAAGGGAATAAAAGGGAAGCACCACCAGATGATGATGCTTCGGAAAACCAAGGTGCTGGAGGAGATCCTCTTGAGCCTCCATCTTTTCCTTCAAGTTCTAGTTCTTCTTCCTCTGAGCATTCTCATCACTCTCAACATTATAACCATAAAGCCTCTTTTAAGAAACCATTATCAAATCTTGATGTAAAGTTTTCTTTACCTATGTTTAATGGATATGCTAATCCTGAAAAGTTAGATAATTGGATCCAACAGGTTGAAGTATATTGTCATGTTCAACATATTGACAAAGAGGAAGTTAGAGTGAAACTTGCTTCACTTCGATTGGAAGGCACCACTCTCGTATGGTGGGAGAGAAAGGTACATGACATAAGTAAGTGTGGTAATATTCTTTCCTCATGGTCAGAATTTAAAACAAAGATAAGGAAGAAATTCTATCCATTAGGGTATTTATATAAAGCAATGATGGAATGGAAAACTTTGAGACAGAGTAAAGGTCAAACTGTACAAAGTTTCACATAAGAGTTTAGGAAGAAATCTCTAGCATTTATATACCCTTGGATTCTTATGAAACTTTAATGAAGTATATTGGCGCACTTCATAGTTATATTCATCATACTTTTCTCTTTCTTAACCCCTTTAGTCTTCACGAAGTTTTTGTGCAAGCCACTCACCTTGAGATTAGTGGGAAACAAGTTCAAAAAGATCCCATAAAGAAACCTTCCAATTTCACACAAAATACTTTCAATAAGTTTAAAAGGAAGGAAAAAAAGAACAATACAGTGACGAGAGAAGGAGGAAAACCATCTTGCACTCATTGCAAGAGGAGTGGTTAGGATGAAGAACATTGTTGGAAACTACATCCAGAAAAGAAACTGAAACAATTTGGTGGAAAAGGGAAGACAAAGAATGTTTCTATAATGCAACAAGATCTTGGTTCCGAATCAGGAGATGAAGGAAATATCACAATGGCTAGAGTACAAGGTAAAGATTCTCTTCATGCTATTTCAAGTTCCAATGATGAATCTCATATTGATGAACGAAATAGGAATGAGTTATTTCATATACGATTTGTATCTAAACATAATAAGATAGATGCATTATTCGATCTGGGTTCCCAAGTAAACTTAATATCTAAAGCACGTGTCAAGAATATGGGTCTTGTAACGAAACCACATCTAAAGACTTACCCTCTTGGTTGGGTATGTGACAAAGCAAAACTTAATGTCACTAGACAATGCAGGGTCAGATTTTCTATTGCTTCAAAGTTGATCGATGAAGTGGATTTGGATGTTGTACCACTTGATATATGTGGCATAGTGTTGGGAAGTCCTTATCTTTATGATAGAAAAGAATTATTCTTTCATCATGAGAACAAATAACACCTTACTAAGGGGGGGGGGAGTGGAATATATTGTTAGAGTTCACAACATGCGAGTAAATACGACACTTGTTAGTGCAGGGAAAATGAAAAGACTCATAACCACTAATAAGAGATATGTAATCATGGTCGTCAAAGAGAAAGATGTTAGGACATCCGACGCTTTCCAAGTGTGTGATCCATATCATAAAAAGGAACTAATTGATATTGTTTCTAAGTATGATGATATTTCTTAGGAACCAGATGGATTACCTCCTAAGAGGGAAATCCAACATGAGATACATCTTCAACAAGATTCTCCTCTTCCTAATGTGGGCATGTACATGATGTCAGTTGTGGAGATGACAAAGATCAAGAAGTAGGTACAAGTCTTATTGGATCAAGGGGTCATCAGGTTGCATTCATCTCCTTGTGGTTCTCTGATCATGATGGTGCCAAAGAAAGATGGCACATGGCGAATGTGTGTCGATTACCGGGCTTTAAATAAAATCATGGTGAAAAATCGATACCCTCTTCCTCGTATAGATGATTTACTTGATCCATTGAATAATTTTTTTTATTACACTAAGTTGGATTTGCGCAGTGGATATCATAAAATCAGGGTTGCAAAGAAAGATGCATGGAAGACTGCCTTTAAAAATAAATAAGGATTGTTTGAGTGGTTAGTTTTGTCATTTGTACTTTGTAATGCTCCAACAACTTTCATGCGTGTGATGAATGATGTATTCAGGCCTTTCCTGGATGACTTTGTGATTGTATATTTAGACGACATTCTTATTTTTAGCGGGACTTGGGATGAACATGTAAGGCATGTAAAAAACGTATTGGATACTTTGCAAAGGGAAACGTTGTATGTGAGAATGTCGAAATGTGAATTTGGCAAGACTGCACTTGTATACTTAGGTCATATCATGGGAGGAGGACAATTGAAGATTGATACTTCCAAAATTGAAGTAGTTGTAAAATGGCCTGAGCCAAAAAGTGTGACCGAGATCCAGAGCTTCTTGGGTGTAGTCCAGTATTGGAGGAGATTCATTCCCAACTTATCCTTTATAGAAACTCCTTTGCATGCCTTAACCAGTGTGAAGAACACTTTTCAGTGAGAAGGAAAGAAACAAAAAGATTTCAACATTTTGAAGGAGAATATCAGTACCGCACGAGTATTAGCATTGTTGAATCTTAAACAGTCATTCAAGATCGAGACAGATGCCAGTGGATACGCCATGGGTGCAGTATTGATGCAATATTGTAACCCTATATGTTACCACTACGAGACTTTTAACCAAATTGTTGTTAACTATCCTACATATGATAAAGCATTGTATGCATTAGTTCAAAGCATAAGGAAATGGAAGCACTACTTGATAGGGAAGGAAACCATCATACATACATATCACCAGCCCTTATAGTATCTTCAAGCATAGACCAAAATGAAACAATCTTGACACTACAGATGGATGGGTTTTCTACAACAATTTCATTTGGTAATCAAGTACAAGAAGGGTACAAGTACCAACATAGCCGATATGCTTTCTAGACCTCCTATTGTTGTTTCTATTATTTTGAAGAAAACTTCTTTATCTCATGATAGCTATGTAGAACAATATGCCATCGATGAAGATTTTAAAGAAGTATATGAGAAACTAACCCATGGTGCACATGTAGAGAACTATTTTCTGCAGGGAAAATTACTCTATCATCTTGGGAAGCTATGTATTCCTACAAGTGAACAAGTCCATGTAATACGAGAAACTCATACTTCTCTTGTGTCTGCGAATTTCTGGGTAGGAAAAACTATGGCTCATTTACAGAGGTTTTGTTATTGGACTCAAATGAAATCAATTGTAACTAAATATGTAAAGATGTGTGTGGTGTATTCTACTTGTAAGACAACTAATAGAAAATTGGGGCTATACTCACCACTTCTTGTTCCATCCCATCCATGGTAAAGTGTATCCATTGATTTTGTAGGGGATTTACCAATGACCAGAGGGGGTCATGATTATTTGTTTGTCATAGTGGATAGGTTCAATAAGATGTGTATCTTGATGCCATGTAAAAATCTAATCACTGCTGAGCATACTACTATTCTCTTCTTTCAGTATGTTTGGGTTCACTTTGGGTTACCCACGTCCATTGTCTCGAATCGAGATACTCGAGTCCTTGGGGATTTTTGGACTAGCTTGTGGAGAATGATGGACACCAAATTGAAGAGGATCACTACTTTTCATCCACAGACTGACAGACAAAAAGAGGTGGTAAACAAAATAGTGGTACTTTTGCTTCGATGCTACTGCAACAAGCATCCTATATTATGGGATGACCAGAAACCCTATGTACAACATGATTATAATCGATCTTTACATTCATCCACTCAGAGTTCACCTTTTGAGACATGTTTTGGGTACCGACCAAAGGTTCCTTTGGAATTAATGTATGGGAAAGATGCCGATGTGAATGAAGAACGAATAGAGGATAGAGCCCGCAAGTTCATTAAGAGGATCGAAAAGATACAACAGACAGTCAGGGAACAATTGGAGAAGAGTCAAGCACAGTATAAAGCTCAACATGACAAGTAGAGGGTTGATCATTAGTTTTAGGTTGGAGACCAAGTATGGCTTCACATAAAAAAGGAACGATTGAAGGGTGAAGGCAAGAAACTCAAGCCCATCCGATATGGACCCTTCACTATTTTGGAGAAAAGTGGCACTATTTATTTTCATTTAGATATTCCACCTTATATGCAGATTTACTCCATTGTGAACGTAGAGAACTTGAAATGTTTTGAGTCTCCCATAATCATGGATCAGGATGAGGAATTTTCAATACCTTCCTTTGATGAGTTTTCACCTGAGTACTTGGATGAGTTACAGGAAGATATCATCCTAGATAGAAGGAAGAGGACTTCATGCAGGGGTGATGTTGATTATATTTAAGTAGGATTAAAGGAAACACATCCAAGAAAGGAAAAGTGGATTGAGAAGAACAAAGTGAGGGGACTTTTCCCTCACTTACTAGTTTATTAATGAAATCTTTTGATGATCCAAAAAGCTCTCAGTGGGAAGGCGTGATCCAAAAAGGATCCAGAGAAGTCTAAGAATAAATCAGAACTCGTGGAGGAAACTCAAAACACTTAGAATGGATTCAACATACAACAAAAGGGAAAACATTCAAAGTTCCCCAAACTTAGTGAAAATGGAATTATCATGAAGAGGGCATCGCGATATTTCTAACAATGCAAACGACTTGTCAAACGAAGTTACGAATCAAAATATATAAGCGGTCAAAGTTCAGGTTAAACTTGGTCAAAAGTCAAAAGGTCAAGGTGACACAAGGAACCACTGCAAGGGTGACATGTGGAACATCCATACAGTTGAGTTTGCATGGGATGATGTGGCAAGTTCATACGGATTGATGGCTGACATGTGGGAAAATTAGGTTGTGACAAGTGTCAGTTTCATGGGAAAATAATATGGTTCCATGTGGCACCCCTCCAATGGTTGGCATGTACAATTATTTTTATGACTCCATCAGAGTCGAACCCTTGACCTCCTCTAGCCCAAAGGCCTCACATCTCCATTCTAACCAATACACTATGCTATATTCCTTGTTTGTAATATGGTGAAAATATTATTTAAGTTTTAATAAAGTGTCATATGGGGGAGAAAAGGGCTAGGCCTTCAGCCCATCCCTTAGTCCTATACTACTCCATGCGAACATATACTCTAGCACTCTGCCACATAAAACACATGCTCCACCATTTTAGCTGCCTACGCCAAATATTCCAACCGCCAAAAATAGCAACGGTTCCACCATATATGGTGGCATATTCCAAGCCACCCGCCATTTTAGTTGTCACTCGTCAAACAGGAAGACCGCCAAAAAATTGTTATAAAAATGTGCTAAAAATGGGAGGCCCATGGGATTCAACCCCAGGACCTCGTCCAAACCAATTTCTAAATATGTCTATGCCAACAAATGTGCCCAACCTCCTCATCAATGCTAACTGCCCATATTTTGGTATAAGAGGGGATGTTTCACTAGAGTTCGGGGAGGAGACATGTGAGACCAAGCGCATCCCTATAGTACAGATTTTTTCATAGTTTTTGAGACTGGGCACATATTTTGAGATCTGTCCATTCATTTATTGCAGGAGTAGTGGCACACAAAATGAGGCAGGGATGTCTCTTGGGACAAAAAGTGTCAGACTCAAATCGAGGCGTGGAGACAACCATTTTTAAGGTAAAACGACACCACGAACACAATGGGGATGTTATTTTTCTTATCTGAGAAAAGATTCTATAGCTTAACTCTATAATGAGGTATACTTATTTATTTTTCCCAATTCTTTTCTGGAGTTAATAAAAGGACCTACCCATTTGAGCGTAGGACCCGGAGACGTGGTCCACAAGGGATGAAATTCGTTATCAAGTTCTTTGTGTTCATATTGCATGATTATGTCTCTTTCCTTTTGATATTTTCCTTCTTTATGTTGTACTTTTGTTTATGCTCATTTAATACGATTCTTTAATAAGTCACTTGATGAAAAGATCTCAGATCATGTTGGTATCAGATAAATCGTCTTTGACTTGAATTATTGAGTATGAATGATTACTAGGGAAATCATAAGCAGGGTGAAGGAACTCTTCATAATTTCAATCCCAAAGTTGGTCGTGCATCTCGAAGGAAGAAGATGTCAGAAGAGGATAAGCGTGATGAACAAGAGAAAAACTTTCACATTGTCTTTTTTCGCATGTTGGAAATCGTCAAACGAATGTATGGATATTACGAGAAGAGGATGAAGAAGAAAGGGAAGAAAAGGGAAGCACCACCAGATGATGATGCTTCGGTAAACCAAGGGTTTGGAGGAGATCCTCCTAAGCCTACATCTTTGCCTTCAAGTTCTAGTTCTTCTTCCTCTGAGCAATCTCATCACTCTCAGCATTCTAACCATAAAACATCTCTTAAGAAACCATTATTAAAGATTGATGTAAAGTTTTCTTTACCTATGTTTAATGGAGATGGTAGTCCTAAAAATTTAGATATTTGGATCCAACAGGTTGAAGTATATTGCCATGTTTGGTATATTGATGACGAAGAAGTTAAAGTGCAATTGGATTCTCTTCGGTTGGAAGGCACCGCTCTCGTATGGTGGGAGAGAAAGGTACAGGACATAAGTAAGTGTGGTAATATTCTTTCCTCATGGTTGGAATTTAAAACAAAGATAAGGAAGTGGTTCTATCCATTAGGGTATTTACATAAAGCAATGATGGAATGGAAAATGTTGATACAAAGTAAAGGTCAGACTGTACAAAGTTTCATAGAAGAGTTTAGGAAGAAAGCTCTAGCATTGAATATTTCTTTGGATTCTTATGAAACTTTAATGAATTATATTGGCACACTTAATAGTTATATTCATCATACTTTTATCTTGTTTAACCCCACTAGTCTTGACGAAGTTTGTGTGCAAGGAACTCACCTTGAGAACAGGGGGAAACATGTTCAAAAACATCCCACAAAGAAACATTCCAATTTCCCACAAAAGCATTTCACGAAGTTTAAAAGGAAGGACAATAATAACTCTAGAGTGATGAGAGAAGAAAGAAAACCATCTTTCACTCATTGCAAGAGGAGATATCATGATGAAGAACAATGTTGGAAACTACATCCAGAAAAGAAACCGAAATAGTTCAGTAGAAAGGGGAAGACAAAGACTGTTGCTATAGTGCAAAAAGATCTTGGTTCCAAATTAGGAGATGAAGGAAAGGTCACAATGGTTGGAGTACAAGGTAAAAATTCTCTTCATGATAGTTCAAGTTCCAATGATGAATCTCATATTGATGAACGAAAGAAAAATGAGTTATTTCATATACGAGTTGTATCTAAACATACTAAGATAGATACATTATTCGATCTGGGTTCCCAAGTAAACTAAATATTTGAAGCACTTGTCAAGAAGATGGGTCTTGTAATGAAACCACATCCAAATCCTTACCCTCTTGGTTGGGTATGTGACAAAGAAAACCTTAATGTCACCAGACAATGTGGGGTCATATTTTCTATTGCTTCAAAGTTGATTGATGAAGTGGCTTTGGATGTTGTACCACTTGATATATGTGGCATAGTGTTGGGAAGTCCTTATATTTATGATAAAAAATAAGTCTTCTTTCATCATGAGAACAAATACCACCTTACTAAGGGGGGGAGTGAAATATATTGTTAGAGCTCACAACATGAGAGTAAATATGACACTTTTTAGTGCAGGGAAAATGAAAAGACTCATAACCACTAATAAGAGATATGTACTCATGGTCGTCAAAGAGAAATATGTCGGGAAATACGATGTTAAATTCCAAGGGTCTGATCCATATCATAAAAAGGAATTAATTGATATTGTTTCTAAGTATGATGATATTTTTCAGGAACCAGATGGATTACCTCCTAAGAGGGAAATGCAACAAGAGATACATCTTCAGCAGGATTCTCCTCCTTCTAATGTGGGCATGTACATGATGTCAGTTGTGGATATGAAAGAGATCAAGAAGTAGGTACAGGGCTTATTGGATCAAGGGGTCATCAGGCCCAGTTCATCTCCTTGTGGTTCTCCGATCGTGATGGTGCCAAAGAAAGATGGCACATGGAAAATGTGTGTCAATTATCGAGCTTTAAATAAAATCACGGTGAAAAATCGATACCCTCTTCCTCATATAGATGATTTACTTGATCAGTTGAAGAATGTTGTTTATTTCACTAAGTTGGATTTGCGTAGCGGATATCATCAAATCAGGGTCGTAGAACAAGATCCATGGAAGACTGCCTTTAAAACCAAACAAGGATTGTTTGGGTGGTTAGTTATGTCATTTGGGCTTTGTAATGCTCCAACAACTTTCATGTGTGTGATGAATGATGTATTCGGGACTTTCCTGGATGACTTTGTGATTGTATATTTAAACGACATTCTTATTTTTAGCGGGGCTTGGGATGAACATGTAAGGCATGTAAAACAAGTATTGGATACTTTGCAAAGGGAAAAGTTGTATGTGAAAATGTCGAAATGTGAATTTGGAAAGACTACACTTGTATACTTAGGTCATATCGTGGGAGTAGGAAAATTGAAGATTGATCCTTCCAAAATTGAAGTAATTGTAAAATGGCCTGAGCCAAAAAGTGTGACCAAGATCCGAATCTTCTTGGGTGCAGTCCAGTATTGGACGAGATTCATTCCCAACTTATCCTTTATAGAATCTCCTTTACATGCCTTAACCAATGTGAATAACACTTTTCAGTGGGAAGGAAAGAAAAAAAAAGATTTCAACATTTTGAAGGAGAAGATCAGTACTGCACTAGTATTAGCAGTGTCGAATCTTCAAAAGCCATTCGAGATCAAGACAAATGCTAGTGGATATGCCATGGGTGCAGTATTGATGCAATATCGTAAGCCTATATGTTACCACTATGATACTTTTAACCAAGTTGTTGTTAACTATCCTACATATGATTAAGAGTTGTATGCATTATTTCAAAGCGTAAAGAAATGGAAGTACTACTTGTTAGGGAAGGAAACCATCATACATACATATCACCAGCCCTTCTAGTATCTTCAAGCATAGGCCAAACTGCAACAATCTCGGCACTATAGATGGGTGGATTTTCTACAATAATTTCATTTGGTAATCAAGTACAAGAAGGGAACAAGTAACAAGGTAGTCGATATTCTTTCTAGACCTCCTATTGTTGATTCTATTATTTTGAAGAATACTTATTTATCTCATGATAGCTATGTATAACAATATGCCATCGATGAAGATTTTAAAGAAGTATATGAGAAGCTAACCCATGGTGCACAAGTAGAAAACTATTGTATGCAGGGGAAATTAATCTATCATCTTGGGAAGCTATGTATTCCTACAAGTGAACGAGTCCATGTAATACAAGAAGCTCATACTTCTCTTGTGTCCGGGCATTTCGAGGTAAAAAAAACTATGGCTCATTTATAGAGGTTTTGTTATTGGCCTCAAATGAAAGTAATTGTAACTAAATATGTAATGGGGTGTGTGATGTGTTCTACTTGTAAGCCCACTAATAGAAAATTTGGGCTATACTCACCACTTCCTATTCCATCCCATCCATGAGAAAGTGTATCCATGGATTTTGTAGCGGGTTTACCAATGACTATGGGAGGTCATGATTATTTGTATGTCCTAGTGGATAGGTTCAGGAAGATGTTTATGTTGATTCCATGTAAAAAGATGATCATTGTTGAGCAGACTGCTAATATCTTCTTTAAATATGTTTGGGTTCACTTTGGGTTACCCACGTCCATTGTCTCAGATCAAGATCCTTGATTATTTGGGTATTTTTGGACTATCTTGTGGATAATGATGGACACCAAATTGAAGAGGAGCACTACTTTGGATCCATAGACCGACAGATAGACAGAGGTGGTAAACAAAACAGTGGTACTTTTTCTTTGAGGCTACTGCAACAAGCGTCCTAAGTTATGGGATGAACATATACCCTATGTACAACATGCTTATAAAGGAGCTTTACATTCATCCACTCAGAGTTCACCTTTTGAGATATGTTTTGGGTACCTACCAAAGGTTCCTTTGGACTTGATGTATGGGAAATATGTCGATGTGAATGAATAATGAATAGAGGATAGAGCCCACAAGTTCATTCAAAGGATCCAACAGATACACCAGGCAGTTGTGGTACAGTTGGAGAAGAGTCAAGAACAGTATAAATCTCAGCATGAAAATAACAGGGTTGATCATCAGTTCCAGGTTGGAGACCGGGTATGGCTTCACATGAGAAAGGAATGATTGAAGGGTGAATAAAATAAACTCAAGCCCATCCAATATGGACCCTTCACTATTTTGGAGAAAAGCGACACTAATTCTTTTCGTTTAGATCTTCCACCTTATATGCAGATTTACTCCGTTGTGAACATAGAGAACTTGAAACTTTTTTAGCCTCCCATGATCATGGATCAGGATGAGGAAGTTTCGATACCTTTAGTTGATGATTTTTCACCTGAGTACTTGGATGAGTTACAGGAAGATATCATCCTGGATAGAAGGACGAGGAATTCACGCAGGGGTGATGTTGATTATCTTCGAGTAGGCTTAAAGGGCACACATCCTAGCAAGGCAAAGTGGATTAAGAAGGACAAAGTGAGGGGACTCTTCCCTGACTTACCAGTTTATTAATGAAAGATTTTGGTGGTCCAAAAAAATCTCAGTGGGAAGGTGTGATCCAAAAAGGATCTAGAGAAGGCTAATAACAACTCACAACTCACAGAGGCAACTTAGAATGGTTAGAATGGCTTCAACAGACAACAAAAAGGAAAAAATTCAAAGTTCCCAAAACTCAGTAAAAACAACATGATTGCGAAGAGCACTTCACAAGATTTCTAATGGTGCAAAGGGCTCATCAAACGAAGTTACGGATCAAAAGATATAAGCGGTCAAATTTTAGGTCAAACTTGGTCAAAAATCAAAAGGTGAAGGTGACACATGGAAAAACTACAAGAGTGACACATGGCATGTCCATAAATCTAAGTTGGAATGGGATGACGTGGCAAGGTCCTACATATTGATGTCCGACACGTGGGCAAATTAGGTTGTGACAAGTGTCAGTTTCATGGGTTTCCATGTGGCACCCCTCCAATGGTTGGGATGTAGAAATTTTTTTATGACTTCACCGTAGTCAAACCCTTGACCTCCTCTAGCCCAAAGGCCTCACATCTTCACGCTAACCAATACACCATGTTATAGTCCTTGTTTGTAATATGGTGAAAATATTATTTAAGTTTTAATAAAGTGTCATATGGGGGAGAAAAGGGCTAGACCTTCCACCCAACCCTTAGTCCTATACTACTCCATGCGGCCATATATTCTAGCACTCCACCACATATAACACATGCTCCTCCATTCTATCCTCCTCCGCCAAATATTCCAACCGCCAAAAATAGCAATGGTTCCACCATATATGGTGGCATATTCCAAGCCACCTGCCATTTTAACTATCGCCCGCCAAACTTGGAAAGCTTGCCAATTTTTTTTTATAACAATGTGTTAAAAAGGGGAGGCCCATGGGATTCAACCCCGGGACCTCCACCTAACCAAGTTTTAAATATAGCTACGCCAACCAATGCACCCAACCTCCTCATCAATGCTAACCGCCCAGATTTTGGTATAAGAAGGGGTGTTTCGCCAGAGTTCGGGGAGGAGACATGTGAGACGAAGAGCATCCATACAATATGGATTTTTTCACATTTTTCGAGAATGGGCATGGATTTTGAGATCTATCCAGTCATTTATTGCAGGAGCAGTGGCATGCAAACCGAGGTAGGGGTGCCTCTTGGGCCAAAAAGTGTCAGACTCAGATCGAGGCATGGATACAATCATTATTAGGTAAAGCGACGCCACGAACGCA
>ML791240.1:73641-100784 GCA_009831015.1 Picea engelmannii
AGGGGAGGATCCCTTCCATAATAGGATCCATTGTATGGTGTTTCCCTACCTCAAGGGTTTTCTTATAATAAAGAGTGGTTTTGTTTTATATTGTTCTCTGAATATCTATAGTGTTTCTATATGAAATTATTTGTTTCATAACAACTCGAGTCAGACTAAGTTGATTCAAACCGACTTGACAAGTCATCATAAATTTGACACGACCATGATATGGAATGAGAGGATGGGACACATTGGAGACAAAGGAATTTGAGCTATGAATAACAAAGGTATGCTCGAAGACTTTCCTGGATGTAATTTAAAAGTCGACTTTTGTGAACATTGTATATATGGAAAACAAAATCAGTTGAGGTTTCCATCTGGAGTGACAAGGGAAATTGAGATTCTAGAGCTGGTTCATAGTGATGTGTTTGGACCTATTACAGTTATTTCACTTGGTGGATTCTTGTATTATGTCTCCTTCATAGATGATTTTTCCAGGAAGACAGGGATATATTTACTAAGGAATAAATCCTAGGTTTTAGAGAAATTCAAATAGTTTAAATATTTTGTAGAAAACCAGACAGATAAGAATATTAAGGTGTTGAAAACTAAAAACGATGGTGAATTCAATGGGAAAATAATGATATGTTATGCAAGCAGTGTGGCATAGCATGCCAAAATACCACACCATATACCCCACACAAAAAATGGAGTTTCCAAAAGAATGAATAGAACATTGATGGACTAGGCAAGGAGCATGATCAACAGTGTTGGACTCACACAAGAATTCTGGGTGGAGGTAGTTGACACTACAAAATATTTGGTGAATATGTCTCCTTCGTTAGCACTAGTTGACACGACTTCACATGAGGTATGGTAAAGTAATAATCCTTCGGTTTCACATCTCAAAGTATTTGGCTATGATGCATTTGTGCATGTTTCCAAGGAAAAAAGGAGCAAGATGGACAAGAAGGTAGTCAAATGTATTTTCATTGGATACAAAGAAGGAATGAAAGGATATAAGCTTTGGGATCCTCATCAAGGAAAATAGTGTATAGTCAAGATGTGGTCTTCGTAGAAGTCCAAAGTAAGTCCAAGCCTAAATAAATTGTTAAAATTGAGAATAATCCTGAGACGGTGCAATTTAATTGAGGAACAAAGAAGATGATTCATATGAGTCAACTGAATCAAAATAAGAGGTGGAACAACCAACCCTAGTTGTAAGGGGGTCAAAAAGAGTAATAAAACCACTCAAACGATATATTCCACCCAACTTCCATTCCTCATTCATGTTAACTGCCACCAATGATGAGCCCAAGTCGGTCAAGGAGGCAGTCGACTCAACACAGGGAAAACTCTAGAAGGATTCCATGGTTGAAGAGATGGAATCCTTGCACAAGAATGAGACATGGGACTTAGTCAAGTTACCTAGTGGAAGAAAGCATGTCGGTGGAAAATGGGTATTCAAGAAGAATATGAATGCAACATGTCAAGTTGAGAAATTCAAAGATCGTCTGGTAGCGAAAGGATATTCCCAAGTCGAAGGAGTTGACTTCAGTGAGATTTTTTCCCCTATTGCAAAATTAACTTCCATTATAGTACTAATGTCTCTAGATGTAGAATTTTATTTGGAAATAGAATAGATGGATGTGAAGACAATGTTCCTACATGGGTACATGGAAGAAGAAATCTACATGAAACATCCTGAAGGATTTGTAGTAAAGGGAAAGAAAGGTTTGGTGTGCAAACTGAAAATATCCCTTTATGGTCTAAAACAATCACCAAGGATGAGGTACCAAAATTTTGACATATACATCCTTAGTTTGGGGTTTGTTAGAAGAAAAGATGATCAGTGCATATATTCCAAAGAACAAGGTGGGAGTTTCATATATGTAGCTTTATATGTCAATGTCATGTTGTTGATTGGAAACAACATGGACGCAATAAAGGAGGTGAAGAAGAAGTTATCCTCCAAGTTTGACATGAAGGATATCGGTGCAACAAACTTCATTATGGGAATGGAGATTAAGAGAGATCGAGAAACTAGAAATATTTTGTTGAACTAGACGAAGTATATTGAAACATTTCAACATGCAGGATTGCAAACCTATGAAGGTGCCAATTTTTATGGGAGAAACGATAACTGTTGAACAGTGTACAAAGACACGGGATTAAATAGAGTACATGGCACCAGTCCCCTATGCAAGTGTTGTTTGTATTCAAATGTATGCGATGGTCTGCACTCGACCAAACATTTCCCATGCAGTGGGAGTGTTAAGGAGATACATGTCAACACCTAGGAAGGAGCACTGGACACCTGTCAAGAGAGAAGTCAGGTATTTGCGTGGCACAAAATATTATGCTATATGCTACCAAGGAAAACCTAGAGGTGACAGTGAATTAAATGTACATGGATTTGTTGATGTCAACTGTTCTAGAGCTCTTGATCGATGGAGGTCGACTAGTGGATATGTGTTCAAAATGTTCAGTGGAGCAATAATTTGGATGAGTAAGCGACATGCGTTCATATCCTTTTCAACAACTGAAGGTGAATACATGAAAGCCACTCATGGAAGCAAAGAAGTAGTATGGTTGCAAATGGTATTTTCAAGAATCAGGTTTGAGCAGAGAGCTATGAAGATAAGTTGTGATAGTCAAAGGGAAATATTTTTGGCAAAGAACCCTGCTTATCATTCTAAGACTAAACACATTGATGCACAATACCATTTCATAAGAGACATGGTGGAAAACAACAAGGTGCTACTGGAGAAAGTAGACATGTTGGAAAACATAACAGACTCTTTGACCAACTATGTGAGAGTTGTGAAGTTCTCTTGGTGTAGAGAGGAATTGGGCATTGTTGCCTTCAGTCTGTGAATGAGAGTTCAAAGGTCTCTCGGTTTTAGCAAAGAAAGCAAAAATTGGGAGAATGTTGGGTTGTTATATTATTTGCAGTGAAAGTCGAGGTGAATCAATTAATAGACAAAGTTGAAGGTCAAGGTGGTTTGACCGGGTAAAAATGAACTCGAGGTGGATCAACATCAAGTTGAAGGTCGAGGTGAATCGATTGGGTAAAGTCGAAGTCGAAGGTCGAGGTGGTTCAACATGGTAAATACATTGACAACAAGTAGAAGAGGTCAACTGAAAAGAGGTCAATAGGATGGTGTGTATAAACTGATTGAAGACTTAATGAAGGCCGAATGGTAGTCGACTGGTAATTCGACTTGGTAGTCCATTGTAACAGAATACTGAGATTCATGGGATTTGTAGCCAATGATCAACATGGATATGCAACTGTTTTTTGGGTTCCTTTTCTTTAGGGTTTTTCCTACTGTAAAGCCTATAAAGAAGGTGTGTTGTAAGGTTGTAAAAGCTAATGAATAATATTTACATGATGAATGGATAATCACCAAGAGTCTCTAATCATAGAGGTTGTTGGTCATGTAGATGTAAGACGAATTGGCTACAAGGTTATTCTTATGTAAGCAAGAGGGTATGATGTCGATTGTGTCTTAGGTGTGGACCAAGGTTAGACATATAACCCTTTATTCTGAATGAATAAGACAACAAGAGAGCAAAATTCTCAAGGAGTGTTGTTTTTCCCGGTTTTGTTTTCCATGGTAAAATCTTTGTATACTGTTTGTTTTCTTTATCATTTAGTTTCTTGTTTAAGATAAATCTTTCTTCCTCTCTTCTGCTAGGTTTAGCATGGAAGTGTATCTCATTTCCTAACAAAGAACAAGCAGCCTCAGAGTGTGTGAGAGGAGTTATGAATATATACCAATATTTGATGCCAATTTCTAAGTGTGTACCTGCATTATAATGAGAGGAAGAAAGAAGATTCAAAGAGACTTTACAAAGAGGTATGGAGTGATATAAATAGGCAAAGGAATGACCTCAAGACATAAGTGAACACTAGGCTATCAATGGAGATATTAATTTGTACATAAATGTAGTACCATTCATTTTCATCTTGTATTATAATGAGAGAAAGAAAGAAGATTCAAAGAGACTTTTCAAATAGGCATGGAGCAATATAAATAGGAAAAGAAATAACCTCAAGACATAAGTGAACGTTAAGTTACCATTGGAGAGATAAATTTGTACAAAAATGTAGTACAATTCATTTTCATCTTACATTATAGGTGTTTTTCCTAAAATGCATTCTCTGCTTCATGAGTCATGACTTACAATCACAATATGATCTAAGGAAGTCATGTTTTATTTGGCACAAAATTACTATGAAAGATTAAAGAAAATTTACTCAAATAGATCCCCAATTAAACAACCCAAAATGGATTTCAGTCATTGAGAACTAAAAATAAAGCATCCAAAACATTGTGGATCAAATCAAAAACTTGAAGTCCAAAATTAGACTCACATAATAAGAAAGTGTCCTAGAAACAATAATTGGACCAAACTGACAACCACAAGCCAAAAGAGAAAAGGAAGACAATAAGGAACCTTGGTTAAGAACTAGACATCCCTAATAAGTCACACATATAAGCTAAACTAAAGAGTCTAAAAAACACGGTGTCCTCATTTAACAGATCACACATAGATACCTCCACATAATTAGATGCATATGAATATTAAAATGTGAAATCCATATATGGAAAATATTACAATTTTTTTTTGCTAAAACAATTTTATTCATATAACAAACTAAAATTTATATTATAACATTAATTAAGACAATTATTATAATATTTAAAATAATTACAAATAAGTTGTATCGATAGGATGTGTATTAAACATGTGTCTTGTACCTTTTAAAGTTTTTAATGGGACCCTAATGAAAGAAGAATGAATTAACTTTAAAAAAATAAAAATATCAATATCATCTTCTTCTTCTTTTTTTAATTCCAGAATAAATCGTCTTTAAAATAATTACAAATAAATTGTATCCATAGTCTTGATGTAATATGTGTTAAATATTTACTTTTTAAAATAGGGCCATAACTTGCATTATTAGTCTTGATGTAATATGTGTTAAATCTTTACTTTTTTAAATAGGACCATAACGTGCATCAATAGTCTTGATGTAATGTGTGTTAAATACGTTTTTATTTTTCCAAAGAGGACCACAAACATTATAGAGGAGATATTTTCATTTCACTAGAACCGTCTTAAAACCTCATCTTGTATAGTTATAAGAAATATAAAATTTATTTGAAAACTTGTATGTTACCATAATTTGTTTTTAATTTTTTATTAAATATTTATATTTATATATTTATATGGGTTAATGTTTAAATATCTTTTTCTAAATAAATATAAGAGTTTTTATATTTTAATATTAAATTTATTAAAAAATATTTATATTTTTTCATATTTTTTAAAAGTTTATTTGAAAATATGCATATTAATATGATTCTTTTGAAGGATTGAAAATCCTACGTTAGAAATATTCATGAATCCTTTAATGTCATAGACATTGTCATAAACGTTTCTAGAGAGGATGAAGTTTTTTTTTATAGAAGACATAGAGTTTGGGGTTAAGCGACTTGCAAATGTGAAAGTTAAGTACATCGAAGGCTACCAAGTTGAAATTTTAAAAATCAGAGGGCATGTCCTCATCCCTCACATACACAAGCTCTTCAATTTAGCAATCAAGTAGGGCTTCCCTAAACCCTGGACACAAAACCTCATTATTCCTATAAATTTTAAAAGCGAGGATAAAAATAATCCCTCTAATTATATGACCATTATGATTAGCCCCATTTTAGCCAAGATCTATGGAATTATTTTGGAAAAGAAGATTAGCATATGGCTAGAAAGCCATGGAAAAAGAGTTAAAGGCTAGACCAAGTTTAGGAGCTACCATTCAACTGTGGACCACCTTTTTACACTTAGGATCATTGCGGAGGAGTGTAATAATAATAAAATCAATTTCCTTTGTTGTTTTGTTGACTTTATAAAAAAAATTGACATAGTGCCCAAGATGAACCTTTGAAATAGGTTGGAAGAGCTAAAGGTTCCTTTCGAGTTAAGGGTTGTTGTGACAAGGTTGTATGAGAAAGTTATTTCCAAGTTTAGGAACAATGTGGGTTGGTCGAAAGAAATTAAATTTAATATAGGATTCAACCAAGGTTGTCCCATGTCCCCTACCATTTTTGGCATATACATTCACAAGTTAGAAAATTGTTTGGAAGAAGCAAGTTGTGTTGGCCCAATTCTTGTTGGTATATTCATCATTCATTTTTTTAAGCTAATAATATTTTTCTTATGGTGAGGAGTCCCTATGATCTTGGCAAGAAACTAAGAATCCTCAAGGATTTCTACTCCAATACGGGTGTGATTATTAACATTCACAAAATGAAAATTATGATAATTAAATCCGATAAGATCACTTATAATACTTTCATATATGATAACAACAACTTGGAGAAAGTGCCTTCATACAAATATATCATAATGATAACATTGAGAAAAGGATAAATAAAGGGTGGTATGCTTATTGTGGGCTTGAAAACGATTGTAAATCAACATACCTTTGGATATGGGATAAGAAAAAATCCTCCATGAGACTCTCATCACCCTTGTTATTTTATATGGATGTGAAGTTTTGGGATGCAATATCTATAGAGAATCGTGGATAAAGATACATCAGTTCCAAAAGAATTTTATAACTTATAATCTCAAAATTAAAGGAAATACACCCTATCCTATCCTCCTCATAAAAGCGAGTCTTTCCCCCATTGACAATATGGCTATGACCAAGTAACTAAGGTATAAGAGATATTTCAACAACATGGAAGACAAGAGGCTTCCAAAAATTGATTCAAACTCTAGCCAAACACACCTTTAGCTCAAGTGGGGATGGCATAAAGATGCCCAATCTTGTCTAAATCATTGGGGAACAAAGGAAGAGATCCTACTATAGGATAAGGATAATATTAAAAATATTATTTCATCTAAATTCAATGAGAAATTGTGGTGCGATAAAGAATTAAAGGGTAAAAGAAAATTAAGATGCTATAAGGAGTTGGTCAACCCTAATCTAGAAGATCAAAAGTATATCTTCATTTTGACTAGTGTATTTAAGAAGAAAATCAATGTTGCTAAAATCAGAACAAATTCTCAAGGGCTCCATAGTGAAATTGGGTGTTGGAAAATACCGAAAATGCCATGAGATGAAAGAATGTGTCATATTTATGACACTAAGAGGGTTGAAGATGAAAAGAATTTGCTCTTAAAATGTCCGACATATACCCAAATTGGATCTCAATTTCAAAATATTTGTCATACGATAAACCTTGCTAACCTTCTAACTCACTAAAACTATGGTGACGTTGTAATGCTTCTCTTAATATTTTTTGAGCACATAAATAAAATTATAAATAAATCCAAGTAATCCCTTATTATTAAGGTTTGATAGACCAATTTTGGTCTTAGTGGACACTCATCATCATCATCATCATCATCATCATCATTATCGTCATCATCATCATTCATTTATTTTAACTTTAAGTTTTAATAAATATTTATATTTAATAAATTTATGATTAAATTTCATGTAGTATACCTAGGGAGGTAATATGGGAGGTACCCAATGGGAATGGGGTTATGTGTTATTAGTGGGGTCCATTCAATGTAAGGTGGACTAGGTCCACTATATTAGTAAATAAGGCCCATCATGGTAGTTAGATATAATAAATAGGCTTTTTAGATCATTGGAGGAAGCTCACATGTGTGAATACATATAGTGTGTGATGTAGAGGTCATTGGAAGAAGAACACGGACAATAAGAGTTGCAACATGCTGAGAAAATATCCATTGAGTAACATCGCCTTGAGGATTTCAAGTGCACAACACGTGAAGAAGCATTGCTCAAATTGGGCCACGAGACAAAGATTGAAGACCAAGTAAGAAATTTCTTGCATTATTGTTTGAGATTGCTAAATGATCTTGTTGTTGCGAGAAAGTTGACATAGATGTTAGCTACCTGCATGGAGTAACAAGGGAGGTAGAAAACTATATCATCCCCCCTACCAGAAAGGGATATGTGTCAAGTGAACAAGCAGAAGTGCACGAGAAAAGAATTCAAAATGGTGACTAAACTTGGGAGCTATGAAATGGATGGAGTCATGTTGGATTTGGGTTCTGATGTAAATATTATGCCGAAGAAATCTTGGGAGTTGATGGGTAAACCAAGTTTGGTTTGGTCTCCCATCCATCTATGGTTGGAAAATCAATATAACATCTACCCTATACGTCAAATAGAGAAAATTGAGGTGAATATAGAAGGGGTGAAGACAAAGGTGTACTTTGAAGTTATAGAGATTATGGATGAGTTTGATCCCTACCTTGCACTACTTGGCATTGATTGGACCTTCAACAAAAATGCGGTGTTGAATTTGAAGAAGAGGTAGATGTTGCTTGATAAGGATACCCTACGTGTGATCGCACGTCTATATCCTAATGAAGGAGACATATACAATGATCTAGTGGATGAGGATGCATCAAGTTCTATTATTGAGAACATCTATAAGATCATTGGGTGCAAGGAAGATTATATCAATCCCACCGTAGATGGAGAGCTAAGTTGGATAAGTGTGAATTCCTATGATACTAACTCTGAAGATGCCATGGAAAGGTGGCAGCAAAAACTATATGAAGTTTCGACAAGGAGATGCGCACATATCACCGTCGAAGTGTACGAGGAAGAGTTTAGATCCTATCACTATGATGGGTTGGATATGGTGGATGTGTTTATTTCCTGGATACAGTACATTCATGAACACCAATGGGTTTGTGCTCTTGATACCGTGCTCATAGGAATATTTTCATGATGGTGGGAAGTGCATCAAAAATATTATCATGTATGGGAAGTTGTGGAAGCGTCAATGCGAGAAGTATTCAGACTAGATGTAGATATTCTTCGGTACATGTGTTCCTGTGAATGGTGGTGGATATACAAGTAGTGGCATGGGACAAAAAATATATACCTAAAGGCCCCACATGGGATTCCTAGAAAGAATTGTGTTCCCATAGATCCTCAATTTCCCATGGGATGTGTAAAGGAACCACGTGCGCGAAGAACAAGTTTTTCTACACCATATGTGGCAGAAGAACGAATTTCTTCTCGTTCAATTCCAATTAACCCCATTGAGAAAATAGATGAATCCCACAAGAATAAGGAAGTAGGGGAGTCAGTGGCTACCCTTAGATCTAAAAGGGTCAATATCGATCTCTCAATGGAAGAAAATGATTGGATGGATACTCATGAAGAGGTGCTACGACCCACCAAGGGCCGCTGCAATCAGTTAACCAAGGATGGACCCTTGCAGGGGTGTGCAAGAATATGCACAATTCCCCCAAAGAGTAAATGTATGGGAATGTCTCTATAACCATCAAATTTCTATGGTCCCAATATTTTCATGCATTAAGACAATGAAGTATCTGTTATACGATACCTAATGGAGAGGCTATTAAGGTGGTAATCATTAGTAAATGTTAAAATCCCACCCGGAGATTTTGCATGTTTGGTGGTAAATTTGGTATCCATGCACCTTTAATACAAAAGGGCTAATAGGTATCACAAATCGAGAATGTCGATGGAGGTGTCTCATGAAAATTTTGATCTTTTATGATTCAAAAGGATGACCAGGATGGTATAAGTATGAATGTTCTAGGGGGGATTGAAAATTACCATATGACACTATGAGTTCTTAATGACCCCATGCACGCCTCCTAGCCATACCACCACACCCTCCTGGAAACTTTCCTTTTTTCGACTCAATTCTCGGCCAACTCGATGTCGACCTTCCTATGTCTATAGGAAAGGGTCCATAGTTTCTGTATCAGGAAATAATAGTAGAGAAAACAAGAATAAATATAGTCTCTTTAGCCCAGTTCCATCCATCCACAAAATCTAGAAGAAATAATTACAATGGATTTTTCAAGTAGACCATAGATTCAAAATAAATATAGCGTTTCCCATGACTGATAGACAATAGAGCCACCATTTCCACGGCATGCAAGTTTTACAGGATATAATATGAGAAAATTGTAGGATGTCCAATTCATTTATTATGATATCCAATACCCTGGTTAGTTACCCACCCTGACCTTCCACAATTATGCATGAATAGTTTTCAGTGCATACAGTAAGTCATTCGTTCTCACCCAAGATTGTGTTGCAACCTTACTCTTTGAGTTGGGGGAGAGACACCAAATACTGGTTCGCGTTCATGCATAGTTACAACTCCAACACCAAGTGGACATTGTCGTTCATAATCAAAGGCTCCATCATTACAAAAAGGAAGTTCAGGATCATCAGTAATTGCAGAATAAGTATGAAACATAAGTTGTGACACATGCAACTGCACAGGGACAATACACCAAAATAAGTACAATGTTCATTGAGCTTCTCGGGCTAGTGAACAACCTATATGTGTATATTTCGATGACGTCAAAAAAAGGGCTCAACATTCCCCCCATTATTAAGATCTCAAACATGAAGGACCGCCTACAAAATATGGATTCACAACTTGCAACTCTTTGTCCACCACTCCACCAAATGAGCCCAGAAGCAACTCAATTACAACACACAATTAAGTTGGCTAAAGTAGTTGTCCAACATGGCCAATATAGGGTGAAGACATGTTCATGTGTGGATGACTACAGCTTCTCCTTATGGAATCATCCCCAAAATTTTCCCAAGGTGTCTACAATTGAGGATAGAATCCTTGCATCTGAGGTTGAGGTTGCACAATAGAAGAGAAACTTGGCCTCTTATACTCAGGAGAGAACATAGTTGTGATGATAGAAATTACAACCAAGACAAAGGAGATAATTTCATCCCAGGCTAAGTAGTAGAGTATCTCAGAGCTCATGACTTCTATCATCTATATGGACTTGATATTGTACACCCAACTCACAAATGCATAGGTTGTTGTCGACCCCTTAGATGAGAAAATAAATGCAACAGACCTGAAAATTCCTCAGGTCACAGTAGTTGATGTTGATGGTGTTGTTAATATTACCCAAGATCTTTAGGGTCACCTGAATGAGCCTAAGCGCCAATTCAAGGAGATCGTGCAAGAACTCAGAATCATAGTTCTATCTATTTTGACGGTCATTCCATGAGGAAGTTGGCTTGAGGATGAGCCAAGTAATAGTGGGTGGGGCTTGTTAAAGGTGGAGAAGGTTTTGGGAATGCATGTCGAGACAAGTTTTGGGATGCACACAAGAAATCAAGAAAATGCATGACAGAATCAAGAAAGGAATCATCAGGAAATATCTGTGAATGATCAATCCCAATAGCATAAGAGAATGTGGAGTAGACAAAAGATGAGTTGGAAAGGTAGTTCATATTTTCCTAGATCCATAAATGCTATGCAAAATGAACACAAGTGACATAATTGTGTGATATTGTTAGTCAGTAGAGCGAGTAGAGCATAACTGAAAGAGAAAGATCTCAAGAGTAGAGACAAATAAGAAGGAAGAAAGGATAACAAAGAAACGGTTGATTCACTGTGTCATTTCTAGTTTCTCATTATTGAAGAGCTCTCTCTGATTCTTTGTAGTATTTTCATGTCCTTGTTTGTAAGTTTGAGTCTGTCGTGTGTTAAATTTATGAAAGAACGTGCATGGTGCAATGTATTGTAAATTTGTGTAATTTTCTAAGGGAATAGAAAACCTTTTTTTTGTCGATATATGTTTTTATTAATGTATGCTTGTGCTCAATGGAATGAGGATGATAATAAAGTTGCATTGATTCTGAACCTATGATGTTTCAATGATGTGTTTAAATGAATGTGTTTTTTCTGTGATTTCTTCTTATCTATTAAATAAGCTAAAATGAGTTATATGAATTCCAACCCAAATGGATCTCTATATGTTTATTAAATCATCCCCGACACAAGACCAGATGGTCTCTCTGATACTGATAGCATCTCGGGTGAGACCTTCTTCGGCCTTAGCTGAAGATTGATATGGTGATGCTTTGGGTTTTTTTTTGGTCAACTCTGGATGAACCCTGGGTCTTAATCCCCTAACATTAGGAAGGATTCACACAAGCATGAAACGACCCAACAAATTTCGGATAGACTTATTGATAATGCACTTGGGCATCTACGGTCCAGATCTCATCGGATTGACTTCTGATAGATCGAAGACCCATAATTGCTCGACACTTTCCCATAAGAAACCCATTGTTACCTCTCACATTTGATGCTTTCTATGGCCTTTCCATCTAATATGCTTCCTCCCAAGGCTTATATATCCTACCATTGTTTTATATCTTCTCTTCTTTTTGAATCAGTGGTTGTCATCCTTCATGGTTCAAAGATGGGTTTTCATCAGGGTTAAGGACTCATTCCAAGATTTAACGGTTCCACAATTATTTCAAGCTTAGTTTACCAATGTATACTAGACTCCTTTAGGCACTTAAACCATTCAGCAACTGACTCAAAGTATTCCACTCCAACAATTCCAAATGAAGATCTTACATCCTGCACTCTTTCCATTCAAAAGTAGAAGAAACTACCGGTTATTGGATTTTCTAGGACTAAGCAGTCCTATGTTATCTCCTATAAGTGTTTACTCACTTTATGCATGACACCAAACCAGTTCCCTAGCAACTAGGAACACTCTTCCCAAACACCCAAATAAAGGTTTTGTATCTTGAAAACTTTCCATTCAAGGGTTGGGTAGCTTGCAAGAACATTGATCTATATTGACCTTCCTCATTCATTCATTCATTGTTAACATCATTGATAATGAAATAAAGTTCTATTTACTCCATTTTATTCAGGAATTTAACATTATTTCATGTAACTAGTTCTTCAATAATCAACAAAAAACAATCTATCATCGTTATTAAGAATAAAATATACATGTGTCAAACAAGAACACTTATATGTTTAATAATGATTATAACCAGCCAACTAACTAAAGGGAAATTTATTTCCACCCAACTATAGGATATGTTGCATTGTGCCTTTCTACAATAGGTTACACTCGTGCGAGGCTATGATACCACCAGGGGACTAACTTAGATGATAGAAAAATCAAGAAATGGTTCAATAAGGTTACTCTTCTTCACTCCACTAGAAAAAAACATAATTTTTCCTCTTCCCAGTGAGCTCGGGACCTCCATGAGTTTATCAGGAACCTTCCCAACTAAATTTATTTTGCATAAGGGGTCCCCTTCTCTACTACATAGTCCCTCGACGACCTCCTCTTACTAGTTCCATTTTATTTCTCGTAAGAACCAAGTCACGAACCTCTTTTCTCCAGTCTGGATATGGGTCTTCTTTTCTCCAGAGTGACCATTAAACTATTGGTAAAGATTTCTATTTTCTTCAAAACAACTTCACAATTATTCTTTTCTACTTAGAATCATGCACAAAAGATCCTCTACTCATTGCACCATATGTTTGTGAGTCTGCAACTCACTTTCTTCATAATAAGCCTCTTTGAGAGTCTAGTCTTCATGCATCTGCATTCTGACTCTCTTCTATCTCATAGACTATTGATGTTCTTCCTCTCTCGCACATCCTCTTACTCTTCCTAGTTCTTCGTATGCTCATTTGTTGTGTTTTTTATCCACATTTTCCCTCTTCTTCCTCCTTGTCCTCAAGATCCCTATTGACTTTTGTCAGAAGAAACCCATTGTGTCAGGCTCCCAAATCGAAGGAGAAAATCCAGTGTGTCCTTTTGGATGAGTTCTCAGTTGTCCTTTCACTCCTTCAAGTATCAAATCAATCAATAGTTATAACTTTGGATCACCATAAACATGCTTTGTGGTTGCATGCAGTCTAGGTATGTTGGGAAGGTAGTGTATTCAAATTATCCAGGTATAGGCTAGATTGTTGATCAAGATTCCCATTTTTCTCATTGAAAATTCCCAGTTCCACCTCACAAGTCCCACTCATGGTGTCATGGGAATTACTCAAATATTCTTTCCTTGTTAGTTGTCTGGTGTGTTTTCATTAATCATAAACATAGTTACATGCTTCATAAATCACAATACATGAAATCTTAGCATAATTACAGTCATGGGTGAAAACAAGGTGTTTCATTCCTCTCCCCCTTAAAGAAACATCATCCTTGGTGTTTAAAACACCATATACATGCAATTTATACAGGAAACAAGAATGGGTATGCCATTCTCATGGCATCTTCCAGTTCCCAGGTGGCCACATATACTCCAAATTACTTCCATTACAAGTTGACCTGAATGATGACTTGGTTTCAGAGCAATGTTTCTCTCCTCTCTAGGATGCACTAATGTTTGGGTTGGAATTATCCCTCTGGTTCCACCTATATTATAGTCCAATAAATTATATGATTAGAGTCATGAATATACTTCTTTAATAAAGATATATAGAACACATTGTCAACTCTAATAGTAGGTGGTAGGGAAAGTCTATATTCTATTGGTCAGACTCTTTCCAAGACTTCAAACCATCCATAATAGTAGGGTGCTAACTTGGAACAATTCCCCATACTTAGGGAGCTCATTTTTGGATTTACCATGCCATACACATGATCTCCTACCTTAATATCATTATGTGTTCTCTTGATATCTACATAGCTCTTTTGCATATCCTAGATTTTTTTTAAATTCTTCCTTATTCTGGTTACTTCATGCTCCATTTCCTTCAACAATTCTAGTCCAAGTATTATTCTGTTCACCGGACTATCCCAACTAATTAGAACTCTACATTTTCTACCATATAGAGCCTCAAATGGACTCATCTTCAATGATTCTTGATACCCATTGTTATAGGAAAAATCTACCATGGGTAGATATTATTACCACTTTTTGGGTTGATGCAAGACATGCATGCTCAACATGTCTTCCAACAATCTGTTCACTCTTTCGGTCTAAAAATATATTTTAGGATGGTAGTACATGCTAAATCTGATTCGATCTGAATATCATTATTTCATCATGTTTCCTACTTGTCTTTAGAAAACCCATGGATATTGGCTCCCATTTCCATTCTGGAATTTGCAATGGTTGCAATAGTCTTGCAAGGTGATTTTGTTCAACTTTGACCTAATGGCACTAAAAACACTTGGAAATATACTTAGCAATATATTCCTTCATTATTGAATAATAATACAACTACCTTACCATTGTTATCTTCTTTTGATAACCAGGATGTCCCACATAAGGATGAAATCCAAGCGCCATAATGAGATTCTTCAGCTCTACTCAATTAGGCACATAGAACATGTTGTTATGAAAAAACAAATCATCAGCTACAAGATAATATCCTTCATACTTTTTTCTCACTGGGTTCTTCCTATAATCCCTCTCTTACCAAATTGAAAAACTTGTCTTCTTGCAAGAGGATTTTAATTCTCTGCTTGATTTCAAACTCACCTACATGTGTTGTTGCTAAGTGTATCATCTTCACACTTTAGTTGAGTGCATATGCCACTCTATTTTGTTTCCCTATTATGTGTTTGATCTCAAAATCAAACTTGCTAATCAGTGCCATCCACCTAGCCTGTATAGAATTCAACCATGGTTGATCAAACAAATATTTCAGACCACAATGATCTGTCATCAGGACAAATCTCTTCCACATCCATAGTGCATGAACAATTGTTGCAAGCTCCAAATCGTGGGTGATATACCACTTCTCATGCTCATTTAGATTTCATGACTCATATTAGATCGTTTTCCCTTATTTTATAAGAACTCCTTCGAGCCCTTCCTTGCAAGCATAAGTGAAACCAATAAATCTTTCTTGGGATCTGCAATATTTAAAATAATGGTGTTGGTCAAAAGAGGACCATGGCATCTGAAGGGGTCTTCAATTTTTTTGACTCTTGCATATCTACATTATTAATGGTTGGACCTTATTGCAGATTCTTTTGAATCTTTGATAAACTCTATAGTAATACTACATTGAACTATTCCTGCTCGGCTTAAGCTCTAATGAACCTCTCATTGCCTGCCTTCAAACTTTTGATCGTGGCTACAAAATATGGAGGGGTTTATCTGGCCCTCCTACCATGAGACTCTTCATCCCAAAAGTGTGAGGTGTCCTCCATGCTATTTTGTGCCATTCACTTCTAATTCCTTTTTAGTACCTCCTACGTGCTAAAACAATGAAACACTATAAGCCATTACATCAAAATTATTGGATTAAGCCCTCAGATTTGTAAAACATCAATTTGTTTTGATAATCCCAGGCTAAGAATCCATTCCTTCTCAAAACCACTTTCAGTATTTATATACACAGTTAAATCATCAAAATTTGAAACATGCATTTCTAGCAAATAAGAACTTTATTAAATAGTCATGCAGTCTTGGCAACCCATTCAAGCCTACAGTTTAAACACCACTTTGATACCATTATGTAACACACATGGCCTTCTAAATTTAGTTAGGATGGTGGGATGTCATATTTTTCCTTTTATGTACCCTTAGAACTTGGGTTGAATCTTTAGCACCCCTATTCATTATGTCATACATGAGAACTTCTCTTATCATAGCATCCAGCTGTGTCTAACCTACTTACTCAACACCCAACTTCTGAAGGAACTACATTATAATTTTACTACACATACTGAGAAAGATACATTCTTGATCAAACAATGGGGATTCTCTTTGCAAAACCAGATCAATGGATGGAAGTGAGTCAGGTTCTCTACCTATCGGGAAAGTCAGTTACCTCTCCCACAATTCCATCTCGATTGAAACTTTATGAAGGACATGTTCTGACATATCCAACAATACCTAGTTAAATAAATATATGGCCCCAATTAAATCAATACCTTGAATTCCATGATTATTAATGCCTCTTCCATCACCCATTCATCACGTGAATAGGTGGGTTCCTAAACCAATCTATGGCTAAGATTATATCAAACACCCATCCTATGGATCAACGAATCTTATCCACTCAGGGTCCTCTGCCATCAGAATGAACCCACTCTAAGTGATCACATGATCCATATGGATTTCAGTGGCCTCCCACCTATTCCAACTAGTTCATTTTTGCAGTTTTCCAGTTTGGCAGTTTTTTCCTAGTTTTTGGGTCCCTGACTTCCGGGGTCATTTTGAGGCCCTAAACAACGTTTTTAGGGCTCACCACCGTCAAACTGTAGATAGAGCTAGAGGATAATGGGAACATGTGTAGTCCTTGGATAGACCTTTCCAACAAGATATCGTGCTCCTAAAACAAAGATCGCATTCAAAAGTTACGACCCCGCGAAGTTGATGTACTAGCTTACCCCAATGAGGCTCACATGAATTTTAGTTCTTCATTTCCTAGGTTTAGGTTTTTGTATGTCTAGGGTTTTGAAATTCATTTTTATTGTAAGAAAGCCTTCAGAGCCTCATTGTACGCATATTCTTGCAAATGAGCGCAACCGTCACATCTCTTCTCAGAGATAAGTCACCACCATTCCAACAAGCTTGTTTTTTGCTGCATTTTATAGTTTCAACTTATTTCCTTATTGAATAGAAACCAATTTTACTATATCTATGTTATTATGTGTTAAGCATATTTTAATAATAATGTGTATACATTTCATTCTTCTCATAAAATCTAGATCAGTGGTATCACAACGATATGTTCCTTGTCGTTCTTAATGCATGTCCCCAACGAGGTTAGGGTAAAGAATTGGATCTAGAGCTTGTTTATGTTGAGGACAAAATCTCTCGCACGCCCAAGTGATCTCTCATGTCGGGAGAAATAAATATGAAGGGACAATAGATCCTTTCAAAATGTTGCTCGAGGAATCCCTCATGCAAAAAATGAACGAGATGATGGATAGTTTTGTGCAAATCCTTTGGTGGCTACCAACAAGTGACACATCTTCCTCGAGCGGAGGTGCCACCCCCTTCAAGGTACAAATAAAATTTGATATTCCTATATTTGAAGGTCAAATAGACGCAGATGTTGTAGACAAATGGTTGAATCTACTAGAAGGGTATTTTTCTATCCATAACTTTTCGAATAGAGAATAGATTACTTTTGTGCTCCTCAAAGTTGTTCCCCATGTCAAAGATTGGTGGGAAACTTTCTGTGAGAAAAAGGAAACAAAGGAACCCTCATTATTTATAGTCATGGTCACCTAGGAGTCCTTCAGGGATGCTATTCAGGAACAATACTACCATGTGAGAAGTTATGATGACCTGTATACAAAATGGACCACACTGCAGTAAGAAAAAGACCAAGCAATACCGAAGTTCACAAATATCTTCCATACCTTGTGCACCAAGCTGGGTATCAAAGATTCTAAGAGACATTTGGTTCTCAAGTATCGCGGTGGTATGCATAAATACATATAGGCCGAAATGGATTTTTTGAACATCTCATCCTTGGGCGCGGCCTATCAATATGTCATCAAAATCAAGTAGAAGCTCAAACAAAAGACGTGACAATTTGGGCCTTAGAACCTCTCACAGCAAAAGCAAGGAAAGGGAGGCTCCTAAACCACATAAAAAAGGCCAGAGAAAACATGGACAACATCAGGGAAACCAGTCCAAGTCGTAAGTAAATAAGGACACAAGAAAGATCAAGAAAGATATCGGGAAGTGGTGCGACTTCCATAAGAGCCCCTGGCATAACACTATTCATTGCCGCTCAAAGCAGTCATTGGTGGCTAAGGTTAAAGCCTCTGAATCAGATACGAGTTCCAACTCTAAGTAAGAACCATAAGGGAGGATACAAATCATTGACGTGGAACAAAGTGCCACCATTTCTACCACCAATCTCCATCCCGGTGAACCAGACGAGCCAAAGGAAGGCGAGCGCCTTTTTCATTCACAGATGTGGGTGAAATGCACCTCGCTGCACTTCATCGTTGATAGAAGTAGCCATAATAACCTCATCTCAGTGGAGGTCATCAAGCGGTTAGACCTGCTGACAACATCACACCTGCATCCCTACATCATTGGATGGATACACCAGGGAAGTGATCTCCGCATCAACCAACAATGTCACTTGTCATACAGTATCAAGCCCTTCAAAGATGAGGTATTGTGTGATGTTGCTCCTATCTAAGTTTGTAATGTTCTTTTGGGCCAAACTTATTTATGGAAACGTCATGTTGTATATGATTCTAGGCGTCGCAGTGTCAGTATTACTTTGAACAGGAAATTGTATAGGATACCCGAGGCAGTCCCACCTAGTGTTATTTCCTTGATCTCTGCCAAGCAATGCAGGAAGGTCATCTCTCAGATCAGGAAGTTTGTCTTCTTCGTGATTCTCTCTAAGAGTGAGTGAAATATCACAGCCACATCTAGGGCCTCCACGACCAACCTCTCCACACAGCAGAAGGAAGTGGATAAGGTCATAGAAGAATACTCATATATCTTCTCCTCACTTACCAGGGTACCTCTGCACTGTCAGGTCAAGCATCCCATTGATTTGAGCCCTGATGCACTACTACCCAATGGGCCAGTCAACTATTTATCTCTCTTAGATAATGAGGAGATCAAGCGATAGATCCAAGAAATGATCCACAAGGGGAACATATTTCCTAGCTCATTGCCTTGTGGGATCCCAATCATGCTGGTGCAGAAGAAATACGTGACCTAGCGACTCTGCATTGATTATTGGGCCCTTAATTAAAATCAAAGTCTGGAACGGGTACCCAATTCCCCGAATTGATGACCTCCTTGATCAACTCACGGGGGACAAATACTTCAGTAAGATTGATCTGAATTCTAGCTATCACCGGGTCCCCATAGAATAGACAGATGTATGGAAGATCACCTTCAAGTCAAAAGAAGGTATTTTTGAATGGTTGGTCATGTCCTTTGGTTTGATAAATGCTCCAACAAATTTCATGAGGATGATGGACGATATCCTATGAAATCTCACCAATAATTTTGTAGTGGTGTATTTGGATGACACCCTCATCTACAACAAGACTTGGGCGAAACACTTGCAAAATATTTAGTACGTTTTGCACAACCTGCGGCAGCACAAGCCATATGCCAACATGGAAAAATTCTCCTTCAACATGGAAAGGGTCCATTACCTAGGCTACATCGTTGATCAGCATGGTGTGCATGTGGATCCAGTCAATATCTAGGTGATCCATGACTGTCTAGCCCCAACCACAATCACTGAGATTCTGAGCTTCTCGGGCCTTGCTAATTTCTATCATAGGTTCATGTTGGGATTCTCCCATATTGCATGGGCCCTCAGCCAAGTAACTAGAGGTGATGGTAAGGAAAAATTCGTGTGGGGTATGTCCCAACAACAAGAGTTCGATGATTTGAAGCAGCACTTATGCTCAGCCCGAGTCCTTTCATTATCGAACCTACAATATCCCTTTGATATTGAGACAAATGCTTCAAACTATGCTGTGGGCACCATTCTCACTCAGAAAAACTACCCTGTGGCCTATCATAGTGAGACATTATCCGATGTTGTCTGTAAGTACCCTACTTACGAAAAATAAATGTACTCCATTGTGCATGTTTGTCGCCAGTGGAGACATAACATTCTTGGAAAGGAGACATTCATCCACACCGATCATAAGACACTATAGTTCATGCAAACACAAGGCAAATTGCAAAATGACCGCCATCATAAGTGGTCAACATACTTGTAGTAGTTCCACCTCAACATCAAGTATAAAACAGGAAGTACCAACTGAGTCTCTCATTGCCTCAACTAACCTCGAGTCGCGACACTCACCACGGTGCTAGACTCTTGCGGCCACAAGACCTATGGATGGCCCCAATTCTATGAGATAGACCCTGACTTCGCCACCACCTACCAAATGTTGGGTGCAAACTCAGTTGTTGCTAATTTCCATCTTCAGGACTGGTTGTTGTGCCATCTAGGAAATATCTGTGTTCCATAAAGTGAGTGAGCGAAACTTATTTGGGAATCCCACTATAGTCAGGTGGAAGGAAACTTTGGCGTTGAAAATACATTGGAAGTTCTACAGAAACATTTATACTGGCTGAAACTTCGACAGGATGTCAGGAAGTATATCAGGTCCTGCACTTCCTACACTATTGCCAAACCGACCACTAAGAAATAGGGTCTGTACACCCCTCTACTGACTCCTAACAGGCCATGGGAATCCATCTCAATGGACTACATGTTGGGCCTATCATCCACCAAGAAGGGAAATGTATGCGTTTTTGTGGTTGTTGATCTCTTTTTGAAGATGGCAATTATGGCTGCCTGCAAGAAGAGAATCACAACAGAGGCCACTGCCAAGCTCTTCTTTGAACGAGTATGGGTACATTTTGGAATTCCACAAACCATTGTCTCATATTGGGATAGTCGGTTCCTCAACACATTTTGGTCGAGCCTATAGTCACTACTAGACACCAATATCACCAAATCCATTTCCTCCCGCCCCCAAACATATGGCCAAATTGAGTTCATCAATCGGATGATCATGCATATCCTGCACATGTACAATTCCAAGCACCCCTGCACATGGGGTGAGAGTCTTCCATATGTTCAACATAGCTACAGTCGAGCCCTACATAGCTCAACTAACCACAAATCCTTTCATGTGGGGTTGGGATTCCAACCATTGGGTCCCATGGATGTTGCACCACCCCTTACGACCACCTCAATTGACTTGTCCCATGCTCGAACTGAATATGACAAAGCCACCTGTTTCATTGAGTAGATCCATCACATCCACCAACAGGTTTAAGATATTTTACAGAATTCCAATGCCAAGTACAAGGAGCACCGTGACCAACATCAGGTGCCACACAATTTTTAGGTGGGAAACAAAGTTTGGTTGCACTTGTAGAAACAACACCTTACAGGGCCCCATTAGAAGCTTCTCCAACTCCATTATGGACCTTACACCATCACCAAGGCTATGGGTGACAATGATTTTGATCTCAACATTCCCCCTTTCCTTGGAATGCACCCAGTATTCAATGTGGCTCTCCTTCGGCCATATTTCCCACCATTATTGGACACCTCAGAGATAACAGAAAAATTGACACCAACAAAGCTCAACCTTGACTATGTACAAAAGGAATCCAATGATCATATTGTGAACACATAGGTCAAGGGTACTCGACATCAAAGGATCTAACTTTATCAAGTTGTCAAAGTAGGGCAACTCCTGCACTAAGGCAAGTGGCTCACCTGGGGTCAAATTTAGTAGAAATGTCCTCATCTGATGGGGGAACTCAACGTAATGGAGACCACTTCCTCCTAAGGGGGGAGTATTTATCCACATGGATGTCGGTGGCCTCCCAACTATTCTCACTGGTTCATTTTGGTATTTTTTTCTTAGTTTTCGGGTCCCCAACTTTCGGGCCCGTTTTGAGGACCTAAACAACGTTTTTAGGGCTTTCCACAATTATACTGTAATTGGAGTTAGAGTTTGATGATAACATGTGTATTCCTCAGATAGACCTTTGTAATGGGCTATCGTGCGCCTAAAACAAAGATCGTATGCAAAATTATGAACCTGGGAAGTTGATGTACTAGCTTACCCCAACGGGGCCCACGTGATTTTTGGCGCTTCATCTCCTAGGTTTAGGTTTTTGGATGTCTAGGGTTTTGGAATTCATTTTTATTGTAAAAATTCCTTCAAAGCCTCATTGTACTCATCTTATTGTGAATGAGCGTAGTTGTCACATCTGTTCTCAGAGATAAGCTGGCACCATTCCAACAAGCTTGTTTTACACTGCATTTTACAGTTTCAACTTATTTCCTTATTGAATATAAACCAATTTTACTATATCTATGTTATTTTGTGTTAAGCATCTTTTAATAATAATTTGTATACATTTTCGTTCTACTGATAAAATCTAGAGAATCACAGGTCTTATCGATTGGCGCTCTCTGATGAGAATACTTTGATGGATCTGATGGTCTTATATTCATTCCAATTAATGTTCAATATTCACTCGAGATCCTATACATGCATGCCAGTTAACCAACATCTTTTTTTATCTAAGTTTTCTTTGTCGGATTGGATAATTCCAAATGCAATGATTGTAAACCTGTCAGCATGCTCTCTGATAATTTTATAGTCATCTTCATTCTCGGGTTCTCAACATCATATTTTATCCATTGGAGACCCTTCTCTTGACCCTTCTAGACCTTCTTGACTACTTGCTTTCTGATATACTTATTTCTAACACAATCGTGCATCTATGGTCCAGATCTCATCGGATTGAATTCTGATAGATCGACGACCCACAATTGCTTGAGACTTTCCCTTCAGAAACCCATTGTGACCTCTCACCTTGGGTTATTCCAATGGCCTTTCCTTCCGATAGGCTTCCTCCTGAGGCTCAGATATTTGACCAATGGTCAAGATATTCTCCTCGCACTGAATCAACAGTTGTTGTCCCTCGGGGTTCAAACATGGTTTTTCAGCAAGGTTAAGGACTCGTTCCAATATTTTACGGTTCCATGATTCTTTTAGTATTAGTTTACCAGTGTCTATTGGACTCCTTTAGGAACTTAAACCACTTAGCAACCGACTCATATTATTTCACTTCAACAAGCCCAAATGAAGATCTTGCATCCTGCAAGATTTCTATTCAAAATTAGGGGAAACCACCAATTATCGGATGTTCTAGCACTAAACAGTCCCGAGTTCTCTCTTGTAATGGTTTACTCACTTTCCTCAAGATACCAGACCACTTCCCCAACAAGCAGGTACACTTTGCCCAAACACCCAAATGAATGTTTTGTATCTTGCATGTTTTCCATTCAAGGGTTGGGCATTTTTCAGGAACACTAACCTATATCAACCTTCCTCATTCATGAATTCATAGTTAATACCATTGATAATGAAATAAATCTATATTTACTCCATTTTACTCACAAATTCAAGATTCTTTCATTTAACCAGTTCTTCAATCATAAATAGAAAACAATCTATCATCATTATTAAGCATACAATAGACATGGAAAACAAAAACACTTATTTGTTCAATAATGATTCCAACCAACCGATTGAATGATGGGAATTGCCTTTCCACCCAACCATAGGCTATGTTTCACTGTGTCTTTCTACAACATTCCACCCCCATGCTAGGCCATGTTACCACCAAGGGACTAACCCAGTTGATCACCAAATCAAGAAATGGTTTATGAAGGTTACTCTCCTTCACTCCACTAGAAACAACATAAGTTTCCTTCTTCCCACTAAGCTTAGGACCTCCTTGAGTTTATCAAGAACCTTCCCAACCAGATTTCCTCTGCACAAGGGAGCCCCTTTTCTGCTACATAGTCCCTCAACAACCTCCCCTTACCCATTTCAATTTCTTTCCAATAAGAACCAAGTCATGGTCTACTTTTGCTCCAGTCTCGATATGGGTCTTCTCTGCTCCAGGGTGACCATTAAACTCTTGGGAAATCTTCCTATTTTCTTCAGAAAAGCTTCCCAATTCTTCTCTGCTTCTCATAATTGTGCACAGGAGTTCCTCTGCTCATTGGACCATCTATTTGTGAGTCTGCAACTCACTTTCTTCATAATAAGCCTCTTTGAGAGTATAGTCTTCAAGCATCCACATTCTGACTCTCTTTTATCTCAGAGACTACTAATGTTCTTCTTCTCTCACGCATCCTCATGCTCTTCCCCATTCTCGGTATGCTCATCTATTGTGTTGTTTTCCCACCTTTTCCCTCTTCTCACTCCCTTTCCTTGGGATCCACGATGACTTATGTCAGAAGAAACCCATTGTGTTAGGCTCCCAAATCAAAGGGGAAAATACTGCGTGTCCTTATGGATGAGGTCTTAGTTGGCCTTTCACTCCTCCAAGTATCAAATCAAACATCAGTTATAATTGCTCAACCAACCAATCCTGATCACAATAAACAATGTTCATGGTTCCATGTACTCCAGTTATGTTGGGAAAGTAGTGTATTCAATTTTTGCAGGTGCAGGTTGAATTGTTGAGAAAGCTTCTTATTTTCCTCATTGAAACTTCCCAAATCCACCTTAGGAGTCCCACTATTGGTATCATGCAATACTAAAGGATTCCTTCACAATTAGTTGTCTAGTGTGTTTTCATTAATCATAAACATAATTACATGCTTCATAAATCACAATACATGAAGTCTTAGCATAATTAAAGTCATGGGCGAAAATAGGGTGTTACACAACAACTACTGGAGCAAGGAGTGATTAAGCCAAACACCTCACCTTGTGGGTCTCCTATCATTATAGTACCCAATAAGGATGAAAATTGAAGGATGTGTATCTATTATAGATATTTAAACAATATTAAACTCAAGAATCATTACACTCTACATAGGATCGATGATTTGTTAGACCAGATGAAACGTGCCAAGTACTTCACTAGGTTGGATTTGAGATTAGGATACCACTAGGTATGTTTAAAAAAATAAGACACTTGGAAGACTACCTTCAAGACAAGGCAAGTTCTATATGAATGGTTGATCATGCAATTTGGCTTATGTAATGCACCAACTACATTTAAGAGACTGATGAAAGATGTATTATTCCCATATCTAGATTCATTTGTTATAGTCTATTTGGATGGTATATTGATTTATTGTGCTACATGATAGGAGCACATATCACATCTCATGCAAGTGTTAGAGGCTCTAAAGAATCACTAAAGCTACTAGATAACCTCAAGAAATGTGAGTTTTCTCAACAATATTTGGTGTATTTTGGGTATGTGATCGGTGGAGGGGAGCTCAATATAGATCTTGCAAAGATGGAGGCCATCACGAAATTCGCAGTTCCTACAAATGTAACTGAAGTTAGGATCTCTTTTGGAGTAGCACAGTACTTGTAAAAGTTCATAGCTTCATTTTCAATGGTAGATACACCACTCCACACCATAATAGTGAGTTGTAAGAGTTTCTACTGGGGAAAGAATCAATGAAATAATTTCGATGAGATGAAAAGAAAGATCAATCAAGCATTATTTCTTGCATTAACAAACTTGCAAAATCCTTTCAATGTGGAGACAGATGCAAGTGGGTATGCCAAGGGAGTAGTTTCGATGCAAGGAGGAAGGCATGTATGCTATCATTCTAAAATATTTCATGTGGAAGTTCCCAACTACCCTACCCATGAAAAGGAACTCTATGACCTGGTTCAAGCTATCAAGAAGTGGAAGCACTATATGATGGGGAAGGAGACTATCAGCCACATAGATCACCAGAGCTACAATAGTCTCAGGCCCAGAGTAAGCTACAACAAACCAGACATTACACGTGGATGGGTGTTTTACAACAATTTCATCTAATCGTCAAATATAAGAAGGGAAACAAAAATAGGTTGAAAAACGTGCTTTCAAATCCACCCGCATCCAATATTATAGCTTTGGGAACTATGATGCACATCAATCCTTTTACCCATGATACATACAGGGAGAAATACATAGAAGATGAGGACTTCAAGGAGGTGTTTCAATAGCTACAGGGCCAAATTCATATAGAAGAAGGTGATGGAAAGGCTAACTATCATTTCCAAAATAGGTTACTCTACAAGATCAACAAGCTCTATGCCCCTAACATTGAATGATTGCAACTTATAAGAGAGGCTCATGCCTCCAAGGTTGTAGGACATTTTGGTGTTGGAAAGATAGTTTCCAATTTACAAAGTTATGTGTACACAACATATTAGAGGATATATACTTTGTTGTACCAACAAACCCAGTAGCAGGAGTCAAGGATTATGTCGTCCCTTACTTGTACTCACTCGACCTTCAGAAAGAATTTCCATGGATTTTGTGGGAGGTTTACCAACAACTAGGAAGGGACATGATTATTTATTTGTGGTAGTTAATAAGTTCAACAAGATTTTCATTCTCATTCTTTGTAAAAATACCATCAAAGGACAATAAGCAACAAACATGTACTTTGAATAGGTCTGGGTGCACTTAGGGATATCATGGAGCATCATCTCAAACAGGGATACCCGATTCCACAATACATTTTAGAATACATTGTGGGAGAAGATGGACACTAAGTTGAATATATATACAACATTCCATCCACCGACAGATGGGAAGACAAAAGTAGTCAACATGACCTTGGTGCAACTTTTGAGGGGTTAAAATCATAAGCATCTAAAGACCTAGGATGAAAATCTAATCTACATATAACAGTCTTATAATAGAGAAGTTCCCACTTCTACTAGTAAGTCACCTTTTGAAACTTGCTTTGGATATTTTCCACCTTCACCCTTAAATGTTGTATATCATGGAAAACAAGGAGGACCTCACCAGAGATGCATTG
>ML791240.1:102830-128365 GCA_009831015.1 Picea engelmannii
CAACTCCGAGCCTCAACATGGTTAACGAAAACAGAAGCTGGTGCTGTGAGAGTGTTGTTGTTGTTGGTGGATAAGGCCTTGCACGTCCTGGAAGTCCGAGACATAGCAAGGAATGATGATGGCGCCCTTTTGCTCAAATCCATATTCCTCCTCGGCTTCCTTGAGGAGTTTCTGGAACAGCGGATGGTTTAGATACACTGCTGGTATTACAAAACGGTGCTGCTCTTCTCCTTCACTGCCCACGTATATCGCCAGGCAGCCCTTCGGAACATCCTTGTGAAAATCGTGCGCCTCATCCTTTGAACTGCCATGCCCATCATCATGATGGTGGAGATGGGGAGGAAAATGCAAATGAAAGTGGGGTAAATGCAGTGAAGAGGGCATTCTCAAATGAGGGCAATGAATATGCAGGTGCTGATCGTTTCCTTGATCGGACTGCCTCACGTCACTGCCTCTAGGGCTTCTAACGGTAAGCTAGTATATATCACAAAGCTTATTAGGGCTACCGGAATTCAATTTCAAACCACCACAACGAGCACTGGTTATTTCCGAATGCCGACAAGGATACCGATGACCCAATACTGGTAGAAAGCTTGAGCGTTTCTGTAAGAAATGGCCGGCGGCATTAAGCTTAGCGCAAAAGAATATGATCGAACGGATATGGAAGAAGCTTCAAGACCGGCGTAATCCCAAATGCAAAGATGAAAATAAATGGCTTTTCGCAGGTTGAGGACGCAATTCATAGCATTCAGGAGGAGGAGAAAATCTTTTTCTGATTCAGTTGCCGGCCATTGCACTGATATCGAATCTTAATCAAAGTCTGCTTGGAAAATCTTGTTGTTGCTTTAGGTGTAGGTGGAGGTGGAAGGCACGGCGAGAAGAGAAACTGTAGATTAATGACCTAACAGTCGGAGCACATGATCAGATAGCTATTGAATGGTATAGCGACCCCACAACGCACTCTTCGCCCTCACAAACCTAACGATCCTTGTACACGCTACAAACATTACGTACAGAAGAATGCACCGCTTTTTCCAAATTGATGGGCAATCTCTTTTTCATCTTACGATGGCCAAACACTCCCGACACCTCATTATGACGTACAAAGCGGAAACGCAGAAAACTAATTTCGTATGGGCGTCGATAAACAGCGTTGACTAGCTGTTGTACGAAATGGATTTTTTCCTCGAAATTTGAATTTGATGATATAAATTTACACGAATTATTGTTTTTTTTTTTTGTTGTTCAGAATCCATTTTTGAATACAGAAATGGATTCAGCATGCTGAAAAATTAGAAGGCACTCGAATTTTACAGAAATAATCACTTAAATCTACTAATCCAATAATTTCTTGCCCGATTTCGGGCAAATATCTCTGGAAAAAATCTTCATAAACTTTAGCGATAAACATCTTGAGTCATAGCATTCACAATTCAGATTCTATATTACTGTGGCAACCTGCAAATAAACGATACTACAAAGATGCATATTACTAAAATGTACTGTAATAATGATAGTAGCTCATTGTTGACAGGAGGCTGTCCAACTAATTACATTTAAAAAAAAGACAATACGACATTTGATTGGTAAAGTCTACTTATACATACCCTACATTCTTCTAGATTTGAACTTGTGACCTCTCAAGATGAAACAACTTTTAGGCCCACTCAAGTTGTATATTATGGCATTGTCTCATTATTCTAAGTTTTTGCCTTTTCTTTTTGTTGGAATCTGAAACATAAATCTTTATAAAATCACAATTTTTTTATTTTTTAAATTGCATTTTTAAATATTGAAATTATTTGTTTAATTTTAATTCTTAATGATATAGTATGAACACTTCAACTTTTCAAATTTATATTAATTTTATCTCAATAGGATATAGTTTTACTCTTACCAAAAATAATTTCAACTTTGAATAATATCTAATGATTCAATATCTTTTTTAAAATTAAAAAATCATGTAATATTTAATATGATTTTGTATATTTTTAATTTTGTTGATAAGTCTTTTCTACATCTAAGGAGGGAGATCTAAGGAGGGAGATGTGTAATTCCTTGAGTTCTTAACATGAACTTAACACATATAGTTCAAAAATTTGTTAATAATAAAAAATATTTCATTGTCCACTTTAAATAAAATATTTCAATATCCACTTTAAGTTATATATATATATATATATATATATAACAATTGAAAGTAAACAAATTCTTATTACTCTTAAAGATACTTTTGATAGTCTTTTTATAGTCCACATGATAGAGATATGAATTCCTTATGTACTTAACATGGACTTGACCATAAATAAAATGTTTCAATGTCCACTTTAAATAAAATATTTTTATATCAACTCTCTCTATCTTTAGAAATTGAAAATAATTTTTTTCTTAGTAGGCATAAGTGCTTGAGGGAGATGTGTAATTCCTTCATTTCTCAACATGGAGTTGACACATAGCATTTAAAAAGATATTAATACAAAAAAATACTGTAATGTCCACCTTAAATAAAATTTTCAATATCAATTTTATATGTATATCTATATCTATATATGTGCCCTCAATGAATTTGGATTTGCACATCATTCTTGAGAGGCCAACTTTAACTATTTTATGAAATTTTAATGGTTGATACTTGGGAAAAATATCATTTTCTTGTAATTTTACAACAACTTAGAATGGATGGATGGAGGCCATAGGAGGAGGGTTTCCATAAGTAGGTGACTAGGGTTGAAGCTTAGTTAAATATAGTCTTGATGGTGTTAGAGAGAAAAGGTGTGGAGGTTACACATAGTATGGAGGAGGAAGACCTTGACTATTTCACAAATATGTTAGAAGGACAAAAAATTTGGACCAGTATGGTGATTGGTAGATCATGTGACATGTTAGATTTCTGTAATATTTATCAGTTGGGGTCTCGTCCGGTATAAGCGAATATTGTGTTTATACTAGGTGAGTTGGTACAAGAGTTGAATGCATAAGGTGACGGGACCTTGGACGTTATGGAGGAGAGGGTGGCAAGACTCTTCATTGATCTAATAAAGGGTCGTCAATGCACACATAGTATGTCGCATGCATAGATTTATGAATTTAATCTTGCAAATCTACGAACCTTAATCACTTGGTCATATGAGCACAAGGAATTACACACATAAGATTTGATTCATCAACCCTTTGATTGAGGTAAGTAATGAATTTAAATTTCAATGCAAATGTGTAAAAGCACAAAGGGAGAATTTCTATGTTTTAGGGTTTGTTGGTGAAATGTTAGATCTGAAGCTCTTGAGTAGAGCCCCTGATTTGATTTTGAATTGTTATGACTACACTTTCAAGAGGTTTCAAGTAAACACAAGTGGTAGAATTCCATTAAAAAGGATTAGGAGTCTATTAGCCTAAATCTGGGAGGTAAAACCAAGTTAAATGCTATAATGGATATGGGAGACTAGGCATTGTGTTAGGTAGCTAGAGAGATAGTGGGGGGCCTGGAGGGCCCATAGTGATAATAGTAGAGGACATTCAATGTAAGGTGGACTAGGTCCACTATAGAATTAAATAAGGCCCACTATTGTAGTTAGATATAATAAACGTAAGAGGACTTCTTAGAAGGTTCTTCTTCTAGAAGGTTCCTCCTCTAGAATGTTCTTAGGTGGATGCTAGCACTATATAAAGGGGTTCAAGCAATGTAATGAGATATGAAGAGAAATATTGTATTTGGAACAATAGATCAATAGGAGGATGTCTCCTCGAAGAGGCAAGTGAACATGATAAGATCCCTTCCATAATAGGATCTGTTGTATGGTGTTGCCCTACCTCAAGGGTTTTCTTATAATAAAAGTGTGGTTCTTCTATATTTTTCTCTGAATCTTTTTGTTGTTTTTGTATGCAAGTATTTGGTTCTTAACAAGTCTTTGAATCTTTGTGGTGTTTCTGTATGTAAGTATTTGTTTCTTAATAAGTATTTGAATATTTGTGGTGTTTCTATATGCAAGTATTTGGTTCGTAACAAGTGGTATTAAAGCCTTTTCCTTGGAAATAAGTGTGGGCAATTTTTTTTATTTTTGTAGATTTTTTTAGAGAAGAAAAAGAGGGGCACGACATTTCGAACAATTTATGTAGATTTCTGTGTAAAATTTGCGACATCGGGTTGTAGATATGAGTTCCTCTAAAAAAAACACCCAATTTAAAAACACAAAAAAATCGTCTGAAACGGAGTCCGGGAAGTAAAGTTATTAACGTTTTAAAATCTATTATTTTGGGGGGTTTTCTGCAGATGACTAAGCAATTTTTATTTTTATTTTTGTAGCAACTAGGGCCGAATTTTCCAAAAACAATTACAAATCGGAGTTCCTCTTTAAAAAATAGCCGGTTTCAAAAACAAAATCACCCAAATAGGAGCTCTGGAAGTGAAGATATCATTGATTTAAAATCAACCATTTGGGGGGTTTTCATGATAGCGGAGGGACTACAGAGTTCATAACTTTTCATAGGGTGCTCAGATTGATATCAAATCAGTGCCATTGGATTAAAATTTTTAAGATGTTTCTTTTTGTATATTATATGTTGTGTTTCCAATGGATATTGGCTCTCAAATCCTCATGGGCGTTATACGAAAATTTGAAGCCCTTGAGCACCATTTGGAAGAGGGTCTATAAGATATTAGGGACAAATTTCACAATATTCAAAGGACCTTGGCTAGCATGCAAGAGAGACATCTTATGGAAGATATCAAAGATGGATATAACTAAGAAGTATATGCTTGGTATGATTTTGAAGCCGATTGTGATGATTGGTATATGGATAGTTGTCATTTTTGGGATGACAACCACTTTCATATTTTATTTGATGACTCTACTCCACCTTTTGTAGAGAACATCAATGTAACAAATCAAGAGCCGATTATGATTACCAGTGTCCATCCTACATATTCTATAGTGGTAATATTCTTTCTAGATTCAACTACAACTCTTTCCCATTATGTGGATGGATCTTCTTATTTGGATCCACATGATAGGTGCCAATTTTTGGAGCATCATTTTTAGTTGGTTATTGGGTTCCAATATCTTCCATGTGGAGTTCACATGAGCACTTGGATATGGGACCTTGGTTTACAACAACAGTTGGACTACTTCAACATGGTGGCTTTCATTTCTCCATGGGACCTTGGTTCTCTAATCTACTTCAACAATATGGTCCACACTTATCCATGGGACCCTGGTATATGGTTGTACATCAAGAATTGGGGACAAAACTTTCATAAGGAGGATGGAATGTTAGGTATCTAGAGAGGTATTGGGGGGTCCGGAGGGCCCATATTGATAATAGTAGAGGCCACTCAATGTAAGGTGGACTAGGTCTACTATAGTATTAAATAAGGCCCAATATGGTAGTTAGATATAGTAAATGTAAGAGGACCTCTTAGAAGTTTTTGCTTCTAGAAGGTTCCTCCTCTAGAATGTTCTTAGGTGGTTGGTAGCACTATATAAAGGGGTTCAAGCAATGTAATGATATATGAAGAGAAATATTGTATTTGGAACAATAGATCAATAGGAGGATTCCCCCTCGAAGAGGCAAGTGAACATGAGAGGATCCCTTCCATAATATGATCCATTGTATGGTGTTTCCCTACCTCAAGGGTTTTCTTATAATAAAAGTGTGGTTCTTCTATATTTCGCTTGGAATATTTGTGGTGCTTTTGTATGCAAGTATTTGGTTCTTAACGCATTGGTAGGTTGATTTCTTCAGAAAAGGATGAGCAATGAGGAGTTGAAGGCCTAGGAAAATCTCAATTTTGAACTATCTACGGGGTGCTCCTTGCAAACCATCATCCTAGTAAATTTTGGTTGGTATGCGGTTTTAGTTCAGGTGAAGAAGTGAAGAAAATTTTGCACCAATGGTTGAGGTGGGTTTTACAACCTTTGTTATTAAAGAAATGGTACATGGAGTTCGACGCTTAGTAAGCTAGAGTGAATATTCTCCTAATGTGGGTTAAAACAAGCTACCTCTAATATTTTTGTTTGAAGAGGTTCTTGAGGAAATTGGAAATGCATTAAAGGAATTTTTTATGAAGCAAAAATAACTTAACTAGACATAGGATATTATGGAGTGGATACCATTCTAGTAGGGTTGGAGGTTAGAAAACATTTGATGGAGACAATGGATATCGAAAGGGGTGTTGACCATTTTTGTCTTAATCTATACTATGAAGGAATACCCTTCATATGTGTGCATTGCCAATATTATGGACTCTGGAACTTTAATGGAAATTCTTGAGTATATGGAAGATATGGGAATCGAGGAAGCAATTGAGAGGTTTGGAAATGGTTGAGTAGGAAATATTCCAAATTCCAAGAAGGAAGGAGGGTGTGGGGGTACAAGCAACCTTGTATGATCCTCATAATGACACTTTGGAAGCATATTATCATCCCATAGATCTAGGGTAGTACAAGGAACCTAACCTAGATGCAATAAGAGACAATAAAGAGAACAAGTCCAAATCGAGTAAGACATCAGTCACACTCTCTAAATAAAAGTAATTCTTTATAAAAATGATTTTTTCTGACATGGGGAACCAAGGTTGGAACCAAAGGTCTAGAATCCTCGAGTCATTTTCTGCCCAATCTTTCTGGAATAAAGAACCCCAACCCCCTTCCCCTTATACATATTCTTGGAAATGTAGAAGTATTAGATGTCGGTAAAATTCTTAATGGACACTCAAACCCTTTCCTAGACTATGATATGCATGGGAAGGAAATTCAAGATTCAAATACCATGAGTGTTCTAAAGTATAATATAAGACCTAGATATAAGGGTACTCTCAATTTTGCAGGTAAGGTGGTAGGGGTTTTGGGTTTATTTGAGGATAAAAATCCAAAATCCAATCAAAGGGGAAGGATATCCTACATTTCGATGGCCCAAAACAAGTGTCTTTATAAATACAATCAAAGTGTAAGAATATCCTACATTCCCATGACACCAAAACAAGTATCTTTATAAATCCAATGTGGGAAACAATTATCCTTGATAGGGGCTCTTAGAGAAAATGCCCCTTTTGAGGGTACAAAATGATTTTTCTGACCCTAAATCGTAGAGGGTTAGCTAACCCCTCAATGAAATTGGCCTTAAATATATTAGTTGACAATATCAAACCTTCAATTATTTTGTTTCAAGAGATTGTGATAGACAAAGAGAAAATCACTCAGGAGTTATCAAAATTGTTTAGTAATTGGGAATTCATCTTTATAGATGCCATTGGGAGATCAAGAGGGAACATAACTGGGTGAAAGAAATTCTCCTTTACTCTTACTAATTCTTCGTATTTTCCTTTAGGATTAGGAACCTCCCTTTTCTCTTTGGATTTGTGGAAAGATATCATAGTGTTGAATGTTTATGGTCCTTACATGGATAGGGTGGAATACTGAGATACATTTTTCAAAATGGATTAGTAGTGGTAGGGGGATACTTGAAATTCACTCTAGGAGAACTAGATTTCTATGGTTTTATTTCACAATTATGATTCCTTTCAAGGTATTTTCTTAGAAAAATTGAAGAGGTTGGTCTATTGGACATAGAACCAACTAAACTTTCCCCTACTTGAAGAAACAAGAGAGTGGTAGAAGCCATAATTTCCAAAAGTCTTGATTTTTTTTTAATTTCTGGATTATTTCTTGATGAAGTCATTTAGATAAATCAATGGGTCACCTTAGGGGGGGATTCTGATCATAACCTTGAAATGTTGGAAATTTCACTTTCTCTAGAGAAACCTGTTATCCCCTTTAAATTTAATCCATGATGGATGAAGATGGAGGAGTTTGTAGGGAAAATCAAATTTGTTTGGAAACCTAATAATGATAACCTGAGAGAATTGTCTTCCATACAATTTCATCAAAACTTGAAAGAAGAAAATAAGACCTAGCAACAAAATGGGAAAGTGACAAAATGAAGAGAGATGATAGGGTTCTTAGAGAAGTGGAGGAGGCCTTGGATCAAATATATAATAGTGAAGGGTTTGGGTATATGAGTGAGGAACAAAAACTCTAAGTAAATATTCTATAAGAATTCTAGAAAAAGAAAAAGAATGGAGGCTCAAGAGAAGGGTGTTATGGATACATCCATGTGATGAGAATACAAAGGTTTTTCATAGACATGCAAATTGCATAAATAATTTTAATTCGATATGGAAAATTAATAAAGGATATGGTAATTGGGAAAAAATTTCAAATACATGGCATCCGACCCAGTGAATTATTTCTCTTCCCTTTTCAAAGAGGACACTCATGATACAATAGTAGAGATAATTAGGCTATCAAACTCCTTCCCTATCTTTGTTAATCATGAAGACAACTAGGGCTTGTTAAAGGAAGTTGAGAAAGAAGAAATTTACCAAAAATTAAGTAAGTTCAATCATAAATGAAGAGGAGGGACTAAAAGAATAAAGAATACATTTTGAAAGATTAACACATTCAATGGCTACATTATTACTTCTTACCCACAATATGTGTCATAGTTAACAACTTGAAACTAATCTCATACCAACAAACCACACCATTGATAACCCAATGTTATCATGGCATGCTATATATTCTTACACAAGAACTTGAACCTCCCTTTAGAATTGAACAAAGAATTCAAGCATTACAAAAAAAATTAGGTAAATCACCCTCTAAAATCCTATTGAGATATTCTATAATTGATATTATAGAAAATTGTTTACTAGAAGAATACTTGTTGTATAACTTGAAGCCTTTTTCGTTTTAGATAACCACATATGGACCAAAATTACATGGCACATTTTGTTTCATAATTCATAATACTTGGAGGCATAACAAATTGGTTCATTATATGTTATACAAACAAACCTCATAATGGTTGGTAAACCTATGCTAACTCTGAATATTGTCTAAGTGTCCATATGTGCCACCCAACTGTTTCTAGTTTGTTCCTATGCAATCACCTAGAAACTCAAAATCATACAAGGAAAAACTACAAACTCAAAACAAGAAGGGGAACTGAAAAGAACTCCCAACTTCAAAGGGAATAAGAAGACCTTGGGATTGCTATATAATATTTACAACTCATTTAAAAAATCAGGTATGAATAGATTTATAATAAAACAACTCATTTTAGAAACCAAAAATAAATATACCTTGGCGTCAAAAGAGAAATGTTTCACCCATATAGTATTTGAACCTCTGGAAAAAACATTTCCATCATCCAACACCATTATACCCTCAATAATGAAAATAATGGATACGAATATACTAAAACCATCATAAAATCAAGATAGCCTCAACATACCTTGTGCACATATTTTGTCTCTCCATCTCTTCACTTTATAGAGAATTGGGAGGAAAAAAAAAAGAGAAAATAACAAAGAAATAAAACATAATGACCTTTAGGGTGTATATACATGTTAAATTTCAAATGGAAAATATAATAATATCCAATTTTCATGACTTAGGAGAAAACTCAAAAGAGTGGGGGTATTCGGGTTACCACCATGTCATGTCTCCATTATCAACACCACGAAAAAATTCACTTTGATACTGTGTGTGACATACCCAGAACAATGAACTAGAAGTTTTCTCATCTGCAAATCTGAAACATACCCATTGCCCGGGTACTTCCAAATTCTCCTTCTTAGGAAAACTATGAATTTATGTTCCATTCTTTTAATTCAAGAAACACATGAATCCAATGCATACAATTCACCAGAACATACTAAACCATAAAATAATATGAACAACATGCCATGCACAACATTAATAGAAATAATGCACAAATAAAAACATCATAGAGATCATAAATACACAACGGAACATAAATTACAAAGACAACACAAAGATCACTTATGTTTAATTAAACCATTCACCAACTAGTTGCAGACATCGGACATTCCACCCAACCATAGACACTATTGTTCCAAATATCAACAGTAGGTCATCGCTAAGCGAGGGATTCAAATCTACAAGGACATTTCCTAGGTTGACTCTAAAACACACAACAGTTAGCTACCAAGCTCTCATGGTTTTCCCAACCACAAAACAATCATACTTTACCATATCTCTCCCCCTTCAGCCTGCACAACCCAAATAAATGGACCCCTTTATTTGCAATTCAGTCCTTCAAGCTATTTTGATTCTTTTCTAGCACTCCAGTTGTACTGGTAAGGAATCTCAATGATGGAAATTCCAAGGATTCTCAGTTGTGGAAATTTCTTTCACAACTACCATTGTTCTCATGCACACATGAATCCATTCCTTTATGGAATAATCAATAGTTCCTTACAACCATCTAGAAATGTCTCTCCACCTCCAACCATTCGTTTCTATGTCATACCCATAACTTGAATGAGCAAGAATGAATGAGGAACCAAATGATTGAAAAAAAAAATGAATGAGGAAATCCCCAAATGAATGAATTAATCAATGTATCCCCAAACAACTCACGTGAATGGTTTAAATATCTAGGATGCCTAAGGCACAACCTGGTCTCCCCAAGAGACTCACGTTCCCCCTCATTCTTTCCCCAACACAAGCATTGGTAAATAAATAATTAATAAGAGGAGTATCATACCACCACCCGCTCTCATGGAATCATAGGCCCCTATAAATCTTGTCCTTGTTTGTCTTGCAACCAACAAAGTATTTTATTAATATATTCGAAGTATCACATTTCTCGACACCCCAAAATTTCAACATACTAGCTCACCATCCTGAGTCATATTTACATAATTACATTCTAGTTTATAGGGATTGACACTGGGGGTTTTACAACCCCCTCCCCTTATTTTTTCATTGTCCTCTGTGCATAACACCATACTGATGTTCTTAATATTATAAAGATAGGATTTCTGACCTTTAATCCACACAGGAAGTCCAACCAATGTTAATATACATAAGAAATATGGAATCAAAATATTCATATGTAGACACTCTGACCCAAAACATGCATAATGATCTCACAATTTACATTTCTAGTAGCATTTCCAACCAACAAGCTCTGATTCCCCATCATCCTACACAACCCAAGGAATTGTACTTCCTTCATTGCATTGCAGTGCCTTAGGATATATGATCAAAATTTAGGAGTGGAACGAACTAATTAACAGATTGAATACAATAAACACAAAGATATGAATAATAACACAAATATCCAGTGAACAATATCTTCTATTAAATAATGAAATAGGCCGAAACTATAAAAATGCAGAACTGAAACACTTGCTCGAATGGTGGTAGCTATCTCTGAGAAGAGATGTGGCTGCTACATGCATCCGTTTGAGAAGAATGGATTACAATGAGGCTCTAGAGGCCTTTTTGATATTACTCATGAATGCCAAAACCCTAGACATCCAAAAACCTAACCCTAGAAGGTGAAATGCCAAAATTCATGTGGGCCCTATGGGTAAGTTGGTGTAATTTGGTACCTCAACTTCCAAGGGTCGTAACTTTTGCATACGACCTCCGTTTTAGGCACGTGATAGCCCGCTGGAAATTTCTTTTAGAGATATACACATTCTACTAACAAACTTTGACTTCGTCTACAGTTTGACTGTGGTGAGTCAAAAAAACAACTTTTAGGGCCCCAAAATGGCCCTGGAAGTACAACAAGATGTGATGACATGAAAACATACAAAATAATCCAGTTGGATTAGGCGAGAAGCCACCCATATCCACCTGGAGGATGTGTGGGGCTTCAGACAACCCCAAAAGTGTAGAAACTGCAATTACAAAAAAGTACAAAAGAACGTGTTGAACAAAAAAATGGACACGAGTATCTAGTTAGAATAGGTGGGTAGCCACCAATATCCACATAGATCAATCCTCCCCCATTAGGAAGCAATGGTCTCCATTGCATTGATTTCCCCCATCAGGTGAGGAAACTTCTGCTAGATTTGGCTATGGGTGAGCCACTTTCCTTGGTGTAGAAGTTTCTCTGCCTTGATAACCTGATAAAGTTGGATCTACTACTGGCAAGTGCCCACCTGTGTTTCCACTATCTTATAAATGGATTTTTGTTCCATGCAGTTAGGGTTGAGCTTTGTTGGTTTCAGTTGTTCTACGATCTCAGAGGTGTCCAATAATCGGGGAAAATATGGCCGAAGGAGGTCCACATTGAATACTGGATGCAAACCAAGGAAGGGTGGAGTGTTGAGCTCAAAATCATTGATACCCACAACCTTGGTGATAGTGTAAGGCCCATAAAGAAGTAGGTGAAGCTTCTGATGGGGCCCAGTGAGATACTCCTTCTGCAAATGTAACCAGACTTTGTCGCCAACCTGAAACTGGTGTGGTACCCTATGTTGATCATGGCACTGCTTTTACTTAGCATTGGATTTTTGCAAAATATCTTGGACCTCTTGGAATATGTGCCAAATCTGATCAATGAATTTGGTGGCTTTGTTGATCGCAGACTAATCAGGGGAAGAGTCTGTCTGTGCAGTGGCAAGAGGAAGTGCAACATCAATGGGTCCCAGGGGTTGGAATCCCAGACCCACTTGAAATGGGATATGGTTGGTGGAACTATGGAGAGCCCTGTTGTAACTATTTTGGACATATGGGAGACTCTCATCCCATTTACATGGATTCTTAGAATTGTACATGCGTAGGATGTGCACAATCATCCAATTTTTGACCTCTATTTGGCCATCATTTTGGGGGAAGAAAGCAATGGATTTTGTGAGCTTGGTGTCCAACAAAGACTAAAGACTCGACCAAAAGGTGTTGAGGAACTTGTTTTCTCAGTCGAAGATGATGGTCTATGGTATCCCAAAGTAGACGCACACTCGTTCGAAGAAGAGATTAGCAGTATATATCGCTATGAAATTATTTTTACAGGTTGTGAGGATGGCCATCTTCGAAAACCGATCAACGACCACAAACACATAGTCATTTCATTGCTTGCTGGATGACAAGCCAGACATGTAATCCATTGAGATGGATTCCCAAGGATTCTCAGGAATAGGGAGAGGGTTGTATAAGCCTTGCTTATTTATGGCTGGCTTGGAAATGACATAGGCAGTGAAAGATCTAATATACTTTTTGACGTCTTGTTAATTTTTTTTCCAATAAAATTTTTTCTGAAGAATGACCACAGTTTTCTCCATGCCAAAATGTCCCGCCACATGACTGTAGTGGGCTTCCCAAATAAGCTTTTCATGCTCACTTGTAGGAACACAAATATGGCCCAGGTGGCATAAGAGTCTTTACTGAATGTGAAAATCAATGACAATTGCACCTATACCCAAGAGATGATAAGTGGTGGCGAAGTATGGATCTTGTTGATAAATTTGGGGCCACTTAGATGTTTCATGTCCACATGAATGGAGCACAATGGTGAGTGCAGCCATAGGAGGTCAACTGAGGCAGTCAACGACATGATTAGAGATACATGTCTTATAATTTATGTTGATATGGAACTACTTCAGGTAGGTGGACCACTTCTGATGGAAGTTGTTCTGCAATTTCCCTTGTGTCTGTATGAACTGCAGAGGCTTGTGATCAATGTGTATGATTGTCTCTTTCCTAAGAATGTAAATTTTCCATTGACGACATGGTTGTACAATGGAATACATTTCCTTGTCATAGGTGGGTTATTTTTGGACAATATCAGAGAGTGTCTCACTATGGTATGCCACTAGATCCCCATGTTGAGTGAGAACTATGCCCACAACATAGTCAGATGCATCAGTCTCAATCTCGAATGGCTTTTGCAAATCAGGCAAGGAGAGTATTGGAGATGAGCACAAGAGATTCTTGATATCATCGAATGATCATTGTTTCTCCTTCACCCACATGAAATTGGACCCACCTCTATCATTGGTCACTTGTCTGAGGGCCCATGCAATATGGGAGAATCCCAACACGAACCATCGATAGAAGTTGGCTAGTCCCAAAAATCTATGAAGATCGGTCAGTGTGGTAGGGGATGGCTAGTTACGGATGACTTGGATATTAGATGGATCAACATGTACCCCATACTCATCAACGATGTATCCCAAGTATTGGACCATGTTCATGCCAAAAGAGAATTTTTCCAAGTGGGCATAAAGCTTGTGTTGCGACAGAGTGCTCCAAACCTATTGAATATGTCACATGTTCTCCTCCCATGTTTTGTTGAAGATGAGGATGTCATCCAAATATACTACCACAAAGGAGTTGGTGACAGTATCAATACATCATCCATCAACCTCATGAAAGTGGTTGGTTCATTTGTTAAGCCAAAGGGCATAACTATCCATTCGTAGAGACCTTATTTAGACTTGAAGGTTGTCTTCCATACATCAGTTGGTTCGATGGGAACCTGGTGGTAGCCAGACTTTAGGTCAATCTTGTTGAATAAATTCCCCCCCTTGAGTTTGTCAAGAAGGTCATCAATCCTGGGAATGGGGTAGTGGTTCCTGACTGTGATTTTTTTTAAGGCTCTGTAATTAGTGCAGAGTCGCCAAGTCTCGTCCTTCTTCTGTACCAATACAATCAGGCTTCTGCAAGGGGAGGAGATGGGTATGATGTTCCCCTTTTGAAGAATCTTTCGGATCTGACCCTTGATTTCGTCATTCTCCATCAACGAGTGCTTATAGACTGGTCCATTATGTAGAGGTGCATCGGGGGTCACATCGATTGGATGCTTGACTTGGCAGTGTGTCAGTACCCCTGTAGGTGATGAGAAGATGTCTCTATATTCTTCCACGATTTTGTCCACTTGATTTTGATGCAAAGAGAGGAACTGTGTAGAGGCCACAGATGTGGCGAAGACCTTCTTCTTACTGTGAGCATGGATCACAAAGAAGGCGATCTTCCCAGTCTATAAAATGACCTTACTGCATTGCTTAGCAGAGATTAAAGATATAGTAGTAGGTGACACTCCCTCTAGGATTCTATACAATTGTCTACCCAAAGTAATAATAACATTGTGGGGTCTAGACGCATACACAACATGATGCTTCCACAAATATGGTTGTCCTAAAAGAAAATCACAAACTTCAAGGGGATAAATATCACACAGTACCTCATCTTTGAAAGGATTGATGTCGTAGGGAAGATGACACTATTAGCTGACACAAAGATCTCTTCCTTGGCAAAGCCAAGTGATGGTGTAGGGATGGAGGTGCGGTTTCATTGGCAAGTCCAACCACTTGGAGACCTCTACTAAAATTAAGTTCTTCTGACTACCTCTATCGACAATGAAGTGAAGTGAAGCCCCCTTGACCCATATATGTGAGTGAAATAGGAATTCCCCTTCCTCTAGTTCTTCTGGTTCACTTGGATGGACTTTGGTGGTAGCGAAAGTGGCACTAGGTTCAACATCAATAATCCACTTCCGTCCTTCAGAGTTTGAATCAGAATTAGAATCAGCCTCTGACTCGAAAGCCTTCAACTCGACCAGAAGGGATGGCTTGGAGCGACATTCTTCAGTGTTGTTCCAAGGAATTGTATGGTACTCACACAATTTCCCCGTGTCCTTATTCATCTTCTCCTTTCCCTTCTTGTGTTGTGGCTTGCACTAGTTGTTCTAAGGGAGGCCATATCAACTTGGTCCCTTGTTGTGTGGGTTGGGGCTTCCTTTTCCCTTCTTCGGCTGTGAGGGGTTTGCAGATCCAAACTCTCACCTTTTATACTTAAATTTATGCTCGATCTTGATAGTGTATCAATAATCCATTTCCAATGAGGCGATGTCCAAGAAATCCATTTTTGTTTGAATGTATCTATGCAAAAAACTGCGGTATTTGAGCACCAGATGAATCTCAGAGTCTTTGATACCCAATTTGGTGCATACGGTATGGAAAATATTGGTGAAATTTGGTACTTTCTAGTCCCTTTCTTGAAGTAGGGTGGTCCATATGGTGTACTGGTCCTCATAGCTTCCAACAGGGTAGTATTGTTCTTTAATGGAGTCCCAGAAGGAATCCCATGTAGGGGACACCACAAACATTGTATATTCCTCCACGACCCTTTTCTCAGAGTAAGTATCCCACCAGTCTTTAACATGGGGAATGACCTTGATGAGTGAAAAAGTGATCTTTTCCCTATCGGAAAAATTGTGGACCGAAAAGTATCCTTCGAGCAGATTCAACCATTTATCTACAACATCCACATCTATCAGTCCTTCAAATAATAGAATATCAAAATTGACCTGTACCTTGAAGGGGGTTGCATGGCTTCTTGATGAAGATGCTTCTCCCGTGGGCAACTTTCGAAGGGTCTATGCGAAGTTGTCCATCATTTCGTTCCTTTGTTGTGTGAGGGCTTCCTTGAGAAAAAATTTAATATGATCTCATGCTCCATCATATTTCTTTTCATATCCCAAGGGTTGTTTTCGGGCTTGGCGCGACCGATCTTGTGATGGATCAATTGGTTCGAGTCCCAACTTCTTGTACCCAGATCTTGTTGGGGACACGCACGAAGAAAAATAAATGAAGAGCAAACCACTCTGATACCACTGATACATATTTAGGAGCGAAACAAACTGATTAACAGACTGAATACAATAAACACAGAGATATGAAGAATAAAAAAAATATCCAGTGAACAATATCTTCTATTAAATAATCAAATAGGCTGAAACTATAAAACTGCAGAACTAAAACACTTGCTCAAATGCTGGTAGCTATCCCTGAGAAGAGATGTGGCTACTACGTGCATCCTTTTGAGAAGAATGGATTACAATGAGGCTCCAGAGGAATTTTTTATATTACTCATGAATTCCAAAACCCTAGACATCCAAAAACCTAACCCTAGAAGGTGAAATACTAAAAGTCATGTGGGCCTTATGGGTAAGTTGGTGTAATTTGGTACCTCAACTTCCAAGGGTCGTAACTTTTGCATACGACCTCCACTTTAGGTGCGTGATATCCCATTGGAAAGGTATTTCAGATAACTACACATTCCACCATCAAACTCAAACTTCGTCTACAATTTGACTATGGTGATCCAAAAAAACAACGTTTAGGGCCCCAAAACAACCCTGGAAGTACATCAAGAAGTGCTAACATGAAAACATACAAAATAAGCTAGTTGGATTAGGAAAGAGGACACCCGTATCCACCTAGAGGATGTGTGTGTCTTTAGACATCCCTAGAAGTGTAGAACCCATAATTACAAAGAAGTAGAGAAGAATGTGCTGAACAAAAAAACGACACGAGGAGCCAGTTGGAATAGGTGGGTCTCCACCAATATCCACCTGGATCAATATATCATTTCTCTTCAGGGATCCATTTCACTCGTATAGTAAGTCTCAGAGTTTCAACTCCATGAACTCCAAGTGCAATGATTCCATCAGACTTTATTTGTTCCATGCCTTTGTTCTTGAGCTTGATTTCCTTATGGTGCTCTTCTTCTCGAGTTTCTAGATTCAATATCCAACATATCATATTTATTACACACATATAGTCATCATGAGATATCATCATAACAATTTGACTCATTAAATTCCAAATCTATTTCATAAGGAAAATCAAATTTCCCCAAGTATGAGATTCCATATCATAATTTCTTGGCTCTTGCCACAACATGGATCAATATTTATTATGGATTATAATAGTTCCATACTTGATACCACTCTTACCTACAACTCCATAAACCTTTCATTCATCCAAACATATTTTTTAGTATCTCATGTACAATATATTTTCATGGAAACAATTACAAAAATTCACAAAGTGATCTCATAATTATTTATAGTTAACAATTCAATCACTTCCATTAATCCAACTATTAACTTGATTGGACCCATCATTCTCTACACATGTATTATCATCCAATATTTTATTTCTTCTATCTATCAATATTTTGATTATTATGTTCCCCTGATAGATATTTTCTATAATCCATCATTATGTAACTACTTTAACCTACAACTTTCTTGTTGCAATATCTAACAACTCTTGAAATGTTCTCAACTTCATAAGTTAGTAATAATCACATCATTTCATCTATTAGAATAATAATTTCTATGCAATATAATATATGCTTGTATTAACCAAAATGCATTCAATAATGCCTTTAATCATACAAAAAACTCCATCTCATCATGCAGGTGTGCAACTCTACCACTTGCACACTTTTATAACATATTCATTTATACCTATTCAATGCACCTCTACATTGATTTCCAAATTTCTTTTTCTAATTCATGAATCCCACCATGGTGAATTGGAAGGTCTGACCAATTCCTAGACACATCATCCACACACTTCTTATTGCTTGCTCAACCATTTAGATTCCTTCCTTTTCAACCCAAACACAACACCAAGAATATAATTCTTTGGTGCTCTTCAGTGTTGTAAAAAAGGTTGTAGTCCAAACATCAATTACATCATGAATATTATAGGTTATTTGTGTGGCATTGTAGCCTTTCCATATCCAACGATGTCATGGAATTACACATGACTAGATTCATTAGCATTCATTTCCATAACAGGTTTATACCCCCTTATTTTATTTGGTTATTAATCCATGTCTACAAAACTTTACTGACATGCTATTATGTCATATAAATATATTATAAAGTTAAAAAATATCATAGGCCTTAATCCTTTACCATACTGAATGGTGAATCATTCCAACGAATGCATTCAAAACACATAATAATATCACTTTAAAAAGCTAAATTTTCGTTGAGGAAAATTCTTGCCCAAGTTCTCTTCAACGATTATTCAACATAATACATCAAATCCATACATGCATAAATGCCATTTAATTGGTTTGATGCTACCTAATTAGTTGGTATTAGTAGGAGATACCATGCCTCCTTCACCAATCTCTTATTCAACATTTCATCTTGTTGTTGTTTCCTTCATAAGGATGGCTTCCATATGCAACACCATCAATACTTTCAGCCATGCAATAAATTCCTCTTTCCTGGCACAACCATCATTAACAACTTTAATATTCATATATATAATAATATAATGCTCCTAGTCTACAACATGTTATATGTACTCTCAAGCACTGATCCAAATTATGTTGAGAACGAAACTAGATACAAACAGAAATATAGCACATAACACATAAATACAATGAAACCCAACTTCTATTAATGAACAAAATAGAAAAACGTTGTAGAACACAAACTAGCTAGAATAATGGTATCTTGTCTTTGAAGAGAAAGAGACGTCGGCTATGCTTCATTCATAATAATATTTACATCACACTCCATTTCCTACTTAAAGGATCTCCTTCACCTCAATTATATGTGAGAGAGTGGGAGGAGAATAATTCCCACGATGCATGTGGGATAAATTGGTCCACGTTTACAAAATGCCATATACATGTAAAACACTGGGACTTGCCCAGTGGTCACCAATCCCATTACTCTATCCCGAGCACGCTTAACTGTGGAGTTCTAATGGGATCTGGTGCATTAACTCTATGTTGTAGGAATGTACATAAGACATGTAATTAACAAACGAAGATGGAATTATGTTACATTCCCCATAAAAAGGGTGAATATCATGGTTTATCAAAATCACATGCTCAAAAATTTTGATTTAGTGGAAAAGGTGGATGGCCACCGAGATCCACTTGGATCATTCCTCCCCCCTTAGGAAGCAATGATCCCCATTGTTTCAATTCCCTCGGGAGATGTGGGATTTTTTTTTGAATCTGAACCTTGGTGATTCGCTTGACTTACTGAAGTATTTGTCTATCTTGTACTTGACCTATGGAAGGACATCATGGACATATTGGTGGAGGTGATGGATCCATTCAACATATTTGGCTGCATGATTTTCCTTGGACTAAGTGTGGGATGAATAAGAGATATATCAATGCGTGCTAATGGTTAGAACCCCGAGCATAACTGAAAAGGGTCGTGGCCAATAGAGCTATGTTGAACATATGGAAGACCCTTATTCTATGGAAGGGATCATCTATAGATTGGACCAGTAGGTAAGGGAGCTGATCTGAAAATGAAAAGGCTTGTATCTTTGAAATATTTGCAAGTTTTTAATTATGTGTGCTTAGGAAAAAGGAACAATTTGCAAACACATAAATTAGAGAAATTTCACATTCAAGATGAAAATAATAACCAACAAATAATAGTGAAAAGTAAACACATAACACAACAAATGATAAAGGAATTCACCCCTCTCCTGGGCTACATGTCCTGTTCCATCTTCCCATGGATATTTTATATTATTTTCTCAAATTTCTAAAATCAGTGCTTTATAGTTCTCAAAATTCCAAATAGATGGCTCCAATGGCTCCAGAACATCCAAAATCCCCTAACTAGGCTTTTTCGGCACTTGGTTTAACCAAAAAATGAAGAAGATAGACCTCCTGGAAGTTTTCCCCTTCAATCTTGTTGTCTCTGGTTCACCAAAATGCACCTCTGTGTGAGTAACCTAGCTTCTGGGAATTTTCTGTGCCTAACCTCAACACCTTCACCCATTTGAACAAATCACGCCAAAATGTCACACGGTTAGGGTACTAGCACCCAAACCGCAGAGGTGTTGGACGTGTGGTTCCATGTGACCATGTCCCCACGCATTTGTTGGGCACCCGTTGCAATGGCCGATGAGGTGAAAAATGTCATACATATGGAGAGATCCGTTCCAAGTGTGTATGTGGTAGTGACAAGTGTCAGTGTAAGAATTAACTGTTTGAAAGTTCGTTTGAAACCCACACAATTCTTGTGATAGGGTCTTATGGTAGGTATATATGGCTGGGGGCTAGGGCTAAGCCCCAGCCCGGACCCCATGCCAAACCATAACAAAAACAATGTTAAATATATATGGAACCATTATAAGCTAAGAACTATAGTCCGAGCACACCGGTAGCCCAGCCTTTGCCAAGCACTTGCCATGTGTGTGGGAGGTCCAGTGTTTGATTCCCACAGACTCCACGTGATTTTTACCATATACCAAGGTGCCACATGGCAGCCCATGCCTGGGCCATGTGGCACCACACAATTTTCCAAAAAGGATTCCACGTGTCCAAAATTTATTCGCCTACATGTCGCCAACTTAGCACTTTCCACGTCAACACTTTTCAACTCATCACTGACACGTCACCTGCCACATGTGGGTCTGTACCATGCCATGTCATCCTATACTGATTGTACAGACTGTACAGTCAACAAAATTTTGCATGTTTGACAAAATTAACAGAACGCGATATCTCACTCATCCGACCTTCGTTTGACCTTGTTCAAGTTGTGTTGGGTTCATGAGGATGAGGCCTACACACCTATCCATTTTGAAGTGATTCTGAGAACTTTGATTTTTGAGAAAAATTTGATCCCCTGGATCACTCCTCCCCATTGGGAAGATTTTGGAGCTACAAAAGACTACTTTCAGTATATCTGAAGATGAGGATACAGTTCCCTCACCTTTCCAACCTCAATCCACTTGGCCTTGCTTGGATTTGTGTCTTTAATACCATCTCGAAGGTATTCCACATTCTTTCGTTTTGAAGTTCTCATCCTCCTGTCAATGATTGTGTATTCATGCAGTTATGTAAGATATTATAGCAAGAAATAATCTATAGAAGGAATTTGAATATGATCTCCTTGATCATCAATCAAAGGAGGCTCATACAATTTCAAATTATCAACATTGACAACTGCATACATTTGCATATAAGGAGGCAAATCCAAACAAAAGGCATTGTTACCAATCTTTTCAAGAACCTTGAAAGGTCCATATCTAATTGGTTTCAGTTTTTTACCTTCTCCTTTAAGCCTCTCTTTTCTAATGTAAATCCAAACTTCATCTCCAACTTGGAAACTGTGATCAACACGAAGCTTGTCATGTCTTGTCTTGTACTTAGCTTGGCTCTTTTCCAACTGTTCTTGTACCATTTGATGTACCAAATGAATTTGTTCAATGAACTTTTCTTCCCTATCAATGTCATGTTGACCATCAATAGAAATGACTTTCCCAAAGATACAATCTAAAGGACATTTGGGAAAATAACCAAAACATGCTTCAAATGGACATGTTTGAGTTGAAGAGTGCTTAGCCAGGATATAAGCATGTTGAATGTAGTGTAAGTGCTCATTCCAAAGCTTAGGATGCTTGCTGAAATAACCACGAAGAAGATGCACCACTATTCTATTAACCACTTTTGTTTGAACATTGGTTTGCAAATGAAAAGATGTGGTCTTTTTCAGTTTGGTGTCCATGAGTGCCCATAAAATTGACCAAAATTTCCCAATAAATTGAGGATCTCGATCAGAAATAATGGATTTAGGCAACCCAAAATGTACCCAAACATGCTAAAAGAACATTTGTGTCGTTTGCTCAGCTGTAACCTCCTTCTTACAAGTCATCAAAATACACATTTTACTGAAACATTCAACCACAACATAAAGATAATCATGATTTTTTTTAGACATAGGTAGACCTCCTACAAAGTCCATGGAAATGCTTTCCCAAGGATGAGAAGGAACTGGAAGTGGAGTATACAAACCCAACTTTCTATTGCTAGGCTTGCTTGCAACACAAAATGAACATCCTTTGACATATATTGAAACACTTTCATTCATTTTAGGACAATAGAAATACCTTTGCAAATTAGCCACCATCTTGCCTACACCAAAGTGATCAGCAATAAGAGAAGAATGAGCTTCCCTTATAATGTCGATTCTTTCACCCTGTGGAATACATAGCTTGCCAAGATAATACAAAATCTTATCATGCACATGGTAATCTAATTCCTCAACATGGCTAGAATGAAACAAAGTCGCATACACCTCTTTAAAATCAACATCTAAAGCATACTGTTCAACATAACTCTCATGCATGATAGGATTACTCTTAAGAATAACTAAAGCACTAATAATAGGCCTAGAAAGCATATCAAAAACTTTGTTATAAATTCCTTTCGTATACCTTATAACCAAGTGGAATTGTTTTAGAAAACCCATCCATCTGAAATTCCTTTCTTGTTGTAGCTTTGTTTGTGATTGTAAGTATTGCAATGGTTGATGATCTGTGTGAATGATAGTTTCTTTTCCCAACAAATAATGTTTCCATTTTTTCACACTTTGCATCAATGCATACAACTCCTTATCATAAGTAGGATAGATAATCACAACACCATTAAAAGTTTCATAATGAAAACAAATGGGCTTACCATGTTGTAACAAGACTGCTCCCATTGAATAATTTCTTGCATCAGTTTGGATTTCAAAAGGTTGTCTCAAATTTGGAAGTTCAAGAACTGTGGTTGAACTGATTTTGTCCTTCAAAGTATCAAAATCCTTTTGTTTCTTGCCTCCCCATTGTAAAACTTGCTTGATGCTTGTCATTGCATGTAATGGAGCTACAATTAAAGAGAATTTAGCAACAAACTTTCTCCAATATTGGGTTTCTCCCAAAAATCTTCTTACCTTTGTCACATTGTTGGGCTTGGAACACTCCAATATGACTTTGACCTTGGAGGGATCAATTTTAAGTTCTCCTCCTCCAATAATATGCCCCAAGTAAACAAGTGAGGTTTTTCCAAACTCACATTTAGACATCTTCAAAAACAACTTTTCTTTCCTCAAGACATCTAAAACTTGCTTTACATGCATAACATGCTCTTCACGAGATTTTCTAAAAATCAAAATGTCATCCAAGTAGAAAATAACACAATCATCAAGAAAAGGCCTTAAAACATCATTCATGACTCTCATGAAAGTAGCAGGAGCATTGCAAAGTCCAAATGGCATTACCATCCACTCAAACAAACCTTTCTTTGTTTTGAAAGATGTCTTCCATGTGTCTCCTTCAACAATCCTAATCTGATGATATCCACTTCTCAAATCCAACTTAGTAAAATACTTAGCATATTTCAATTGATCAAGAAAATCATCAATTCTAGGAAGAGGATAACGATTCTTTACCGTAATCTTTTTCAAGGCCCTAAAATCTACACACATGTGCCATGTACCATCTTTATTTGGAACTAAAACAATTGGTGATCAACATGGTGATGTGCTTGGCATGATGACCCCTTTGTCAAGTAACTCTTGGATTTGTTTTTTAATTTCATCATTCTCCATGACTGACATCTTGTACATACCAATGTTTGGAAGAGGGAAATCTTGTTTCAATTGTATTTCATGTTGGATACCCCTTATTGGAGGCAATCCCTTTGGTTCCTGAAACATCTCATCATATTGGTTAACAATCTCATATAAATCATATTTCAACTTTGCATCATGACCTTGGAAAACTTATTTTTCAACATTGTCTTTGGGTTTAATCATCAAGAGGACAAAATTCTTACTAGCATTGAATAATCTCTTCATTTTTCCCGCATTTACAAGTGACAAATTCAACTACTTTGTATGTTCTCTAACAATGTAATCAACTCCATTTTTAAACAAATGATACTTATTCTCATGACGATGAAAGATGGCTCTCCTATCATATAAGTATGGGCTTCCCAAAACAATACCACAGATATCCAAAGGAATAACATCAATCTCTATCTCATCTATAAAATTGCAGTGATGGAAAATCTAAGTTTACACCTTCTTGTCACATGCAATTTGGCATTGTCACATATCCAACCTAGAGGGTATGGTTTAGGATGTGGAATAGTTTCCAATTTTAATTTCTTGACAATGTCTTAAGATATGAGGTTTGCTTGAGATTTAGTATCAAAAAGAGTATCTATCTTATTATTCTTTGAAACAACCCTTATGTGGAAAATCTCTATTCTTTCTTTTTCATGTTGAGTTTCATTGAGGCTACTATTACTTGAAGAACTAGTATTTGCAATAGAACCCTTACCTTGAAAACCCATGGTTGTAATTTTTGTTTCATCACCTGAATCAGAACCTAAATCATGTTGTATGGTTGCAACAGTCTTTGGTTTCCCTTTTTTGTTGAAATTTTTGGGTCTCTTTTCAGAATGAAGTTTCCAACAATGGTCTTCATGATGGGCATCCTTTGAACAATGTTTACATGTAATTTTTTCTCCCTCTTTCTTAACTGAAGCATTCGTTTTCCCATTTCCCTTGAACTTCCTCTTTCCCTTGTCTCCATGACTAAATGGATTTTTTCTGCCCTCTTGAGTTTCATTCCTTCCTCTTGCTTCCAAATGAGTTGGATTTACACAAAATTCATCTAGATTTGAAGGGTTAAACATAAGTATTGTATGCCTCAAGTAGCTATGTAAAGATCCTATGTATTTGAGTAAAGTTTTTTGACAATACTGTTGGCATAGGGGTATACCCAGGGTTCAACGCTACAACAATGCTGTTGTGGGGTATTCTACCCTACGGACTAACAAGCTAGGGTTTTGAGCTTGTACGTAGATCATGACCCTTAAGACTTAACTTTTAACCTTCTACCCAAAATCCCAACCCCTTTTCTCATGCAAACATGGGAAGAATCGACTCACCTTTTTAACGATGATTGAAGTAGATCCTCCGTTGAGCCTTCTATTTCCTCGCTGCTGTTGCCCCTTCCACAAAGCTTCCTGCAATCAAGGTAAGACTACACATGCATGCTACTGATCTACTAGAGGGTTAGAAATAAAACATAAATCAAATAACATAGATGAGATTCATGTACTTGGGACGGGAAAAGCATCTTTTTCATT
>ML791240.1:136626-175969 GCA_009831015.1 Picea engelmannii
GAGAACTTTCACTCAGATCTGCGAGCTACTTATACTAGACATGCACTGCAAAAACTTATGCAAAAGACTTCTTTCCAAGCTACTGACGCAACAACTCAATCTTCAAAAATCAAGAAGAAAACGAAAGATTTTTTTTTTTTTTTATTGCAAAATCACGCAACAAGGAAAAATGATGACAAGATCAAAACCAAGAGAAATAAAAGAAAACTCTGGCTTAAAGTGCATATCGCAAACAGAATCAGAGCACAAAAAATGCTGAAAAGCAATCAAGACAACACCGATTCGAACACTTGCCTAAAAACCATGAAATAAATATTTTTTCTCTTTTGTCTTTTCTATTGAAAAATCTAATAACAAGTACAAGCTAAGGTAGAAATGCCCTAACCTGCTGACTGTGCATCCCTAGACTCTAAACTCCTGAGAGGAGCTCTTCTCACCACAGGAGGGGATGACTGCCCCACCCAAGCTGAAAAGCTACCTAACAGACCCGCGACTGTCACCAAGACAACCCACGTTTACACGCGTGCTGAACTACCACAGGGCGCGGGTACCCGCGTGCTAAACCAAATCAGGGCGCGGGTATGTCTAAAACCTAAGATAAAATCACACACAGACAGTCTAGTCCTGATCAAGGCTTTTGGTACTGACAACCAGAGTCTCTGACAGGTTGAGATGCTATCACTCTAACAGAAAAGGCAAATTTGCCAAAAAAGAAAAGCCAATGTAAAGAAACACACAACAATACAGACTGAAACACAAGTCAATAAACCAATTCAGACCCAGACAGGATCCAGAAATCCCCCTGAGAAGATAAACTTCTGACAAGGAAGAGGAGACTGCCTCTCTAGCTTCCTGAAAACTACACGCTACTGAAACTACTATAGCCTGCGGATACCCGCGTGCTATAGACAGTTAGGGCGCGGGTTACCCGCATGCAGGCCTCTTACAGGCCGCGGGTACCTCTGTGTGTCCCGAGACTAAATGTCAAGCGTCAGTCAAGGAAAACTGGTATTAATGACCAGGTTCCCTGCTAGCTTTTGACTAACAGAAAACAAAATAAGCAAAGAAACAGAAATTTAATTCTTTGAACTACCAAAAGATCTTTCACCAAACTCGGAAACCCTAAGAGTAAAATGTCCCCAGTGGAGTCGCCAATTCTGTTGTGTGGTATTCTACCCTACGGACTAACAAGCTAGGGTTTTGAGCTTGTACGCAGATCATGACCCTTAAGACTTAACTTTTAACCTTCTACCCAAAATCCCAACCCCTTTTCTCATGCAAACATGGGAAGAATCGACTCACCTTTTTAACGATGATTGAAGTAGATCCTCCGTTGAGCCTTCTATTTCCTCGTTGCTTCTTCCCCTTCCACAAAGCTTCCTGCAATCAAGGTAAGACTACACATGCATGCTACTGATCTACTAGAGGGTTAGAAATAAATCATAAATCAAATAACATAGATGAGATTCATGTACATGGGATGGGAAAAGCATCTTTTTCATTAGTCTCAAAATGAATCACTTACAATGAATTCTGAGACTGGCCACCGTTCCTCGATCCTGATCCTGGGCTCCTCCTCTTCTTTTGTCCTCCAACTAATGCAGCATGAATTTCTCCTGAAGCTTGAGGCAAAGCTAAAGGGTTGGGACAATAATGGACTTGGCAATTTGGCAGAGTTTCTTTGCTATGATTTTCCTCCTCTGAATAGTACCCCTACCCCTCCTTTTATAGGCTAGAAGGAACTAGGGTTTTAGGCGAACTCTCGGCCATGCATGGCCGGGAGCTCCAGTTAACTGACAAAAAGCCTCATGTCCCGGCGGAAACTTTCCTGATTTTTTGCTTTGTTAGGTACCCGCGGGCTGTAGTGTGTTAGCCCACGGATACCCGCGTGCAGTAGAAGGTCAGCAAGCGGTCCCCCGCACCCAGTGAGAGGTTAGGGCGCGGATTGCTTGTTTTAAGTGGTTTTTCAAGGTTTTATTCAGCATGGCTTTGGCTAGGAAGAGGCATGAGTTGGCCTGATGCCAAGTAAGCCTGTGTTGTGAATTTTAGGGTTATAACAAATGCACCAACAAAACCCTAACTATCGACCCTTTCGACAACACCTGCAAAGCAGATGAAGTCTCACTCTAGGTAGAGGTAGGGGTGGTTGCAGGACTCAGATGTCTGCAACCTTAACTAGGACACAAATCTGTGATTGTAACACCTTAATAGAGAACTTAGTTATTCCAGTTCGTTAATATTCAGATTTAGGTCACAGGGCCGCTAAACCCTAACAATAGATCAACACAGTATTCACACAGATGCAATAGATTCAAGCACTAAGCATACCAATAGAGATCAAATCTAGCATTCATTCACATTATTTAGCACTAATCTATCATATCAGATTAATATATCATCTAACATCACACTAAGCATTGAATCACATAAACAAAAGAACAACCAAAAACACAAATCATTCACAACACAGGATATACATGGTTCACCCCCACCATGGGGCTACGTCCACCAACTCATCATCCTCTTTATTAGCTTCTTTCAATCTTCTTACATGCACAAAGCCTCAAAATCAACTCCGTAGAGGATAGGAGATCTGCTCACCTTGTTAGATCCTCCTTCCTTGAGTTATAGCACAAAGCATTCCACAGTCTCTTACAATCACTTTCACTTAGCTCTGCAAGCTGCACACAATATGCACAAAGAAATTAGCACTCAACACTTAGCACACTTTCAACTCACTAGTCACTACTATTCACTATTCACTACTTCTTACATTGCCTAGACTTCTATTTATACATTACAAAATAGGCCTAAGCATGGGTAAACCCATGGACCGACATCCCCATACCCATTACATAAGCCCAAAACCAAAAAAGGCTCTAAAAGGGGGGTGAGATCCTATGATCTCCACTTTGTCTTGCACTTCGCCTTCGACAACCTGTCGAAGTTCCAAAAATAGGTCAAACATGACCAAGGATCCTCAAAACTTAGTCAAGGGCCAACAGCCCCCCAACACTCACCTGTGAATCATCCCGAGTCACTCTGATCTGGGTAATTCTGCCTCAAAAGCCTCGTGCTTGGCTCGAGATGCTTCGACCTGTTGTTGTGCCATGGCCTCCTGCTCAACGAACTCTTGGATAATAGCTTTGTTTACAGGTATCTCTAAGCGTTGTTTAGCTACAGTGACAACTTACTCTAGTTTTTCTCCTCGACCTTCGATCTCTGAGAACAGTTGGAAAGCCTCATCCTGTATAGGTTCGATCCTCCGAGACACTTCCATGACTCTGATCTAAATGGTGTGGACCTGTTGTTGAGAAGTCCATTGCTCTTGGGATCTCTTCATCCTTTCAACAGTCAATAGGGGCTTCAACTACGCCTGTATTGTTTCTGCTTGCTGCTTCACCTCTTGGAGTTGTGACTCCAGTGCCTTCAATTATGGATTCTCAGTGAGTTTCTCATAAGTCTGGGCACTGTGATCACATAGTTGTTTACATTCCATGGTAAGGGCCTTTATTCTCTCAACTGTGCTTTGAGCAGTTGCATCTTTTTGATCCCTCACATCATGCGGGGTGTCGGGCACTGCGAGGAGATCTAAGTCTGCTATTATTTACTGTAGTTGTTGGATAGCCTCTGTGAGCTTCTCTACTTGATGCTCGAATCGATCTTTTGCCTTTGTCTCTAAGCCTGTCACAGAGAGGAGTTCTCTGTTGACTACTTCTTTCACTTTGAGTTGTTCTGCAAGAAATTGTTCTTTTTCTTGTTGAATATGTGCTTTCTCCTCTTCAAACTTTGTCTGGAGAAAAACCTTCTCCTGCTCCGCAACTCGGCATTGTTCTACAACTACTTCTTGCACTTGCTTCAAGGTCTGGGTGGATTGTTATGTTTCTTCTTGTGCATGATGAAGGAAACCTTCAGTCGCATCAGCTAGTCGATGGAGTTGGGCTGGATCATCTCCCAACTCTGGTTCTTTCGATGGCAGGGGTGCAGTGGACACTACGTGACTAGACTGAAGGGCATGTTGTACCCCTCAGATCTCAACCACTATTATTTTGTACATCTCCTCCTTCTTGGCTTCATGTTTCTACAATATTTCCTGCGAGGCATCGTTTACAGCTGTGATGATGAAGTCAAAGTCATCGACGGTGAGCAAAGTATGCATCTTGGTCAAGGTGGCTCTGGATTTCTTTTGGGAAGAGGGTTTCAGGGGAGAAACCTTACTCTTCTTCAAGGGATCAGCCTCATCTCTAGGTGATGTTACTTCGCCTTTCTTCTGCTCATATTCTTTTCCATTTATCTCTTCTACTTTGTCATCACCCCCTCGGCCAGGTGATACTAAAGCAGTGTTTTCTGATGCGTTGCTTAAGTCTTGGACTTATGCGGTCTTCTTCCTTCTGTTGGTTCTGGGTGTGTCATGTTCTTTGTGAGTGGCCTTTGAGCTATCAAGTTTGGGGTCAGACATCTCTGCAGGATTAGCGAGGATAAGGAGGTATACTGACAAGTCCTTAGTTATCTCCTTGAGGTCCTCTTCTGTGATCTTGTAGTATGACTGAAGCTCCTCCTTATGCTCATCTTCTCGTGCAGTGATATAGATGAAGTTACGATCTACGCAGAACTTCATGAGGTGTCGAAACCGCTGTAGGGTGTTTGGCGTCATGCAAGGTTGAGCTTTGATAGCCCTCTTCAGTTGGAGATAATATGTGTAAAAGACTGCGTTCGACTGTCACTAGTTTCCCATATCACTCGAGTACCAGAGCATGGTGAACTTCATAGCAAGCGGTTCGAGCGGCTCAATGTCTGGGAAGGTCTCACCTTCCATCATTTCCCAAGAAATAAACGTGATGAGGATTAGGAGCCAGCTAAAGTGGAACTCGTATCCCTGATCCTGTGCTTCATAGTAGTGTAATTCCAGCTGATTAACTAGGTACTTTTCCCAGTTCATCTATAGGATTTCCATGCATTTTCCTTCGAGGTCAACGACAAACCCTGTGACCTGTGTGGGTCTATTCTTCCTTACTATCTTTCCTGCAATTAATTGGCATGTTAGGTGCACTGTGCCATTCTAGATGGAAGCTACCTTGTAGCCTCACATCCCCTTCTCAACATCGTCGTAGGTATCCTTGATCTTCAGTGCTAATGCATGATATGCGGCTTTCCCTAGATAGAAGTCTTGTGGGTTGAGTCCTTGCATACTTAATCCAATGATCTTATGGATCAACGTCAGATCGACTGTGATACATCAGTCTAGTCATAAGTAGCTGCCATGTTAACATGAGATCAGGAGCTTAACACACGCGTTAACCTCCTGGTGCCTTCCAAAGTGTGGTATTTTCATTACATTCAATAGGGTGGACTGTGCAAGGTTCATCGTCCATGGCTGGGGGATTATTTTCGAGTTCTTCCCCTTCATTCTGGTCAAGTATTTATACGGGGCAAGCATACTATGGTTATTTTGGTCTCCTAGGTTGAAGTCACTGAATTTCAACATTGTGATCTTGTCCTGCTATGCTCTAACTGCACGTATCCCCTTCGGGAGGTACACAATAACCATGGTGTAATCAAAATATCTTGGCACACTATCACGACTCATCGTGTCGGCCAGAGGCGGGATGTAGTCGGGTAAGATGGTTGGGATTAGCTTCGCATTTGCTAGGTCATCTCTGTGCTTGGTTCTCTTTTCTGTGATGACTCGGGATGGTCCAGATCTACGAGTGGTCAATGGAGAGGCTTGCACTCCTCTCTTCGATGATTCTTGTACACCCACATACATAGAAATTACTCTTTTATTCATGAGGTTGATGAGTACCTCCTTCATAGCCTCTTCAAATCCGCTAAGTTCTTCATACATACACGCTCGTGGTTGAATATCTCGGGTTTGAGGAGTAACTACTCAATGCAACAGGATGGAACGCGATAGCTCGATGATCACTGTGAAAAATCAAATGATCTATGGGCTCAGATAATCATGTTTGGAAAAAGTGTTCTCGGTGCAAGGATCGATGGAATAAGTAGATAACTAGGCAGAAAATCTATCCAACTGGAACGATCCCAATAGTGTGATGGCGAGCTTTCTAACCACAAATGTTGTTCTACCCGTTCGGGGCATCAATCTAACGGTTATAATATTTCCAACGGCTATATTGCTTCGCCATGGAAAAGTGCCATGTGGCGTTGTTCGGCTATCCAGATGAAGTTCCAGTTTTGCAAATTTTCCTTCTGCGAAGTTCCCTTTGGAGCCTTCTATAACTTTTCGATCTTTCATCTATTCTTACTTAGTTTTCTAGCCTTCTTTCTAGTGAGCTTTGTCTCAGTATTCCTCTTTCCATTTTGATTCTTATCTCCTCTTGGCATAGTAACTTCGCGTTGTTGAGATTATTTCCTAGGATTCAAGGACAATACTTCTTCTCTATCTGGGGTAGGTTCTTCAGTCTTCTATGAGTCTTCTTGTGTTATTTCAACTTTGACATCCAAATTTCTGGTTCTAAATATCTTCGATCTGTTCTCATGTTCTTCAATCAATTGTGCGGTCCTCCTAGTCATGAAATATTTTAATTCTTGCTTCTTCTACTCTAAGATTTCTTCTTATTTCCTTCTGGCCTGATCCCTTTCAATCCAAGGTTTTCCTAGTACTATAGAAAATGGGGCATTGTTCTCAACAAATTTAACAACCTCAAACTCTTCCTCTGTCAAGGTTCCATGAGCACTCATAGATATATGGGTGAGATTTCCATGTAGGTTTATCAACTTTCCTCTAAATAATCCTATTCCTCCCAATGAAGGAATCATAACAGTCTTTCCTAAAGTTTCCCAAGTTCTTTCTGTCATGATATTCACTTGTGTTTCTTCATCTAGAAGACAGTCAATGTCGAAGTCTCCTATTCTTGCTTCTATGCACTCTTTTTCTTGAATATCTCTGATAAGTTGATATTTTGGTGGTCATTCAGGGTTTCTTTCATTTGTAGCAATGCATCCTCTAATTCTTTTTGGGGTTCTGCCATCGTCTTAGTGTCTTGACCTTTCTCATGGTCTTCTTGTCTCATATTTATTCTTTCAATTTTAGCAATCATTCTAGGGCAATCCAAAACTTCATGGTCCATATATTTACAACAAAGACAACTGGGTCTTGTACTAGGTCATTTCTTAGCAAGATGTCTCGATCTTCTGCAATTGTAACAAATATTTAATCCTCTCTTTCTCTTAAATGATCCCCAACCTTTCCTGTTCTATGCACTAGGATCATGGTAGCTAACCTGCAAAAAAATATTTCTAGGATCCTAAATCCATTTTTTAGTCCAAACATTCTTTCTATGCATAGGAATAACATATCTTTCATTATTCTTATCATATCTAGTCATATCAAATCTTATTTCTTCTAGTTGCGCCCTAGTTTTCAGGCTAGGACAAAATTTACCAAACATACCTAGATCCATATTCTTGAAACACAAATTTCCTCTTATCTTACTTTTCTCAGAGCACAAAGCTTCCAAATCTAAAACTTTTCACTATTATTACCTCTTTCATAGCACAAGGCTTCAACATATTACCTCTTTCCTTTAGATTAGACTTATCTTCTTATCACAGAGTTTCACAATCCAAATAGATTACTGCGCACTAGAGCAACAGATCTACCCACAAAGCTTTCACATTTTCGGGTCAGATCTTCACACAAAGCTTCTTCTTCCTCAGTTCCCAACAATCACAGTTTCAGGTCCTGGCAATGAAACCATATGTTGGCACAGGGGCATACCTAGGGTTCAACACTACAATAAAACACCAAAAAAAACCTAACTACCAGCCCTTTCGGGAACACCTGTGAAGCAGATAAATTCTCACCCGAGGTAGAGGCAGGGGTGGTTGTAGGACTCAGATGTCTGCAACCTTAGCTGGGACACAGATCTATGATTGTAACACCTTAACAAAGAACTTAGTTGTTACAGTTCGTTAATATTCATCTTTAATTCACAGTGTTGCTAAACCCTAACAACAGATCAACACAATATTCACACAGATCCAATACATTCAAGCACTAAGCATACCAATAGAGATCAGATCTAGCATTCATTCACATTATTGAATACTAAGCTATCATATCGGATTCATCTATCATCTAACATCGCACTAAGCATTGAATCACATGAACAAAAGAATAACCAAAAACACAAAGAATTCACAACACATGATATATGTGTTTCAACCCCACCCTGGGGCTACGTCCACCAACTCGTCGTCCTCTTTATTAGCTTCTTTCAATCTTCTTACATGCACAAAGCCTCAAAATCAACTCCGTAGAGGACAGGAGATTTTCACACCTCGCTAGATCCTCCTTCCTTGAGTTATAGAAAAAATCCTTCCATAGTCTCTTACAATCACTTGCACTTAGCTTTGCAAGCCCCACACGGTATGCACAAAGCAATTAGCACTCAACACTTAGCACACTTGCAACTGACTAGTCACTATTTACTAGTTCTTACATCACCTAGACTTCTATCTATACAATACAAAATAGACCTAAGCATGGGTAATCCCATGGGTCGACATCCCCATACCCATTACATAAGCCCAAAACCCAAAAAGGCCCTAAAAATGGGTTGATATCCCGCGATCTCTGCTTCATCTTGTGCTCCACCTTCAATAGCATGTCGAAGTCCCAAAAATAGGTCAAACATGACCAAGGATCCTCAAAACTTGGTCAAGGGCCAACATGTCCCCAACACTCACCTATGACTCGTCCCAAGTCACTCTGATCTAGGTAATTCTGCCTAAAAATCCTCAGGCTTAGCTTGAGCTGATTTGACTTCTTGTTGTGCCATGGCCTCCTACTATGTGAACTCTTGGATAAAAGCTTCGTTGATAGGTCCCTCTAAGCGTTGTTCAACTGCAGTGACGACTTGCTCCATTTATGCTCCTTGGCCTTCGATCTTTGAGAACAATTGGAAAGCCTTATCCTGTATAGGTTAGATCCTCTGAGTCACTTCCTTGACTCTGCTCTGAATAGTGTGGACCTGTTGTTGAGCAGTGCACTTCTCTTGGGATCGCTTCATCCTTTCAACAACTGATAAGGGCTTCAACTGAGCCTTTATTGTTTCTTCTTGTTTCTTTGCCTCCTGGAGTTGTGACTCCAGTGCCTTCAGTTTTGGATTCTCAGTGAGTCTCTCATAAGTCTAGGAACTGCGATCACCTAGTTGTTTACAGTCCATGGCAAGGGCCTTTATTCTCTCAACTGTGCTTCGCGCAATTGCATCTCTTTGATCCCTCATATCCTACGGGGTGTCAGGCATTATGCAGAGCTCTAAGTCTTCTATTATTTGTTGTAGCTGTTGGATAGCTTTTGCAAGCTGCTCTACTTGATGCTCAACTTTGTTTGCTTCCTTTGGCTCTAAGCATGTCATAGAGAGAAGTTCTTTGTTGACTGCTTCTTTCACTTCGAGTTGTTCTACGAGCAACTGTTATTTTTCTTGTTGAATTTTTGCTTTCTCCTCTTCAAACTTTGTTTGGAGAGAAACCTTCTCCTACTCCGCAACTTGACATTGTTCTATGACTACTTATTGCACTTGCTTCAAGGCCTGGGTGGCTTGTTCTGTTTCTTCCTGTGCGTGATGAAGGCGAGCTTCGATCGCATCATCTAGTTGGCAGAGTTGGGCTGGATCATCTTCCAACTCTGGTTCTTCTGACGACAGGGGCACAATGGACACTGCGCGACTGGACTGAAGGGCTTGCTATACCCCTCAAAGATCAACCTCATTTCTTTTGTACATCTCCTCCATATTGGATTCATGTTTCTACAATATTTCCTACGAGGTGTCATTTACAGCTATGATGATGAAGTCAAATTCATCGACGGTGAGCACAGTCTGCATCTTGGTGAAGGTGGCTCTGGATTTCTTTTGGGAAGAGGGTTTCAGGGGAGAAACCTTCCTCTTATTCAATGGATAAACCACATCTCTATGCGGTGTTACTTCACCTTGCTTCTCCTTAGTTTCGTTTCCATTTATATCGTCTACTTCATCATTAGCCCCTCGGCCAGGTGATACTGAAGCAGTTTTTTCTGATGCGCTTCTTAAGTCTTGGACTTCTATGATATTCTTCCTTCTGTTGATTCCAAGTGTGTCATGTTCTTTGTGAGTGGCCTTCGAGCTGTCAAGTTCAGGGTCAGACATATCTGAAGGATTAGCGGGGATAAGGAGGTCTACTGACCATTCCTTAGTTATCTCCTTGAGGTCCTCTTCTGTGAGCTTGTAGTACAACTGAAGCTCCTCCTTATGCTCATTTTCTCATGCGGTGATATAGATAAAGCGTCAATCTACGCGAAACTTCATGAGGGGTCAAAACAGATATAGGGTGTTTGACGTCATGCAAGGTTCAACTTCGATATCCCTCTTCAGTTGGATATAATATGTGTGAAATACTGTGTTTGACTACCACTGGTTTCCCATATCACTCAAGTACCAGAGCATGGTGAACTTCGAAGTAAGCGGTTTGAGCGACTCAATGTCTGGGAAGGTCTCACCTTCCAGCATTTCCCAAGAAATAAATGCGATCAGTATCAGGAGCTAGCTAAAGTGGAACTCGTATCCCTGATCTTGTGCTCTGTGACAATCTAATTCCAGTTGATTAACTAGGTACTTCTCCCAATTCATATGTAGGCCTTCCATGCATTTCCCTTCGAGGCCAACGACAAACCCTATGACTTGCATGGGTCTGTTCTTCCTTATTATCTTTCCTGCAATTAATTGGCATGTTAGGTGCACTGCACCATTCTAGATGGAAGCTACCTTGTAGCCTCACATCCCCTTCTCAACATTGTCATAGGTATCCTTGATCTTCTGTGCTAATGCGTGATCTGTGGCTTTCCTTGGATAGAAGTCCTGTAGGTCGAGTCCTTGCATACTTAATCCAGTGATCCTATGGATCAACGCCAGATCAACTGTGATATGTCAGTCTAGTCATAAGTAGCCGCCATGGTAACATGAGAGTAGGAGCTTAACACATGCGTTAACCTCTTGGTGCCTTCCAAAGTGTGCTATTTTCATTACATTCAATAGGGTGGACTACGCGAGGTTCATCGTCCACGGCTGGGGGATTATTTTCGAGTTCTTCCCATTTGTCCTAGTCAAGTATTTATATGTGGTGAGCATACTATGGTTATTTCGGTCTCCTAGGTTGAAGTCATTGAACTTCAACATTGCGATCTTGTCTTGTTGTGCTCTAACTACACGTATCCCCTTCAGGAGGTACGCAATAAACATGGTGTAATCAAAATATCTTGGCACACTATCACGACTCACCATGCCGGCTAGAGGCAGGATGTAGTCAGGTAAGATGGTCGGGATTAGCTTTGCATTTGCTAGGTCATCTCTGTGCTTGGTTCTCTTTTCTGTGATGACTCAGGATGGTCCAGATCTGCGAGTGGTCAACGAAGAGGCTTGCACTCCTCTCGTTGATGATGCTTGTACACCCACATACATAGAAATTACTCTTTCAATCATGAGGTTGATGAGTACCTCCTTCATAGAATCTTCGACTGCGCTAAGTTCTTCGGACATACACGCTCGTGGTTGAATATCTTGGGTTTGAGGAGTAACTACTCAATGCAACGGGATGGAACGCGATAGCTCGATGATCACTGCATGAAATCAACTGATCCACAGGATTAGATAATCACATTTGGAAAAAGTGTTCTTGGTGCAAGGCTCGATGGAATAAGTAGATAAATAGGCAACAAATCTCTCCAACGGGCGAGAAGCCCTCATTAATTCAGTTATGTCTGTTACAGCGCGATCCCAATGGTGTGATGGCAGGACTTCTGACCACAAATGTCTTTCTACCCATTCGGGGAATCATTCTAAAATTTATACTATTTCCAACGACTATATTTCTTCGCCATGGAGAATTTCCATGTGGCATTGTTCTGCTATCCCGACAAAATTCCAGTTTTGCAAATTTTCTTTCTGCGAAGTTCGCTCTGGAACCTTCTGTAACTTTTTGATCTTTGATCTTTTCTTACTTAGTTTTCTAGCCTTTTTTCCAGTGAGCTTCATCTCAGTATTCCTCTTTCCGTTCTAATTCTTATCTCCTCTTGGCATAGTAACTTTGCGTTGTTTCAAGATTATTTCCTAGGATTCAAGGGAAATACTTCTTCTCTATCTAGGGTAGGTGCTTCAGTATTCTGTGAGTCTTATTGTGTTCTTTCAACTTCATCATCCAAGTTTCTGGTTCTAAATAGCTTCGAACTATTCTCCTGTTCTTGAATCAAGTGTGTGATCCCCCTAGTCATGAAATATTTTAATTCTTTCTTCTTCTTCTCTAAGACTTCTTCTTTCCTTCTAGGTTGATTCCTTTCAATCCAACATTTTCCTAGTAATATATCAAATGGGGTGTTGTTCTCAATAAATTTAACAACCTCAAACTCTTCCTTTGTCAAGGTTTCATGAGCACTCATAGATATCTGGTTGAGCTTCCATGTAGGTTTATCAACTTTCCTCTAAATAATCCTATTCCTCCCAATGAAGAAATCATAGCAGGCTTTCCTAAAGTTTCCCAAGTTCTTTTTGTCATGATATTCACCTGTGTTTCTTCATCTAGAACATAGTCAATGTCGAATTTTCCTATTCTTGCTTCTATGCATTCTTTTTCATTGAAGATCTGTGATAAGTTGATATTTCAGTGGTCAATCAGGGTTTCTTTCATTTGTAGCAATACATCCTCTGATTCTTTCTGGTGTTCTGCCATGGTCTTAGTTTCTTTACCTTTCGCATGGTCTTCTTGTCTCATATTTATCATTTCAAGTTTAGCAATCATTCTAGGGAAATACGAAACTTCATGGTCCATAGCTTTACAACAAAGACAATTGGGTCTTCTACCAGGGAATTCCTTAGCAATATGTCCCAGTCTTCTGCAACTGTAACAAAGAGTTAATCCTCTCTTTCTCTTAAATGATCCCCATCCTTTCCTGTACTGTGCACTATGATCATGGTAGCTAACCTGCAAAAAAATATTTCTAGGATCCTGCATCCATTTGTTAGTCCAAACATTCTTTCTATGCATAGGAATAACATATCTTTCACTATTCTTATAAGATCTAGTCATATCAAATATTCTTTCTTCTAGTTGCGCCCTAGTTTTCAGGATAGGAATTTTTTTATCAAACATACCTAGATCAATATTCTTGAAACAAAAATTTCCACTTATCTTTCTTTTCTCAGATCACAAAGCTTCCAGATCTAAAACTTTTCACTATTCTTACCTCTTTTAGAGTGCAAGGCCTCAAGATATTACCTCTTTTCTTCAGATCAAACTTCTCTTCTTAGCACAGAGTTTCACAATCCAAGTAGATTACTACGCACTAGAGAAACATATCTACACACAAAGCTTTCATAGTTTCAGGTCAAATATTCGCACAGAGATTCTTCTTCCTCAGTTCCCAGTAATCACAGTTTCAGGTCCCAACAATGGAACCATTTGTTGGCATAGGGGCAGGCGCAGGGTTCAATTCTACAACAATGCGCCAACAAAACCCTAACTACCGTCCCTTTCGAAAACACCTACGAAGCAGATAAAGTCTCACCCGAGGTAGAGACAGAGGTGGTTACAGGACTCAAATGTCTCTAACCTTAGCTGGGACACATATCAGTGATTGTAACACCTAAACATAGAACTTAGTTATTACAGTTCGTTAATATTCAGCTTTAGTTTATAGCACCGCTAAACCCTAACAACATATCAACAAAGTATTCACACGAATCCAATAGATTCAAGCACTAATAATAACAATAGAGATCAGATCTAGCATTCATTCACATTATTCAACACTAAGCTATCATATCAAATTCATCTATCATCTAACATCGCACTAAGCATTGAATCACATAAACAAAAGAACAACCAAAAATACAAAGCATTCACAGCACAGGATATATGTGGTTCACCCCTATCCTGGGGTTACGTCCACCAACTCGTCGTCCTCTTTATTAGCTTCTTTCAATCTTCTTACATGCACAAAGCCTCTAAATCAACTCCACAGAGGACAGGAGATCTACTCACCTCGCTAGATCCTCCTTCCTTGAGTTATAGCACAAATCCTTCCATAGTCTCTTACAATCACTTGCACTTAGCTCTGCAAGCCTCACACAATATGCACAAATCAATTAGCACTCAGCACTTAGCACACTTGCAACTGACTAGTCACTACTAGTCACTATTCACTATTCACTACTTCTTACATCACCTAGACTTCTATTTATACATTACAAAATAGGCCTAAGCATGGGTAAACCCATGGGCCGACATCCCCATACCCATTACATAAGCCCAAAATCCAAAAATGCCCTAACAAGGGGCTGAGATCCCGTGATTTCCACTTCGTCTTGCGCTCCACTTTCGACAGCCTGTCGAAGTCCCAAAAATAGGTCAAACATGACCAAGGATCCTCAAAACTTGGTCAAGGGCCAACAAAGACAAATCTACACCCAAAACCAAAGCTCTTCCTCTAAATTCTTGAGTAAATCTTTGCACATTTTTTCCTTTAGATTGTCTAAAATTTTGTCAATCCATAATAGATTTTTGCATGTATGCTAATGGATAAAATTTCCTTTTAATTGCAACAATGAAATCATTCCAAGAGAATAAAAATTTACCATGTTTCTTCATGTCCTCTTGAGTTTTGGCTTCCCACAAAATGAGTTTTGCACTGTCCAATCTTAAAGAATCAAGATGAATCTTAGTTTCATCATCTTGAATCATTTATATCCTACAATATAGTTCAATCTGACGAATCCAATTATCTAATTTCTCAGCATTCACCTCTCCATTGTACATTGGAAATTCAAACTTAATATCAATCTTTAACAAAGGAGTTTGTGGATGAACTTTACCATGTCCCTTTGGATAATTTGGAGGTGGTTATGAAATTGTAGAAGAAGTGGAAGATGGAGGAGAGGGAGGTGGAGAATCACCATTCCCTCCATTTCCTTTTGGAGTTTTATCACCACTGTCTCCCTTGCCCTTTGAAGGGTTGGAGATTTCACCTTTCAATATTGCATTTCTTTCTTCAAACAAGACTTTCGCCATTTCTATCATATCATAGAAATCCTTTCTGAAAGTTTCATCCTCTGAAGGAAGAGTTTCATGACTCTCCTCATGAGCCATACTTGGTGAATATATCCTTGAAACTTGAGGTGATTGTGTATTCCTTCTTCTTGAAAGTTGATAACTTGGCTCTACAAGTTGACGTTCTCCTATTGTGAGCTTCAACCTTGTAAGCATCAGAAAACAAACACTTGCAAATAATCAAGACTTCAAAAACCTATGCTCTGATACCAACTTGATCTGAAAATGAAAAGGCTTGTATCTTTGAAATATTTGCAAGTTTTTAATTATGTGTGCTTAGGCAAAAGGATCAATTTTTAAACACATAAATTAGAGAAATTTCACATTCAAGATGAAAATAATAACCAAAAAATAACAGTGAACAATAAACACATAACACATCAAATGATAAAGGAGTTCACCCCTCTCTTGGGCTATATCTCCTGGTCCAACTTCCAATGGATATTTTATATTATTTTCTCAAAGTGCTGAAATCAATGCTTTACAGTTCTCAAAATGCCAAATAGATGGTTCCAATGGCTCTAGAAAATCCAAAAACCCCTTGATGGGATTTTTCAGCACCTGGTTTGGCCAAAAAATGAAGAAGATAGACCTCCTGGAAGTTTTCCCCTTCAATATTGTTGTCTCTGGTTCTCCAAAATGCACCTCTATGTGAGTAACCTAGCTTCTGGGTGTTTCCCATGCCTAAACCAAACACCTGTGCCCATTTCCACAAATCATGCCAAAATTTTGCATGGTTAGGGGACTAGCACCCAAACCACGGAGGTGTTGGACACGTGGTTCCATGTGACCATGTCCCCGTGCATTTGTTGGGTACCCGTTTCAACAACCGAGGAGGTGACAAGTGTCAGACGTATGGAGAGATCCGTTACAAGTGTGTTTGTGGTAGTGACAAGTGTTGGTGTAAGAATTAACCGTTTGAAAGTTCATTTGAAGCCAACAGAGTTATTGTGACAGCATCTTATGGTAGGTATATATGGTCGGGGTCTAGGGATAAGCCCCAACCGAGACCCCACACCAAACCATAACACAAACAATATTAAATATATATGGAACCATTATAAGTTAAGAACTATGGTGCAGATGCACCGGTAGCCCAACCTTTGCTAAGCACTTACCATGTGTGCAAGAGGTCTGGGGTTTGACCCCCATAGACTCCACATGATTTTTACCATATACCAAGGTGCCACATGGCAGCCCATGCCTGGGCCACGTGGCACCACACAATTTTCCAAAAAGGATGCCACGTGTCCAAAATTCATTCGCCCACGTGTGGCCAACTTAGCACTTTCCACGTCAACACTTGCCAACTTAGAACTGACATGTCACTTTCCACATGTGGGTCCATACATTGCCATGCCATCCTGTACGTATTGTACAAACTGTACAGTCAGCAAAATTTTGCATGTTTGGAAAAATGAATAGAATGCGATATCTCACTCATCCGATGTCCGTTTGAACCCGTTTGAGTTGCGTTGGGTTCATGAGGACGAGGCCTACACACCTGTCCATTTTGAAGTGATTACGAGCACTTTGATTTTTGAGCAAAATTTGATCCCCTAGATCAGGAGCATTGGGCACCAATGCAATAGAATGTGAGACATGGTAGTGTTGAGGAACTATCGTAGGTGAAGAAAAACTATATCCATGATACTGTAAATCCCATCGACCTTCTTTTGTTGGATAGAAAGGTCTTGCTCCAAGGCTGTAGTGGTCGCAGTGACCTTATGTTCACCTTCTAATTGGATTATGAAGAGGGAAATTTTTGTGGTCTGAGATATTACTTTGTGACACTATTTTTTCAATATCATTGAAGTGGCAGTAGTCAGAGCTACCTCTGGTACCATGTAGAGTTGACCAACTAGAGTAACAATGACACTATGGGGTTGAGACTCATAGATAACATGATGTTTCCACATATTTGGTTGTCCTAAAATAACATCGCATACTTCAAGTGGGGAAACATCACACAGTACCTCATCCTTTAAGGTCTTGATCAATAGGAAAAGTGGCATCATTGGATGACGCATATGTCTCATCCTCGACTCAACCATCCGATGGTGTATGGTTGGGGGTGTGCCACCATTTGCAGCTTCAATATATTGAAAACCTTGACTGAGATCAAGTTCTTATGACTCCTGTTGTCAACAATCAAATGTAGTGGGGCCTCTTTTACCCACATCTATGAGTGGAAGAGGTGCTCCCCGTCCTTAGACTCCTCCAAATCTTTTGGTTGTATTGTTGTGGCCAAGATGGTTGTAACCTTCCTGACCATCAACCCCACTGTCGGTCAACACTACTATGCGGAATAAATATATATACTTATAAAGAATATATGCATTAAATCAAATTAACATACTTAACATGGATTTACTACTATCATACACACTTAAACAGAATTAACAACAATTCAAACTTGCAATGGAATACATGATAACGTTTCAAGACAAAGACATGCATCAAATATAAATTAAGTACATAATTAATACCTATCTTTTAAACTGGCGTAACACCACCAACTGTGTGTAGACCTTCCACGAACCTCCTAGCCTTAGACTGTGCTTCTAATCACTCTTGGCAGTAGGTCACCCCTGAGATGGGACTAAGCTCCACCGGGTAAGGGAATCCTAGGCTAGGCATGGTCAACAGAAAGACACATAGTTTATGAGGAAGGATTATCTCCCATGAGCCACTTATGCCCATTGCTCACAGAATCTCATTCCCCACATTCCTGTCCCACCCCAAGAGTATATGCCTTCACTTTCACCAAGACATTCCTTCCGCTGCTAAACCTCCCTTGACTTGAGCTTCAATAACAGGCTAGACCGAAATTCTTTGAGCTTTATGGAAGCTACAAGACCCCTTCTAGGAGTTCTCACTTCCTCCATGCACTCTCTCACCTAGAGAGAGTCGCTCACAGGCCTGACAACCTTCCTCTTCAACCACAACCACCTCCCTTACCTGGAGAGGGTGTTGCACACATGCTTGACAACCTACTTCTTTAGCTCCGTTCCAACACAAGAAGGACAATAGTAAGGCTCAGCAAGGAACGGATGACGACAACATTTCACACTCAGCCAAGGGACTAGTACCACATCGTTCAGACAACCGACCGAAGAATTGAGGAAAAACCCCCAACATGGCTCAATTCTGGAGTTAAATTGCATGTTCTTAGTCCGACACATGTTGCCCATGAATCTACATGCACTACATCAAGTATGTGTTCCCTTTTCCAGGAACTTATGATAAAAATATACCTTTCACACCACTTTATTATAATAATAAATTATTATTCAAGGACTTAAGCCCTCAATCTTAGCCCATCTTCCAACCTTTCATCCCCCTCTCCCTTACCCATTATGTGGAAGCTTAGTCCTGTTGGAGTTAATTCACACACACCTAGGATTTATTTTCCTTAAGGTTATTTCTTGTTTATTAGTCATAATTAGTCATTATACGGTCTCCTATATTTTAGGGGAGAATATTCCACCTGGAGAATATTCTCTTTCAGTTGACACTTCAGTTTGACTAGTTAAGTTGAGTTTAGATGTTTCATTGGCTTTTTCACCATGCAACATTGGGATCATCACCAACTCACTACTCTTTGTTCAGTTAGTTAACTAAAGACTAGTTGACTAGTTAACTCAGCTCTGTGGCAGTTCACTCCCGTAACTATCTGAGAGATTAGACTAGGTGGTAGTTCACTCCCATAACTACTGGTGTGTGTCTATATCAATCTAGAACACGAGTATGGATCATGAGTTACTCATTTATTCTATATATATTGTAAATTATTCACTCTTTGAGTGTGGAATACAGTTAATGAGAATTCTTCCATTCTTTTTATCTTGCTTCTTCTTTCTCAATTTCTCTGTGCAAATGTGTGTAGTATTTTCTAGCTAGATATTTTCTGTGTAGGTTCAACACATTTACATGGTATCAGAGCTGACGGACTGCTAAGCAAAAGCTACACCAAATCATTTTTTGCAGGTAAAAAATATTGAAGATAGCAAAAAGATGGATTATTCGCCAGAAATACTTCTCACGCCTCATAACTATTTGGAATGGAAGCCAAATATTCTACTTCTTCTGAGAATTAGAGGCTTATACCAAATAACCATGGCAATGGAAGTAGAGCCTAATTCTATCGATGAGAAAAATGACTTTCTCAATAGACATGATATGGCCATAGGAAGCATCGGCATGTCTGTTTCTCCCGAACTTTTCCATCAAGTATATGAAGAATCACAAGGATTAACTCCAAATAAATTATGGACCAGATTGGAGGTTCTATTTGGGAATAAAGAATATTGTGAATATTTCATGCAGGAGGTCGAACAGATAGAGCCAAAAGAGAAGCCATCAGAAGATTAAGTGTCTTATTATGAAGAGTCTTCTACAAAAGTTTTTGCAGAAAATTGTATTCCATTAATTGAAGATGATTTCTACTCTATTTCAGTTTTTTTTTTTGAAATTCATGTGGAATATATATGGCATGCATCTCAGGAGTCACATGCAGACACTTTTCCATGCACAATGGATGCATCTCAGGAGACAAAAAGGGAGCCGCGCACATAAGACTCAATTATGATATTTTATGAGAACTATTTTTAGAAAAAAATTGTATATTTGAATTCCTCTCGGAAAAATATCCAATTTCAAATTTTTTTTTGTCCGAAACAGAGTCCGGAAAGTGAAGTTATGATCGTTTTAAAATCAACAAAATTTCAACATTTTTCTGGAAACGGTTGCACGGTTTTCAAAATTTCATCCAAAATTTATTTGGATATTATTCATTACAAGAATATAAAGAAGATATGCGTGGAAATATCAATGACGCATATACTTCATTAGATCTGTGCAGACATCTACATGTTCAACAAAGTCTTCAAAGAGCACAAACTTGCACAATTGTGATGTCTTCTTGGAGTGAAGGACATGGTTGCTTAGCAACTGCCTTTTGTTCCTTATCATTTTTTATTTTATGCATTGTAATTTGAGGGGGGGTTTTGTTCCCATGAGGTTTTCCATCTTTCCTTATTTAGTTCAGTGTATCTTTTGTATTTGGGTACCTAACATGGCCTCATAGCTGGGACCCATTCTTTATTTTCACCATAGTGATGTTCAGGGGGGGTGTTGGAGTTACTTCACACACACCTAGGATTTATTTTCCTTAAGGTTATTTCTTGTTTATTAGTCATAATTAGTCATTATACAGTCTTTTATATTTTAGGGGAGAATATTCCACCTGGAGAATATTCTCTTTCAGTTGACACTTCAGTTTGACTAGTTGAGTTGAGTTTAGATGTTGCATTGATTTTGTCACCATGCAACACTGAGATAATCACCAACTCACTACTCTTTTTTCAGTCAGTTAACTAAAGAATAGTTGACTATTTAACTCAGCTAGGTGGTAGTTCACTCCCATAACTGCCTGAGATACTAGACTAGGTGGTAGTTCACTCCCGTAACTACTGGTGTTTGTCCAGATCACTCTAGAACACCACTATGGCTCATGAGTTACTCATTTATTCTATATATATTGTAAATTATTCACTCTTTGAGTGTGGAATACGGTTAATGATAAATCTTCCATTCTTTCTATCTTGCTTCTTCTTTCTCAATTTCTCTCTGCAAATGTGTGTAGTATTTTCTAGCTAGATCTTTTATGTCCAGGTTCAACACATTTACAAGGAATTAATCCCTCAAACTTATCCCCTCTTCCAACCTTTCATCCCCCTCTCCCTTACCCATTATGTGGAAGCTAGATCTTTAGTATAATAATAAATTATTATTCAAGGACTTAAGCCCTCAAGCTTAGCCCCTCTGCCAACCTTTCATCCCCGTCTCCCTTACTCATTATGTGGAAGCTGGTAATGTTTATGCAATTATTATAGTTCTTTGCATTTCATTAGATAAGAGCATAATAAGAACAAGATCACTGAGAAATACAAATTAACAAGAGACACAACATTTATCCTGGGAAACCCTCTAGGGGAAGAAAACCCAGCAAAAACTTCCTTATCATAAATAGCTTATACAATGTTCAAGAGATAACTCAAACCAATACAGAAAGTCCTCTCCAAGAGATGTGGCACTCTTCTTATCCTCTCTCCAATAGGTAATTGTAGTTTGCCTCATAAGAGAATGAGCAAGTGAGTTGTGTGTTTGAAGTGAGGTGCTAGCCTCTTATTTATATCTGACTGGCACGTGCGAAAGGTCACAACTGGCAGGGCCGACCTCTCACTCTGGGTGGGTAAATCCACCTTTAATTAATTCTGGGTCTTCCATTATAACTGTTGGGGCCGACTTCTTAATTTTCACTTTGTAATTGTTCGATGACCAATCCGCAAAAGGGGATTTGGTCCTTATGCAATTACTGACATGATTAATCCTCAATGGGGATTAATCCAATAATAATAATAATAATAATGACATGATTAATACGCAATGGGGATTTAATACAATAACAAAATAATAATAAGAATTCTCTTCGCAGTTACATTATTTTAACACTCCCCCTTATCAAGAAGGGTATTCTTCATCAGCATCAAGCGAGAGAGGTCTACATCATCAGTGGCATCTGGAGGACAATATTGTCGATATCATTTTGAAACATTGTCTAGCACATTTATGAGTCATCAAAATTTTTCTTCATCAACAACATCATCATTCTCGAAAGAATGTTATAATCATCTGCATCAAATATGTATCAGTAAAAATGATACCTCATCACAACACTAGGCTGGCACATCACAGTACTACACTAGCTCAATGTCACAGCGGTTAAGCTGGTAGCTCAGTGTCAGTCACATCTTGCTTTATGTCTAACAACTAGGTCAGAAGCAAGTAATATCATCATCTCTCTTTACGTCTAACAACTAGGTCAGAAGCGAGGAATCAGAGTGTCATGATTTACGTCTAACAACTAGGTCAGAAGAATGACTCATCTTGCTTTACATCTAACAACAAGGTTAAAAGCAAGGAACAAATAAACATCTCGCTTTACGTCTAACAACAAGGTCAGAAGTGAGTAATCATCTTGCTTTACATCTAACAACTAGGTCAAAAGCAAAGAATCAATGGTGTTATGCTTTACGTCTAACAACTAGGTTAGAAGCATAACTCATCTTGCTTTACGTATAACAACGAGGTCAGAAGCAAGGATCACACAACGTCAGGATTTACGTCTAATAGCGAGGTCAGAAGCATGACTCCTCTTGCTTTACGTCTAACAGCGAGGTCAGAAGAAAGGATCACACAACACCATGATTTACGTCTAACAACGAGGTCAGAAGCATGACACATCTTGCTTTACATCTAACAATGAGGTCAGAAGCAAGGATCACATGGCGTCATGATTTACGTCTAACAGCGAGGTCAGAAGCATGACTCATCTTGCTTTATGTCTAAGAATGAGGTTAGAAGTAAGGAATACATCTACTCCCCCTTTCAGGGAGGGTCCTTTCAGACAGTACCAAGCTTATCTCTAAAGTGTTCAAACTTTACATGAGATAGAGGCTTAGTCAACACATCAACAACTTGTTCATCCGTGCTAATGTACTGGAACTTCAAGGCTCCTCTCTGTACCATGTTGCGGATGAAATGATAGCGGATCTATATGTTCTTCGACCTATCGTGGAACATAGGATTCTCTGTCATTTTAATACAGCTTTGATTGTCACATAGAATCGCGGTTTCTCTCATCTCCAAATCAAATAGGCATGTCAGCAACTTTCAAAGCCATATAGCTTTGCAACTAGCAGAATATGCAGCAATGTACTCTGCTTCCACTGTGCTAAGAGAAATATGAGATCATAGTTGATCCCAAACTGAAACAACATCCGGAAGTGCTTTTTCTGTCAGCAACGCCTTTTTCTCAATTTTCATCAGTATATCCACTCAGTGTGAAGTCATGATCTCCATTATAGCTGAGACCATAATCCACTGTACCTTTAAGGTACCTCATCACATGTTTTGCAGCCACTAAATGAACACGTCTGGGCTCTACCAGAAACTGACTCAAGGTGTTCATTTCAAAACATATGTTTGGTTTGGTGTTCATCAGGTACATCAGCGATCCAATAATCTGTCTGTACAAAGTGACATCTATCAAATCTGATGAAGTATCGACCAACAACTTCATCTTTGCTTCCATGGGAGTATTGATGGAATTGCATTCTAGCATGTCGAATCTCTTTAAGATTTCGACCATGTACTTCCCTTGGTTAAGGAATATTCTTTCCGGACTCTGCCATACCTCAAGACCTAAGAAGTAATGCATTAGGCCAAGGTATTTTATTTCAAATTCTGTGGCAAGTCTCTGTTTACATTTAGCGATGAGATTTTCTTCTCCAGTTAAGAATAAGTCATCCACATACAATAATAGTATTACTGGTTCATTCTCCATGATCTTGAAGTAGATATTTGAATCTTCTTTACTCTTGGTAAAGCCCAAGCTCATCAAGAAACTGTCTATATGGCCATACCAAGCTCTGGGAGCTTGCTTCAATCCGTATAAGGCTTTCTTCAATCGACATACATGAGACTTCCTGTCTTCAACCTCAAATCCTTGTGGTTACTCTATATACACTTCCTCTTCGATAACACCATTCAAAAAAGATGTCTTCACATCCATCTGGTGCAGCTTCCATTTCATCTTGGCAACAATAGCTATAATGGTTCTGATCGAAGTGTATCTGGCCATAGGAGCGAATGTTTCTTCATAGTCGATTCCTTCCTTATGGGAAAAGACACGAGCAACAAAACTTGCTTTATATTTCTCAATACTTCCATCAACAACATGTTTTTATCTTGAAGAGCCATTTTGATGATACCACATTCTTACTTTTTGGTTTGGGAACAATTTCCCATACATCATTCTTTATTATGGATTGGTATTCCTCTGTCATGGCATCTGCCCATTCCTTCTTCTGGATGGCCTCTTCAAAACATGTGGGTTCCTCATCAAGTAGATTGCACATCAAAGCTGTGTAACTGGAGAATGGATTTGGTCTCTTCACCTATCTTGTGGTTACTTCTGGAACACCATACTTCTCTCCATCTTGAATAAGCTCTCTTGCCCAAGCAGGCTTTCTTTTATGGGAGAAGGTCATTTGAAGAGGTTCTTGAACTTCTGTTATATCATGATCTTCAGGAGTCTCCTCATCAGGGGAAGATATGACTTCCCTTACAGGTTCTGTAGCTCTGGGAACTTCCCTCACAGATTCTGTCGTCCTGGGATTTACAGGTTCCTCTTCATATACCTCTTCAAGCTGACATCTTCTCGATTTCTTAAGTGCAACTTCTTCATCAAAGGTCATGTCCTTGCTGATCTCAATATGGTAGTGACCAGGTATGTATATTTTGAAGGCCTTGGATACCTCATAGTATCCCACAAATATTCCCTTCTTTCCAGAGGGTGCCAACTTGTTTCTTTTCTCTTTTGGTATATGGATAAACACTGGACAGCCAAATATTTTGAGATGGCTTACCTCTGGCTTCTTTCCGGTGAACATTTCTTCTGGGGTATTGAACCCAAGTGCACTATGGGATAGTCTATTCTGCACATAAACAACTGCCATATCTTCTTCTGCCCATAATCACATAGGAAGATCTTGATCGTGAATCATGGTCTTCACAGCTTCCATAATCGTTCTGTTCTTCCTTTCAGCTACACTGTTTTGTTGGGGATTATAGGGAGTAGTTAGTTCCCTCTTGATCCCGACATCTTTGCAGAATATTACGAACTCCTTCGAGGTATATTCTCCTCCATTATCTAACCTGAGTATCTTAATATTTCTTTCGGAAAGATTCTCTATCAAGGCTTTAAATTCCTTGAATTTACTGAATACTTCATCTTTAGATTTTAAGAAATATATCCAGGTCTTACGAGAATAATCATCAATAAATGATACATAGTATACATACCCGCTAATGGAGGATGATGGCATTGGACCACACACGTCAGAATGGATGAGTTCCAATGCTCCTTCTGCTTTGTTTTCCCTCTTTGGAAAGGGGTTCTTGATGTTCTTCCCTTGCGCACATCCATTGCATATGCCTTCCTGATCAACCTTGAGTTCTGGTAAACCTGTGATAGCTTTGCATATGTAAGGTAGCACCTTGTAGTTGATGTGGGCCAATCTTCTATGCCAAAGTTCGCATGAATTTTCAATGGCATGGGTCATAACAGTTTCTGGGTGACCCTTCAGTTTATATAAACCATTTTCTTCACTTTCGATGATGATTGCTTCATTTAAGGTTTCTCCCTTATTCCACATAAGAACTTCTCCAGCTATGAAGGCAACTCTATAGCCTTTCTTGTCTAAAGCTGATATGGAGAGTAAGTTCTTCTTTAGCCCCGATACATAGAGTACGTCCTTCATTTTTATTGAGTTTTCTGAATCTAGCTTGTAGTTTGATTCTCCTATTCCCTTGATGGGATATTGATAATCATCTCCAAGAGTTACTTTCTGAGAAAACTTATTTTTTGAAATACAAGAGAGAGTATTTTTCTTACCTGTCATATTCTTTGATGCACCGCTATCAATGAGCCATGTGTCCTCTCCAGGTGATACAAATCCTGAGAGAGTTGAGATTAAGACATGGTCCTTAATCATCTTCATAGGTGGTTCTTCATCTTCGACAATGTGAGAATGTTGCCTTTTGTTCTTCCTCTTGTACTCTTCTCTTCTAACTGGACAATTATTCTCCTTGTGTCCCATCTTATCACAATGATAGCATTGTATAGATGAGAGATATTGTCCCTTGCGTTGTCCTTTCTTTTGAAAATTTCTTGAATGAGATTCTTGGTTGTTGAACTTGTTTGATGGTTGTGGTTCTCTATGAGATTCCCTTTTGAAGTAGGTTTTCTTCCTTCCTCCTTTTGTATGAGTAGCTAGGGCTGGATTATCATCCCTTGCTAGTAGTTCTTCACAGTTGGCCACCCTTGTCTCTTCTTGGGTGCATTCTTCCCATAGGATTTCAAACTATAGTTTTTCCTTTCTGCCGCATACTGACTGGATGAAGGCATCCCAAGGTCTTGTGAGACCATTTAGGGCGGTTATTACAAATTCATCTTCGTCGATGGTGTCTCCAATCGCTTTCAACTGTTCTTTTATTTCGGAGATTCGGGAGAAATATTCTTGAATCATTTCTCCTTTCTGCATCTTGGTATTCTTCAACTGAGTTATGGGATTCATCTTTCGATTGATGTTATTTCCTTCATATAGTTTTCTTAGAGCATAAAACATCTCCTTCGGGGTTTTCTTTGACGATACATATGGAATCAGGTGGTATTTGATTGAATCTGCAATGATTCTCTGAGCCCTGATTGAGTCCTTCTGATGTTTCGCTTTCTCTATGGAATCTTCAGGTTCCTCCACTTCTTCTTTGATAAATCTTGATAGGTCATTCCCTGCAAGGATCAGACCGATCCTATACTTCCAGGCACAAAATTTTTCTATGCCTTCTAGTTTCTCAACAAGCTTTGTGCTTGCAGACATCTTGTACTTTTGGCAACAAAAATAACCAAAAATTGAAAGTGCTCGAAATCAAGTTTTGACATTACCAGGAGGTGTGCTTGGTTGAGGCAAGTAGCCTGGTGTCCTCGGATATGAGAAAATCCAAATTTTACCCCGTCAAATCTGATCTGCAGATTTTTGGACTGGTGCTTCTGGTGCTTCTGGTACTTTTGGTACTCTGGTACTTCTGGTACTGGTTTTCTGGTACTTCTGGTACTTTTGTGAAACTAGGGTTTCACTTTCTGGGAGATCCAACCACTAAAAGGGTGTGCTCTAGGTGCCAAATTGATCCTTGGGGGAGGGTGCATCTTTCTAGGAGGTTTGGGAGCTGAAAATATTCACTTTTGAAAAACCCTAATTTTTGGGTACGGTAACAGTGACATTTTTCCTCTTGCAAATAATTCTTTCTTCAGGTTGGCTCTGATTCCATGTTAATGTTTATGCCATTATTATAGTTCTTTTCATTTCATTAGATAAGAGCATAATAAGAACAAGATCACTGAGAAATACACATTCACAAGAGACACAACATTTATCCTGGGAAACCCTCTAGGGGAAGAAAACCCAACAAAAGCTTCCTTATCATAAATAACTTATACAATGTTCAAGAGATAACTCAAACCAATACATAAATTCCTCCCTAAGAGATGCGCCACTCTTTTTCTCCTCTCTCCAACAGGTAATTGCATCTTGCCTCATAAGAGAATGAGCAAGTGAGTTGTGTGTTTGAAGTGAGGCGCTAGCCTCTTATTTATATCAGAATGGCACGTGTGAAAGGTCACAACTGGCAGGGCTGACCTCTCACTATGGGTGGGTAAACCCACCTTTAATTAATTTTAGGTCTTCCATTATAACTGCTGGGGCCGACTTCTTATTCTTCACTTTGTAATTGTCCGATGATCAATCCGCAAAAGGGGATTTGGTCCTTATACAATTACCGACATGATTAATCCTCAATGGGGATTAATCCAATAACAATATAATAATAATGACATGATTAATCCGCAATGGTGATTTAATCCAATAACAAAATAATAATAAGAATGCTCTTCGCAGTTACATTATTTCAACAGAAGATTAGTCCCCCATCACTCTTTCTTTGCGGTCAGTCGACACACAACGATGTTTATATATTATATTAATGATCTGCATAATTACATATAAAAAATCAGGCTCCTGGCCTTTAACACTTAGGCTCTTCAACCTAATAAACACATAAGCCCACTTTCTTATCAATACTTGCCTCACCAGCCTACAAAACATGATTAGAATTCATAAACAGGATTACAACTCATAATATAATTGGGGCACTACCGGGGATATTACAATCCCCTCCCCTTATTTTTTCACTTTCCTCAGTGCAACTTTTACACAACATCATCAAGATTTTAAAAATCTTCCAAAAGATGTGGGTATTCTGCTCGCATAGCATCTTCATTCTACCATGTCGCATCCTCGCTCCACCTGAATCACATTCCAATCGATTACATGATTAACATCAGGTATATATTTCTTAAGCACTGAAACATAAAACACATTATGTACAGTCATGGATGCAGGTAATGCAAGCATATATGCAACTGGACCAATCCTTTCTAGGATTTCAAATGGCCCAAAAAATCTAGCTACCAACTTGGAGTAGCTTCCCAACTTCAGGGAGTTTCTGTTGGCTTTTACTTTTAGGAAAAAATGGTCATCCACTTTAAAATATTTTTGGTTTCTATTCTTATCAGCATAACTTTTCTGCCTATCTTGGGCAGCCTTTAAATTCTGCTTAATCTTCAACATTTGTTCTTCCATTTCCTTGAGCAATGTTGGCCCAACTACTGCTCTATCAGCTCCGTTATCCCAGCTTACTGGAGTGTTTCACTTTCTGTCGTAAAGTGCTTCAAATGGGCTCATATTCAATGATGCTTGAAACCCATTGTTGTAGGTGAATTCTACCAATGTAGGTACTCTTCCCATTTCGATGGTTTTTCCATCACATACATCCTCAGTATGTCTTCTATTACTCAATTCACCCACTATGTCTGCCCATCCGACTCAGGATGATAGATTTTGCTAAAGTTTAGATTCATTCCAAACCCCTTGAATAACCCTTTCCATAAATTTGAGGTAAATTTTGAGTCTCTATCAAACACAATTATCTTGGTAATTCCGTGCAATTGTGCCACCTCCTTCATAAAAATATTTGCAACATCTGATGCCTTGTGAGTAGTCTTTAGTGGAGTAAAATGGGCATCTTTCGTAAGCTTGTCCACCACCACTATGATTGAATCATGCTACTGCCTATTCTGGGAAATCCTGTGGTGAAATCCATTGTCACCACTTCCCACTTCCACTCAGGAATGGGTAAAGGTTGTAACAACCCTGCTGGGTGTCTGTGCTCAGATTTAACCTTCTGACACTCCATACATCTGGTGATGTATTCCACAATCTCTTTCTTCATACCTAGCCAAAAGTAATGGCTCGTGGTTGCTGCCACAATTTTCTGATATCCAGGGTGCCCAACATAAGGCACATTATGCATTTCATGCAAAATCATACGTTTCAAGTCTTGGACATTAGGTATATAAATTGTGTTATTTTATAGAAGTGTTTCGTCAGTTTCCAATTTATAATTATCCACATTCTGTGGCATCTTAGCTTGTTGTAGCTTTGCTACCAAATCCCTGTACTACAAATTTGTATTTGCAGCCTCCAAAATTCTTCTTTTAATATTAGTTCGGTACATGCTAATGGTTGTAGCATGTAATTTGTGTACTCTCCTACTTAGTGAATCAACCACTTTATTCTCCTTCCCTGCGATATGCTTGATATCAAAATCATACTCACAAAGAAAATCCAACCACCTACTATGTCTAACGTTCAAGGTTGGCTGATCAAACAAGTACTTCATACCATTATGGTCTGTCCTCAAGTCAAACCTCCTTCCCATGAGGTAATGCCTTCATTTCTTTAGAGAATGCACTATGGCTGCCAACTCCAAATCATGAGTGGCATAGTTCCTTTTGTGCTCTTTCAATTTTCTTGATTGATAACAAATTAAGATTCCATTATTACTGAGGAATCCTCCCAGTCCTTCTTTGCATGAATCTGTTCACACCATGAAATCTTCATTTGGGTCTGTGATCCTCAGGATTGGAGCACTGGTTAACAACTACTTCAATCGCTAGAAGCTTCTCTCACATTCCTCCGTCCACTGAAATTTCTTCTCCTTCCTTTGCAAGGAAGTGATAGGGTGAGATATCCTAGAGAACCCTACGATAAACCTTATGTAATAACCAACTACACCCATAAAGGATATGACTTCCGTCACATTCTTTGGTGCTAACCATTATCTAATGGCCTCAATATTCTCAAGATGTACAACTATCCCATCCTTCAAAAGAATATTCCTAAAGTAATGGATATGCTCCTGATAAAACGAGCACTTTATCAACTTGGCATATAGTTGGTTCTCTCTTAGAACCTGCAACACCATCCTTAGATGTTTTTCATGCTATTCCTCTGGCTTGGAATACACAATAATTTCATCCAGGAAGACTATGACAAACTTGTCTAGATAGTCCCTGAATACACCATTCATCAGGCACATAAAAACAACGGGTGTGTTCGACAACCCAAACGTCACCACTGTGAACTTGTAATGACCATACCTCGTTCTAAAGGTATTCTTTTTGATGTCTTCATCCTTTATCCTTACTTTGTGATATCCCGACCTAAGATCTATATTTGAAAATATTTTCGCATCCTTCAACTGATCGAAGAGGTCATCAATCCTCGACAGAGGATATTTGTTCTTTACAGTTACTTTGTTCAATTGTCTGAAATCGATACAAAATCTCAATGTCCCATTTTTCTTCTTAACAAATAGGACTAGGGCACCCTAAGGTGACACACTTGGGCGTATATACCCCTTCCTATGGATCTCCTCAAGCTGCAATTGCAAATCTTTCAGCTCTGGCGTACTCATTCTTCAAGGAGATTTCGACACTAGAGTTTCTCCAGGCATCAAGTTTATAGAGAAATCAATATCTCTCTTCAGGGGTTATCCGAGTACCTCCCAAAATACATCTTCAAACTCCTTTAGTACCACATGATCTCTAATATTTGAGACTTCATCCTTAGATGCTTCCTCCACATGGGCTACAAATAATTGACAACCTTTTCTGTAGTACTTCTTCAGCTACTTTGGTAAGATTTCTCTGATAAAAATAGCTCTGGGAATTCCTTGGACTGTTCTCTGATTCCTCTCCTCATCCAGGCAAGTGAATGCCTTGTTACGACAGTCTAGGATGGCATGGTGTTGGTCCAACCAGTCCATCCCAATTAGACAGTCATAAGAACCTAAAGGAAGAATGTTCAATTCAACCTTTGTGCTCAGTCCATTCATGTCCACAGGACAAGACTTAACCAACTCAGTGAATTTTCTCTTGGTTCTTGTTTCCAGTTGCACTAACCAAGACTTTTCATGTTTTCTTCTCAACATTTGAAAACTTTCCACCACTCTAGTATCTATATAACTATGGCTATCCCCTGAATCAATTAAAATAGTGAAGGGGTGGTTATTGATCATACCTTCCACTTCAATCATGTGCGACTGATATTGAACTTGATTATTGTCCAGGGCTGTGTAGATCTTTGGCATTCTACTTAACATGTCCTCCACTATTTCAGCCTATTGTACATTGTGGACAACTCTCACTTTATCATTTTTGTGGGGGAAATATTTGTAACGATGGTTCCCTTTATAACCCCAACATTCCATAGGTGGCAGTCTTGGCATTTTCCCACCCACTTTAGCCTTCCCGGGCTCTCTAAAAGATGGCTGTCCCTGAGGAATGTTCCTAAAAAAGGGTGTCTTAGTTCCCTTCTTCCTTTGATCCATATTGAATTTCTTCTTATCTTCCCAAGCCTTCCAGAAAGTAGGCTTCTCTCTTTGCTACTCATATAAGAATTTCACTCTTCTTATCGTTTCTTCCATAGTCTTAGGGTCATCATACTGGATCTTGTCACCGATGGAAGGTGTCAATCCACTTAGATACCTTTGAATATTGACAGTCTCATCTTTGATGAATGGAACATACTTCAGTAACTCCAAAAAATTTCGTTCGTATTCATCAATGGTCATGCTACCCAACTTGAGTTCAAAGAACCCTTTCATGTTTCTGTCGTAGTATCTTTTAGTCAAGTATTTCTTCTCAAAATACCTCTTGAATTCTTTCCAAGTGATATCTTTCTCTCTAAGGTGTTGCACCTTCACAAGTTGATCCCACCACATGGATGCTTTTCCTTTCAATTGATACATTTCAATTCTTCATTCGACATGAGAGGAATAATTCTGTAGTTGGAAATATTTCCTCATTCCAAGCAACCATGTTTCGGCATCTTCCTCCTTCTTGTGTTCTCCATCAAACGTAGGAGGCTTAATCTTGTTCGTTTCTCCCTTCAATTCATCCACTCCAGATCTCTTGTGCTTTCTGGTAGGAGATGGGCTTGAAATACTCTATGCTTCCTTACTGGAATGATTTGGGGAGTGACACTGATGCCTGCTAACACTCCTTGATCTTCTTTTCCTCTCAAGGGTCCTACAACTCCTTGTTTTTCTTGAGTCACTCTCCTTTTCCAATTTCTTTTCGATTCTCTCCAAACTCTTTAACAACTTTATGTTGAATTCACCTTGTTTTTCTTGAGCTTTCCTGAGTTTTTTGTTATCTACTTGGTGAGTTTGGGCATATTTATTCAATATTTCAATCATTTTCATCATGTTTCCTTCCTTATATATCTGTTCTCCATGCCCATTGGAGTTCGATCCTTCAACTCCCAAATGAACATCCATTCCTTTTGCTTCATTTTCTGAACTGGAAGCATTATGTGCCTCCTCCATTTCTTTGCAGTCAGTGGCAACACTAATTGGTTCTAGAACTCACTAAACTTCTACAAACACACATGCAGACAACCAGAATTTTCCAGGACATCATTCCTTAAAAAATTCCACAGCATTCATAAACAAATCTGATTCAAGAAAACTTTTAGATTCCATGAATTTTCTGAGCTCTGCTTGGCTCTTTAACAATCCTTTGGGAACTAGTCCCTTTTCTCTTAGTCCCCAACCCAAATGATTGTGGTTTGTGACCACTCGCCTAACAAAAAGGGTGCTTCATGACTTCGTGTTTCGGGTTTCCCTTCCTTCCGAGCAAATCCTATGGTCCGCATTTCTCTGCAACCCAATACCACTTCTATCGTGGTTTTACGATACCGCTACTTCTCCTGAGCTTCGTAACATGGTCAAGGTAACTTCTTGGTACTCAGGAAGGTTCTGAGGTCCAAAAATAGTTCCTCCAGACACTATCTCCTCTTGAAACCTCAAGTCCAGGGACCACTTATCCAACCCATCTAGGCTCAGTGTGGAAAACTTGCTCTGAACTTGAATTTTTTCCATCTCGACAACAAATCTTTTCTGAAACTCTTGCTTCAATTTCCACTAACATGGACCATCCAGGCTCAGTGTTGAAACCTTGGCTCTGATACCATATTGTAACATCCCCGACCATCAACCCCACTATCGGTCAACACTACTATGAAAAATAAATATATATACTTATAAAGAATATATGCATTAAATCGAATTAACATATTTAACATGGATTTACTACTGTCATATAGACTTAAACAAAATTAAAAACAATTCAAACCTTCAACGGAATACATGATAACATTTGAAGACACAGACAAAATCAGGCTCCTAGCCTTTAACACTTAGGCTCTCCGACCTAATAAACACATAAGCCCACCATCTTATCAATACTCGGCTTACTAGCCTACAAAACATAATTACAATTCATAAACAGGATTACAACTCATAATATAACTGAGGCACTACTGGGGGATATTACAATGGTAGTAGTGGGTTCTACATCAATGATTTGTTTCTATTTATTGTTCTTTGAATAAGAGTCCAAGTCAAGTTCTAATTTTTTTTCTTTGATCTCAACCACTAATGATTTTTTTGAGTGACATTCATTGGTGTTGTGCTAGGGGTTTTGGTGGAACTCACATCACTTTCTAATGTCTTTATTAGAATTACCATCATCCTCCTTAGCCAATTTCTTGGACTAGTTTTCTTGATATTGAATCTCCTTTCTTTGTCCTTTATTTTGTGAGTTAGCATTTCCTTCACTAGGCTTCTTTTTTGTCTTATTTTCAAACATGAACTCCGGCTTACTCAACTTCTTGAATTTCTTCTCAATTTTGACTTCATATTGATAATAAGATCTCTGTTATAGAAATATTTTCCTCACCCCATGCAACTTGCTCAAAAGGCCTTTTCCATTTCCCTATGCAGACTTGAAGTCCCTTTTTTGCAATTCCTAGAGCTAAAAATCATATTTTTCCACATATACATGCCCTAATAGCTATACAACATGTGTATACGTAGGTTGCACCATTACAACCCATGTACATAGGGTTTTGTGCCCAAAATAAAAAAATGGTGTCAGGTTTCCATGTCACGTCACGGGATCCATGATCCTTGACCTTACATATACTAGAAATTCTTTGACTCGGCCCTCCGGTTCCATTTGAAGGCTATAAATGGGCCATATCCAAGCTGTGGAGAAGAGGATAAGAATTACTCTTTGAGAGAAAAGTTACTCTAGAGAAATTATTCACTTCATATTGAGTCTGCATCCCTTTGTCGTTTTAAGAGTAAAGACATTGTTAATCCCCCAAGTTCTTCCCTATTTGATGGAGAACCTCATTATCTCTCTTATATGAGCTTGCCTTTGGTGGAGGATTGAAGTGGTGGATGCCCAAGTGGAAGGGAATTAGTTTATCGGTTTCGAACGTGTCGACACATAATTTGTCCATTCATACACTTCTGTTGAGTAAATTTTAACAGAAATACTCTTTTTTCGTCCAATTAATGTCTCACAAATATTTGAATTGTTATTCTATGGGTGTGTTTGTTATGAATATTTATGGATTATGTTATTATATGTGATAAATTTATATATTATCACCATATTCTTGCGTATATTGGTTGTTGAGGAAAAGTTGTAGGTGTATATATTTGAGTCAAGTTCTCAATGGTGGACTTCATCGAACATCTGGACGAGGTAGGATCTTTTTCTTATCTTGTTAGCATACTTGATATTATAGTTGATTTCTGCAATCATTTCCATCTATTGTGGTTTACCCCATGCCATAGAGTGATTTTCCTCGTAATAGAATTGGAGACCATATTGGGGATGGAATCTTCTTTTCAGGGCTTGGAGTACTTTTCTCCTTTGGTTTCTTTCATTTATCTTGAGTTTCTTTTAGTCTGATTGCTTGACCACCTATTTTCATTTTGATTTTAACCTTTTTTTCCTTATCCTTAACCTAGCATCGTTTCAATACATATACATGGGTTTTCCCTTGTCAGACGCGTACATATGCGGTATTTCACTCTGCAAGGGGCATATATACACAGATTTCTCCTGAGTAGTCACATATATCATCCTTGTTTTCTTGATTGTTGAGTTTGGTGTTTGTTGGGTAATTTTTTATGGTTGTTGAGTCTTCTTAGGTCTCTGTCATGAATTTTAAGTGCCTGCAGAGTGATATGAAACCTTTCTTTGGTTGAATTTTTGGGCAGTCTTTCTCTCTCATCATTTTTGTTTCAATGGTTTTCCTTGCATATTGGGTTGGGTGTTTGTTTCTTGATATCTTGCTTAGTTTGTGTCTTTTTTCTTACAATAGGTTTTAAATATCAAGTTGTTGTCCAGTCCTTGCATTTTCATTCCCTTTATATTGAAAATACAAAAAATATACATTTTGCATCATGACATTTGATATTTTGGGTTCTTATCATTGATTTTGACATATGCTTGGAAATATTGCATCTTATTTGAAATCACAGAGTTGAATTGAAAATTTCATTTTGAAAAAAATTCTTATCAATTTTTGAGAATTGAAGATAGGACTTTGCATTATATTCATATTCATTTCTTTTTACTTGTTGAGTCATAACATCATTAGTTTCACAACCACATATTTTGAGTAAACAAAGCCACTAAAAGTAACACTAATAAATTTAAAATTGATTAGAAATGATTTTATTTTTCACGGTGCACAAACTAACTTAAGATTTAGAGCCTTGGAATAGGATTTTGTGAGTAAACTTCTCCAAGGATACTAAACTCAACATATGTGCTTCACTAAGGGAGTGGTGAAATCCATTTTATAATTGGTGACATCATGAGGCTCAACTCACACCAGATTTAAGCACAAGGTCGAGTGAAGTCGGTTGGGGAGATATCCCTCCAATACCTTCTTAATGTCATAGATATTTCTCGGGATCTATTCGTATATGGGAGTCTTTCTAGTACCTTTTGTTGGACAACTGAGAGGGGGGCGTGAATCAGTTGTTTCCGTGCTTAAATAATTATGGTTCTTTTAAACCTTTTGTAGAGACTCTGAATGCTAATCACAATAATGCGGGGAAATAAACAATGGCACTTTCAACATCATTCACATATATGACAAACACAGAGACAGATATTTCCCGAGGAACCCATGCAGGATAAAACCTCTTTTCTTTTATATGATAAGTAATGGTTACATTCTTTAAATTATCATACATATGAGCACCGACTCATAATGAGGTTACAACCTCAGCTTTGCAAGCTGCAACTTGCTGAGAGCACCAACTCTCTGTTTTCTCTAGCACCAACTAGAAGGAAGCATTGACTCCCTGGTTTTTTTCTAGCACCAACTAGAAGGAAGCAAAAACTCCCTGTGTTCAAGCACCCACTTGAACCTCTGAGGACAACAGTCCTCCCTAGCACCTCCCAACCACCCTGAAATATAAATATTTTCTACTGAATTTATTACAGTGATATGATGTTCGATGATGGCCTACCTGACTTATCACTGTTCTGCTCCACTTCGTTGCTCTATCTGCCTTATTTCCTTTCTGCTCAGATCATTTGCAATGTCCGGGTTATGGGCCCACCACGCTTCTGCTGTGCCACTCTGATTCTTCTTCACCCATGAATCACCACATCAAGCTCCAATAGCAACTGGAAATTCCCACTATAACAACAACCTCATCTCCTCTTTGTACCGTGTATTTATAGCGTCTATGCACCTTTTGCATGCAATGTTTTCCATCCTCTGCATGCACACTCTGCGTCATTATCCTCCACCTCTTGAGTCCTCTATCTGATCATCATCATGACTCTTCAACTTCTCTGGTGATTACACATTGGTCTTCTTCAACTTCTCTAGCAGACGTCATCAATGGTTTTTGGCAGTCTCACAGTGTCGTGCCTCAATAGCCCTCTGATCATTTCTTGATCCAACGGTTTAGATCAAATCGGGATTTCATATATCACGATTTCATCACTTTCGATGACATAATGTTTATGTCCACGAGAGTCGCGATTTCCCGATTCGTGATGTGCTTCAGCCCTCCTGGCTGAGCCCTGGTCCATGTGACCATTACCCGTGACCACATCCTTATCTCTGACAGCTGGCCTCCACTACGCCACCGTCCTCCTTCGCTGCTGTGCTGACATCTGGCCCCCACTCATCCGGGTTTCGCGGAACGCGATTCTAACTTGCACAAAAATCTTGTCAACGGAATCCCCGATTTCCCGATGAACAAAATGTCGACGGCGCCTTGATCTTCGACACCTATCCCTCAGATGGACGGTCTCGATCCCTTCGAGATTTCGAGACTTTCTATATCAAGTGACTTTGTCATTTCAAAGTCCCAATCGCCGATGCCCCATGCAGATAATCAACGGTCCAGATTACTTCTAAATTTACGGCTCCGATGAAATCGCGAAATCGGGGTTTCTGATGTCAAGTGACTTTGTCATTCCAAAGTACCGATCCCCGATAATCTATGCAGATAATAAACGGTCCAGTTCACTTCTAAATTTACGGCTGCGATTAAATCGCGAAATCGCATATCGCGATTTCGGGGTTCTTGATGTCAAGTGATTTTGGTATTTCAAAGTCGCGATTGCCGATGCCTCTGCTGATGTCACACATGGTTTGCCACGTGTTAGATTCTTCCATGTGTCACTCTGATTCGTGACTTACATATGCTTGAAGTGTTGAATCTTCCTGACACTTGTCATTCCCTGGTTGTGCCATGTGTCCCTAGTTGACGTGATCTGCTGTCGTGAGTTGGATCAACGGTCTCGATCACTTCTAGCTCGACGGCTCAGATTAGATCTCGCGATTTTTCACATCGCGATTACTCCCACTTCTCCTTGTACTTTAAAGGGCGTGTATGTTGTCTTTGATCCAATGATGATAGGGTCTTGTGCTTGAATCTAACGGTCACTGAGTCATCTCCACAACCATCAATGTACTCGCACTCCATGCAAAGATTCAACGGTTGTGATTACATCGCGAAATCGCATATCGCGATTTTGGGGTTTTCATTGTCATTTCTCATGAGACTTGTGAAACTCCGATTCCCGATTCTCCGATGGCTTATCTCTCTCGCAACTTCTACAGATCTGACAGCCCTCGTTCTTTCGGATTTTCTGAATGAGATCCAATGACTGTGGATCTATGTCTTCCTTCTCTTCTGCAAATTGTTGTACTTTGAGCTTTGCCTTTGCTGCGTGCGTTTTCTTCAATGTTGTTCCTCCTGAGATTTCACGTATGAATCCCCAAGGGATTTTTATCCTTCTTATCCTACCATCTCCACTGCTATACTTGCCATCAATGACAAGCATACGCTACTTGGTAAACATTTGCCAACAATCTCCCCCTTTGGCATTGATGGCAACTACAACACCTTAATTCTTTTCTCCCCCTTTGACATCAATGTCAAAGAAGAGACATGCTCCCCCTGAGCTATTGTAGTAAATGTAGGAGGCATTAGATAATTAAGTAATACAAATCTCCCCCTAACAATTTGGACTCTTTTAGGTGTAAAACGAAATGACACCCAACTTCTGTCTAAGATATTCAAACGGTGTCTTGGCTAGGGGCTTGGTAAAGATGTCTGCAATTTGTTCTGCAGTGGGAATGTAATGGACCTGAATAGTCTGATTGGTGACCTGCTCTCTCAGAAAATGATATTTGATGGGGATATGCTTGGTCTTGGAGTGGAATACAGGATTCTTGGACACACTGATAGCACTAGTGTTATCACAATAAATAGGGATCGGTGCAATGTATTTTACCTCTAAGTCTGCAAGTGTTTGAATCATCCTTAATACCTGTGTGCAGCAGGTAGCAGCAGCAATGTACTCTGCCTCTGTGGTTGATAAAGAAATGGAACCTTGCTTTTTACTAAGCCAGGCTACTAAGGAATTACCCAAGAAGAATGCTCCTCCACTGGTGCTTTTTCTCTCATCAACACAATTTGCCCAATCTGCATCTGAATAAGCAGTCAATTGAAGACTTTGATTTTTGGGATACCACAAACCATAAGTCATTGTTTCTTTTAGGTACCTGAATATCCTTTTGAAAGCTTGCAAATGACTCTGTTTTGGAGCAGCCTGATATCTTCCTACCATTCCTATAGCATGCATTATGTCTGGGCGAGATGTTGTGATTTACAACAGACTTCCTATCATTGATCGATATGAGCTTTGATCAACATTAGGTGAATCATCATCCTTTCTTAATTTACATCCTGTTACCATAGGTGTACCCACAGGTTTAGAATCTTCCATTTGAAACCTTTTCAGCATTTCTCT
>ML791240.1:191748-230477 GCA_009831015.1 Picea engelmannii
CTCGACGGCTCAGATTAGATCTCGCGATTTTTCACATCGCGATTACTCCCACTTCTCCTTGTACTTTAAAGGGCGTGTATGTTGTCTTTGATCCGACGATGATCGGGTCTTGTGCTTGAATCTAACAGTCACTGAGTCATCTCTACAACCATAAATGTACTCGCACTCCATGCAGAGATTCAACGGTCCAGATGCAGTCTTTATCCAACGGCTGTGATTACATCGCGAAATCGCATATCGCGATTTCGGGGTTTTCATTGTCATTGTTCATGAGACTTGTGAAACTCCGATTCCCGATTCTCCGATGGCTTATCTCTCTCGCAACTTCTACAGATCTGACGACCCTCGTTCTTTCGGGTTTTCTAAATGAGATCCAATGGCTGTGGATCTTTGTCTTCCTTCTCTTCTGCAAATTGCTGTACTTTGAGCTTTGCCTTTGCTGTGCGTGTTTTCTTCAACGTTGTTCCTCCTGAGCTTTCACATCTGAATCCCCAAGGGATTTTTATCCTTCTTATCCTACCATCTCCACTTCTGTACTTGCCATCAATGACAAGCATACGCTACTTGGTAAACATTTGCCAACACCTTTACCTTTATGAGAGGCTGTGCTTTCAAGATTTCAATATTTTCTACCCTGCCCATATGGTGGACCTGACTTATGATTGTTTGCCTATGCATTGGTTATATTATGGTTGTTTAGTTGCTTAACATAGTTAGCCACATAGGTTACTTGCAGGGGTTATTCTGCAGGTACCATGGGTCAGATAAGGGTTGGACAACACATAGAATTTATGGAGGATTACCTATCTGGGGGGATTTGACCGACTAGTTGTTAATCCCATGAGGTCACTCTTAGGTGACGCATACCTACTTTAGGGAGAGAGCCCCCTTTCGGCCACTTCAACTTGTTTGTGTGCATATTGGCCTTTTGTTTATTTTGGTGTGCTCTTTGATTTTTATTTGTCCTTAGGATTTGTTTTTAAATATCAAGTATTGAGTCATCATGGAGCCAGACCAACTTCCTTACAGGTCTCTTTGTTTGTTGAAATTTCCACCGCATATTTAGTATTTTCCTTCTAAAAGGAATAAATTTATCAAATGTGGTACAAACACCTCCACCTACCATACTTTTGGTCATATAAGTATGAGTGTTGAGTCGATTCAGAAAGATACTGGGAGTCCTTCAACTCCCACACCTACCATAGTTTATCGAACTCCTTCTACGCCTTCAACCACTACGATTGTAGTGCTAGAGGTTCCCATCATCACTTTGGTCCAGCCTATAGTTAATAATCAACCTATAGTCATGAACCCTTTTGGGTATCTTTTTCATTCATCGGGCTACAACACTTAGTCCATGCCTACAACCTCTAGCCCTTTTTCTTATGGTATGCCAAATTTCACATCGCAATTCTCATCCTCCATTCCAGTGTATAATCCAAATCCTAGTATTGGAATTGGGGGCATGGATCCTCCTCATATTCCACTATCATTTGGTGGTGCTCATATTCCCCAAACGTCTCCTGCAATTGGAAGCCACCTCCTTTTCACCCCGGGTCAAATCCTTGTCTTAATGATCCCGGATGGAGTAGTCAACCTGGCAGACAAGTTGTTGTTTATGTTCTGTCCTTTACACCTACCTCCTCCACACCGATTCTGAACAATAGGTTTGGCATGACGAATCCACCTCTATCCTTTGGATTCACACCCGGAGGAGGTCAGTTTCACCCTTTGGGAAACCCCCAACCTGGAGTTACTTCGGCTAGGGGAAATATTTACAATCCTCATCATAACATTCCTACTGGAATGGTGCCCAACCAACCCTTTATGAATAAATTTGGAGGGGGATTTTACAATCCCATACAGGGCCATGGTTCATACCAAAACCCTAGATGGGTTGGGATTCCCCAACAAAAATATTTCTCAGGAGATTGGGGCTAGATGTCACAACCCCGTCTCCCTTTTCTTTCCATGCTCAATTTTCCATACTTGTCAATATTAATCAACGACCCTGTGTGTCATGACCCAACATGGCCCCCCATCCCCACCAAGCTTCCTTCAGATATTTTGAAATTTGAGGGAAACACTAGTGAGGGTCCGAGTGATCATGTCACTACCTTTAATATTTGGCGCTCTTTCAATTCCCTTAACGACGATTCTATTTGTTTAATATTGTTTCAATGCACCCTCATGGGGGTCACAGAGAAATGGTACATAGAGCTACCTGGGGGGGAATACTGTAACTTTAACCATATGGTTTTAGTATTTCTCAACCACTTCCAATTGTTGGTTCATTACGATGCCCACTAGAACTTATGTTGACCCTCTTCCAGGAAAAATCCACTCATATCACGGATCACATCCAAGAGTGGTGTAGATAAAATAGGTTGATTAGAGCCTACATTCCTCCAAAGTTATTCTTGGAATGGTTTCTTAATTATTTATTGCCTTATATTTTGAAGGATGTCTCTACATCTGGGGTAACATCTGAATAGGAAACAATTTTCAAATCCCATCAGCTAGATCTCGTATATTCTTAGTCTGGGATGTTATAATAAATTCTTCCCGACGCACTAAGGTTGAACTACGACCCTAGACAAAAGCTCGGGCCTCATGCAGATGGAATTATAGGTTCCAAAAATGTCAAATATATAGACTTGGTGAAAATATAGTTGAAATATTTTTCTCTAAGCCAGTATGTAGGGGGACAAGCTTCTTCTGTGTCCTCCACTCCCACTCAGTCGACAGATGTACATTCTATGTAGTTGTCAACTAACCCGAATGGTAACCAACAACTAGTAGGGAATAAAAGGAAAGGACGTGGTAAAAAATGTAAGGGTGTGATAACTAATGATAATAAACCCAAGGACAATGCTAATAATGATATATTGAAGGTTAATGATGGATAGGGAAAGAAAGAGAAGCATAAGTTGAAATTCCCTTGTAATATTTGTACTGATGATCACCTTACCCACTTGTGCCCCAAACTCAAGGAGACTATGAGGATTTTATCTCTACCGTGTGTTGTGTTGACTAATCCTTTTCCACATAATCATCACATGGCATTGAGCTCCTCTAATTATGGAAATGTGGTGAGTGGGAGTCAAAACCCACCACCACAATATGGCGACCGTCTATGCATCAATATGGTCAAGTATCAAGTTAATGTAGCCACTCTCTCTCGCGATTAAAGTTCTTCATAGGTTGTTCCTGTTGGACAACTGAGAGGGGAGGGTGAATCAGTTGTTACCATGCTTAAACAATTATGCTCATTTTAAACTCTTTATAAAGCACTCAATGACAATCACAATAATGCAGAGAGGTCAGCAATAGAACATTTGATATCAGTCACACATATGAAATATACAAAGACAGATATTTCCGGAGGAAACCCATAACGGGTAAAAACCTCTTCTTCTTGGTATGATAAGTAATATTTACATTATGTACATTATCATACATATGATCTCCAACTCATTGTGAGGCTACAATCTCTATTTTGAAAGCTGCAACTTGCTGAGAGCACCAACTCTTTGTTTTCTCTAGCACCGACTAGAAGGAAGCACAAACTCCCTGGTTTCTCTAGCACCCACTAGAAGGAAGCACCAACTCCCTAGTTTCTATAGCACCCACTAGAAGGAATAAACAACTCCCTAAGTGTTCTGACACCAACTAGATGGAAGCACCAACTTCCAGTCACACAGGCACCAACCTATATAACAAAGAACAACAGTTCTCCCTTGCACCACCCTGCCACCCTCGCTTTTCTGGCTGCAACCAGATGGAAGCTACAACTCCCCATGTTCAAGGACCCACTTGAACCTCTGAGGACACCAGTTCTCCCTAGAACCTCCCAACCACCCTTTAATATATATCTTTTCTACTGAAACTTATTACAATGATATAATATTCATCAACGACTTACGAGTCTCATCACTATTCTGCTACACTGCCCTGCTCTGTCTGCCTCACTATCTTTCTGCACACATGCCTTGTGATTTCTATTCTTCTTCCTTTTATTCTCTATGCTCCATGTCCATTCAATGAACCATTCCTCTTCTATGTATTTAAGATGATGCACACTGCCTCCTTCTACACGCCTGAATCACTCTCACCAACAACCCTCATCTCTTCTTTGTTCTGCATACTTACGGTCTCTGTGTAGCTTGTGCATGCTATATGCACAATGCTTCTACATGTTCTCCCCATTTCAAGTGCTCTACCTGATCATCATTGCATCTCTTCATCTTCTCTAATGGTTAAACCCATGCATTCATCATCACTGGGTGTTATGTTGAGATTCCTTAGCCTGTCTAGAAGTCGAGACTCTTCGTCTTCTCTATCATAGTCGAGCTCATCCTTTGCATTCTATCATTTTACCCTTATTACAGTTCATCTCATTATTTTGGTTAGAACTTCCAACCTTCCACAGTCATTGCATCTCCATTTTCTCCTATGCCACTTGTTCAGTTACACCTTGAATCTCCAAGAAAACGCATCAGCAACTGAATCGCCAACCGTCCAAGAATAATGCTTCAGTTCTTCTAACTGAATCATAAATGATCTATTACCTATGAGGTGAAACAGTAACCCTTCGATAAAGATTCCAATTAACCAGCACCGTTGGATTAAATCCGTAGGATTTTGCGTTTATCTCATATGCCCACTAGCTATGACCGAGCGCTAAACAGAATTTGAATTTCTTGAATTCGCATCTCGACATTCCTGTGATGAAGGGTCTTGACACTCCAATTTGCAATCGTCGAGACTCTGATATGTAGCTTAGCACCGTGAGCTTCTTCCCCTCACGTGACCATCGACAGTGACCACAGGCTACGCCAAAAGGTGCTTCATATTTAGTGAACTTATGAACTTCATCGAGCCTAATCAACGGTCGAGATCTCCAATGATCCAACGGTCCAGATCTCAACGCAATGTCACATATTGTGATTCTTGTGATGAAGGGTCTCGATACTCCAAGTCGCGATCATCAAGACTCTGAGATGGAGCTTAGCACCGCTAGCTTATTCCCCTCACGTGACCACTGGCGGTGACTATAGGCTATGCCAAAAGGCGTTTTGCAATTTCGCATATCGGTGTTTCTGCCATGCTCTGATCTATCACCACGTGCCCCTCTTGGATCAATGATCCAGATCTTATCGCGATTTCGTCACTTCACGAGCCTTCTTCATGCCTGATCAATGGTCCATAATTCTTGGTGATCTGACGGTCCAGATCTTTTCATGATCTCACATATCACGATTCCTGTGATGAAGGGTCTCGATAATCCAAGTTGCGAATGCCGAGATGGAGCTTAGCAATTAGCTCCTTCTCTTAAGCCTTCGACGATGTGACCTTGAGATATGACCACTCACCAATCAAATGAGCACTTCGCTCCTTTGACTTTCCAGTCAGCGAAATGATGATCTTTCACCATGTGTCCTATGGAACCAACGATCCACGACTGTCCTCGATGGACGACTAGGATTCCTTCACAGTTTTGTATAGTTGGATGACTCTTGGTCTTATCTGCCTTGCAACTTCACCATATCTAACGGTTGTTGGTCCTTCGTAATTAATCCAGATCTGACGACCCAGATCTTATCATGATTTTGCATATCGCGAGTTGTATGGTTAGAGAATTTCCTTCCTTTGACCTTTTAGTTAGCGAAATGATGATCTATGACCACATGTCCTACCCGAAGATGGACGGTCCTCCTTCTTTCGGGATTTTGTAAGCCCGCTTCACCTTGCACTTCAAAGAACATGCAAGTTCTCCTAGATCCAAACAACGGTTGGACCCCACACTCAGATCTAATGCCCGAGATTTGTCCTCCATCTGTGCACTCGACCTATCTGAATTCAGATCTGACGGTCATCGAGAATTCTCAATGGGGTCCAATGATCATTGTTACTTCTCCTCCCGATCTTACACATCCTCCTGACTTGGAATAATTTCTAAGTGTCAAAGGCCTCGACCTTTGATCCATCTAATATCCTGAGTACGCTATCTCTCTTGAGCTTTGGAAATGAGTTAACCTCATCCCTAGTGCACACCTACGCACTGCATGTGACTCTGCGCTAATCCTCATGAGCTTATGTTGTTCCTATTTTTTCATCGCTGCACACTCTGATCTTGCCATCAATGACAAGCACACTCTGCCTGTAAACATGCCAACAGTTACAAGTCTAGAGTCTCCCCCTCCTCTAGAGACGACTCTACAGATCGAAAAACCAGAGCCTCTGCCTTGTATTCTGAAAAGAGTACTCAAATGCTCTATGCACAACCTTAATGCTAGAGTTGCCCAAAATTACTCTATTGTTGAGGATTTGGGTCAAATCCCTTGCGCGATGTCAAGTTTGGAGGTTTGACCTTGCGCGATGTGATTCTAGAGTTGCCCAAAAGGACTTTTGCATACCAGAAAATTCCTTTCGACCTTAAAAACGTTAGAGAAACCTTCCAATAAGCCATGAACTTCGTGTTTCATGATCTCAAACATATAGTTGAAGCATATATTGATGATCTCACTACTCACTCTTGTAAGAGAGTAGATCACTCTTCCCACCTTCGACTAGTTTTTGAAATATGTCACTATTATCGCATCTGTTTGAACCCTCATAAGTTCATCTTTTGCATTATTTCAGGTTGTCTTTTAGGATTCTTAGTCTTTGAGACTGAGATCATGGTAGATCCTTTAAAGGTTGAGGCAATACTTCGATTGCTTCCCCTGCAAAATATTCATCAGCTTCAATGTTTACAGGGGAAACCTAACTTCTTACGTCGATTTATAGTAAACTACGCCAATATTACTAAGGGTTTTGTGCGTCTCTTGAAGAAGGACACCCTGTTTATATGGGATGAGCGAGCCTGAGAATCCTTCGATGCTATTAATAAAGCCTTGGTATCGACGCCTCTGTTGAAGACTCTAGACTACAATAGAGATTACTTTCTTTATATTTCTGCGTCTGAAGGGACAATTGGTATGGATTTAGTTCAGGAAGATGATGAGCTCCATGAGCACATCATTTACTACCTTAGTCGAAATCTAGTCGACCCTGAACTCAAGTACTCTCATGTTGAGAAGCTAGCTTTGGTTTTTGTGCACGCGGTTCAAATATTGCGACACTATATATTTCTTTTCAAAACTACCATAGTCCCTAACATCAATTCATTTCAATACATCCTTACTAGGCATATCATAGAGGGAAAATATAATAAATGGATTTTCATCTTGCAAGATTTTGACCTCAATTTTGCTCCCCAAAAATCCAAGAAATCACTAGTTTTTGCCGAGTTAATATCGAAATTCCCTTGGTTAGATGAGGATGTTATTCATGTTGATTCATTTGTAGATGAACACATTTTCCTTGTTTCTTATTTGAACCCCTCGTATGGAGACATTTTTATCTATATTCAAACCTTGAAGTTCTCTCAGCATATTTCGAGAGAAGATTGACGACACATATGATATCAAGATAAGAACTACCTTATCGTCGGTGACATTTTGTATCGTCAAGGAATTGAAAATATCTTCCATTATTTCTTGAATCACGAGGAGGATGAGTTTGTTCTTAATGACTATGACAGTAGGGCTTGTGGTGGTCATGTATCTGGGCTTGCGACAACCCAAAATATTTTGCAAGATGGTTATTTTTGGCCATCTATTTTTAAAGATTGTGTCGAGGTGGTAAAAATGTGTCACCCTTGCTAGGTTCTCACTCGGAAGATGTGCTCACATCCAACCCCTCTTCACCCAGTCATTATCATCGGTCCCTTCACCAAGTGGGGGGTGGATTTTTTGGATTGCAACCCAACTTTGGCTGGGGGGAATCAACATATTATCGTGGTCATAGACTACTTTACCAAGTGGGCCAAGGCCATGCCTACACTTAAATTTGATGGTAATACTGTTGCATTTTTTTTGTTCAATCAAATTATATCCTGATTCAGAATCCCGAGTGAGATTGTCATTGATCATGGCAACCACTTTTAGAAAGAAATGATGAAATAATTAGCATCAAAACAGGGATTTAAACATGGTCATTCTTCCCCTTACTACCCCCAAGAAAATGGAAAAGTAGAGGCCATGAACAAGTCTCGCAAGACCATTTTGCGGAAAACTATCAGCTAGAGAAAATTTGACTGACATCTCATGCTTTACCCTACACTTTGGGCATACCAAACCTCGGTTAAGAATTCCACCATTTTTTCTCCTTTTCAGTTAGTACACATTGTGGAGTCGATCCCACCTATTGAATGAAAAATCCATTCTCTTAGATTGGTAGTTAAGCTCCTACCTGACACTTTCGATCTCGAACAATGGCTCATATGCCTAGAGACTCTAGATGAGTGGCATTGATATGCCTCTATGGCTATCAAAGTGAATAAATAATGTGTGAAGGTCTAGTATGATAAGTTTGTTTGTCCTTGAAATTACATTTATGGTGACTTGGTCCTCTTATATGACCAAGCCAAAGAACCACTAGGGGAAGGCAAGTTCAACCCCATGTGGCACAATCCTTATATCGTGCAACGTGTCTTAAAAAAATGAGCCTACAAACTAGATGATTATGAAGGGAATATGTTGGTTGAGCCCAAGAATGGGCTCCACTTCAAACAATATTATTCTTGAGCCCCAATATTGGGTGTAACTCTTTGTGTACTAATGTATTTTAGTGTATGTATCTTTTCCCCTTTCTTCATCGACTTGTTTATTGATTTTTCCCTTGGTTGGAAGATGTAAACAGATTCTTCGGTCTACTTAGGATTCACAGATGGGGCCAGTCATCATACACCAAACTTGGCTTCCACCACTTGGGTCATTTACTCACCTGAGGCTCAAGTGGTGTCTTCAGGTGGCATTTTTCGAGGGCCATCAACGAATAATGTGGTTGAATATAGTGTCGTCATAGATATTTTGTGCGATGCCATATCACATGGTATTCGTTGTTTAGAAGTTCACCTAGACTCCCAGTTAGTAGTATGTCAGTTGAAAGATAGTTACCGTGTGCATGACCCTACTCTACTCCGCCGATTCCTATGGGTACAACTTTTGGAATAATATTTTGATTTTATCATTTATAATCACATACCTCGAAGTTCTAATTATGTATCCAATGCATGTATGCTAATTATTTTTTAGATTGGTATTTGTCACATAACTAAAGTACAGAAAATACATTCACCAATGTACACATTGTAATATAAGTGAATCCAAAGACCAATGTTTTTATATTTCATCTCTTCAAAAAGATGGCGTTATAGTAAAAAATTGGGGCTCACACCCTCAAAATTCATATACGGCCAATCAATACAATAACCATGACATATACGTCTGTGGCGTTAGATGTGTGTCATGATAACATAGTACAATGTTTGCGAGACACCAGAATGGCCTTGATTCCTAATGCAACGAGGCTGACCCTCTGAATTGTGCTAACACTAGAACAATGATCTTGAGACTTAGGTTGTTAATCACTTTTATCAGGAGTTGGGTCCTTACCTTCTTAGTCCCTGCAATGCAATGAATGGCTATGTAATCCTCTATATTCATGCCACTCCTAGATCCCTGGGTTTTGAGTTTCACCACCTCACCCTAACATGACAATCCTATCATAAAGTATATGTCCTCAACATCAATCCTCAATGGTTTCCCATCAAGGTTGAAGGCCTCTGTATTTGGATCCCAATAGTTCACCAACAACTGGAGCAATCTCACTTGATCTCTTATTCCTTTGAGAGCCAAAAATTTATATATCCCACATATTGTTAATGCCATTTGGGCCCCCAAAGATCTATCTACTACAACATCAACCTCTTCATTTTCTCTTTCTCTCCACTCTAGCACCATCCTGCAAGTTTAAAATTAAACTTCGAGTCAATATCATTTAAAAAATTCAACTCACGGACTTGTACACGAGCTGCAGTTTACACAGTCACATATAGGGTTGCATATACACGGTCGGTTTTGATAACAATCATGTATAGGGCTGTGTATATGTGACCCAATTAAGTACAACCTACGTACACCCTAGTTCCTAATTTACGCCTTGAAATACTAAAAACTTAAAGCCTAAATTGAAATTTTAAACCAATATAAATGAAGAGAAGGGCAAGAAGACTTACTTGGTACAGACAGTTGCCAATTCTGTCGCTCATAGCTCCTGCAATAAACACTTGAATATCATGGGCAATTTGGTCCAAAATGCACTATTTGGGTAAGAAATACAAATGGTATAGTAAAATTGGTTGTTTTTACTAATTATAGAAAAAATTTACCCACTTTACATAGTTTTTGCTAATATTTTGGCCTAGTGGACTAATAGTGCAATGGATGGAGTTGGTTTTGGTGGTTTTATAAAAGGATTCTTGTGGTTTCTAGTGTCATGTCGGTCGTTTGTGACTTTGGCAGGTATTTTCATTGACTAACATATAGGAAAGGTCATCACTCTATTTTGCATACTTGAATTATCCTACAAATGTGATTTGTATGCCTTACATATGAACCCATTTATTAACAACACAATTTTTTTTTATGCTACTATAAGTGTCATTATGAATGGTAGAGAATTACCAAACATGGTGGCCCTAGTTAGAACCTTTGTGCCATTCGGTGCCCATGCAGATATTTTTTCCGTAGGACCAGGATTCCCTTATAGCTAATATGAATTTGCATTCAAACCTCATTTATTACTCATAATAATGATGACCTATACCTATGGGACTCTCAATGAGTATGGTTTAATCTCTTTTTCGACTCTCTCAAAAAATCGAAAAGATTGTCGAGTGAACTTGTCTCTTTCAAACTCATAAATTGGATTTGAAAGGACGTCTATTTGGTGTAATTTTAACCCTTTTTCAAACCAAGTAGACTAAATTTATGAAAAAGGACATTTTTGGAGTTACGTTGTAATTGCATCTCATTCTCTTGCTTGCAGTATTGAGCCTATTGTCAGTTCTCACTTTTGCATTATAAGCCTATCACCTCAACAATTTGCATCATCAGCCAAGCATAGCCTTGATGATATCCTTTGCAACTTGACACCCTATACCCCAAGAGGAAATATTCCCCTGAGTGTCCATATCCTGCATGCACATCCTTGCATTAAGCATAGGACCTATGTTCCACTGTTGGAACTAGTTTCTTACTCGATACTCTCATTTCCTCCTCTGTATTATAACATTCATTTGACTATGAAAAAAAAAAAAAGACGGGTGGGAAAATAGTATTATCTCATGTTGGCAACAGTCGTTTCGCCTTTGAACATAGCACAAACTTTTGAGTCCACTTGTCATCCAAATGTTTGGTTTAGAATGACCTTAGGAAGTTGAGCTAATTACTTAGAGTTTACTCCTTTGACTGGTTACTCTTCCAATCCCTATGGAGAGTTTAATTGGTGTCTCCCACATCACAAAGTTTCATCATTAAGTATATGCTTCGAGAGTTCCATATGTCTCATGCTCTTGTTCAAAGGATGTCTATCAGCCCGTGTCAGCCACTTCTCATAACTCTTGAATTTGTATGTTGGCAATACCCTCAGATTGTTTCAAAGATACATGAAGTTGTAGTGCTATCATGCACCCTGGTCCTACTTTCATCATGGGTAGGTAACCTTGAACCCAACAGTCGACATATCCTCATCGATTGCTGACTGGGGGGTTTCTGTTGTGTTCGATGGAAAGAAATATATTCACACATTGGGATTCATGCAATTTCTTGGATTCCATTAGCCTTATTGGTGGTTTCCTCGCCTTTGTCGATAGGTTTCCTTATTGGATACTATTCATAGGGTGTTTTTCGTGCACTGCTTGCATCTGGTGCATGCAAAAGATGCACAGGGTCATTGGTTCATGAACATGTTCTTCATCCACGTTCCTCCAAATCATTAAGATACTTCTTTGTACCTCATGCCGACTAATGAGATATGTCTTAAATCTCTCCTTTCAGTGGGTCTCCTTCCATCAACTTCATCCCATCTATTCTGGAAATGACACCTAGAGTCCTTTGAGTACCTAGGGGCTTGCAGTCATCAGTGGCAGGTTTTCTCACCATAGACAGTTGGTAATACATCAATGTCTCTTTATGGATGCATTCTTCAAGTGTTCAACCTCAACTTATTTATTCACACTTGTAAGAATGTACTCCGTGCCTTGATACCTACTTTCATTATCGGTAGTTTGTCTCACGTTTGTTAATGGTATACCTTAATGACTGGTAATCAAACAAAGACTCATTGTGTTTGACCTCAAATCCTTTTTTCACACGATGTATACTTGAACCTTTGTTGGATCATGTAGAAGACTTGAAGATATCAATTCATAGTCGCAACATTCCTAAGTTGTTTCTATCATTCATTGGACTAGTACCTATATGAATTTAGTGATCATGCGATATCATATTGTACTCCATTGTATACAAATATCTTTAGATTGATTTTGAGACTAGTTTTCACTAGGCCTTGTTCATCACTATGACAACCTTTGGCATGTATCTACCCTTGTATTTCCTATCCATAGCCATGAACAATTATTTGGTATATTTCCATATGGATCTCCAGTGTAATTCAAACTAGAATCCATGTGCACAAAGTCAGTATGGATTGTAATATTCTTATGAAAAACTAGTTCATCCAGTTGATTCTCCATTACTCCACTTATGAGAATTATAATGTATTTCGGCCATCACATATACTCCTTTGACCTCACACATCATAGGGCATCTGTTATATCAATATTTGCCTCACCCCATGCAACTTGCTCAGAAGGCCTTTTCTCTTTCCCTATGAATACTTGAAGTCCCTTTTTTGCAATTCCCATAGCTAAAAAAAATATTTTTCCACATATACGTTCCCTAACAGTTATACAACATGATTATACATAGGTTGCACCATTACAGCCCATGTACATTAGGTTTTGTGCCCAAAATTAAAAAAATGGTGTCAAGTTTCCATGTCATGTCATAGGATCCATGATCCTTGACCTTCCATATACTGGAAATGCTCCGACTTGGCCCTTCGGTTACATTTGAAGGCTATAAATGGGCCATATCCAAGTTGTGGAGAAGAGGGGAAGAATTCAACTTTGAGAGAAAAGTTACTTTGGAGAAATTATTGACTTCATATTGATTATACATCCCTTTGTCCTTTTAAGTATGAACACATTGTTCAACCCCCAAGCTCTTCCCTATTTGATGAAGAACCTCATTTCCTCTCTTATATGAGCTTGCCTTTGGTGGAGGTTTGAAGTGGTGGAGGCCCATCTAGAAGGGACTTAGTTTCTCAGTTTCAAACATGCCAACATAGAAGTTTGTCATTCATACACTTATGTTGATTAAATTTTAATAGAAATACTCTTTTCTCATCCAATTAATGTCTCACAAATATTTGCATTGTTATTCCATGGGTGTATTTGTTCTGAATATTGATGGATTATGTTATTATATGTGCTAAATTTATATATTATCACCATATTCTTGTGTATCTTGGTTGTTGAGGAAAATTTGTAGGTGTATAGCTTTGAGTCAAGTGCTCAACGGTGGACTTCATCGAACATTTGGATGAGGTAGGTTCTTTATCTTGTCTTGTTAGCATATTTGTTTATATATCATACTTGAGATTAGAGTTGATTTATGCAGTCATTTCTGTCTATTGTGGTTTACTCCATGCCATAGAGTAATTTCCCTCATAACACTCCCAATGAGGAGATGTTGAAGAAATCCATATCTTTTTTAATGTACTTGTGTATACCATTGTGGTACTTCAAAACCTGGGCCCACTCAGATTATTTGATACCTAACTTTGAGCGCAAGGTATGAAATATGCTAATGTAATTCAACATCATCTGGTCTCTTTTCTGATGCAGATTCACCTATCTGATGTATTAGTCATCATAGTTTCTAACAGGGTAGAACTCCTCCTTGAGGGAATCTACAAATGTTTCCCAAGTGGGTTCTCTCCTGAATGGGATAGATACATCTGAGGTGTACCTCTTGTTGGCGTTGTGTGCAGGTTGTAAGACCCTAGGTTCAAGTTATCTGTTACCAACAAAACCCACCAGACACCGGTCCTTTCAGTATCATCTCCTTGCACAAATGAAGTATCACACAAGGTATCTATTGGGACTGCGAGAATGAGGCTTCTGTAGTATTGAGGGAATGAGACGAAATTATTTGGTTCATTATTTATTTGTGATGTTAGTGCACGTAACTCGCTTCTTATTAAGTATTAACTTATGTATTATTCAAATTCCTATAATCAATATAATCTAGATTCATCTATACTCCATTTTTGTAATAGTTATTCTTATCGCACAAAGATTCAACATGAGGTAACATCCATAATCCATAAGAAAAACATATAAAATACAGACAACACAAGATTCAATATCATCTCTGTGGAATTCTTTTATTCATTCTTCTCATCACAGATTGTTACATTCAAAAACCAACTACACTGGGAATCCCATCCTTCACAAAACAATGAGGAATCCCTTAATACATCTCATATACTATATCTCAACATCAAAATGAATAGAGAAGGAAATAACATAACTCAACAAAACCCCTAATATCCCAAACTATTACATATTTATACATAAATCTAGGGCTAAAAACCCTAATCTAGTCATTACAATGCATGGCTAGTTTAGTTATCTGGTTGTTCAGTTGCTTTCTTCTACTTTTCAATCTGCATGCTCCTTTTCTGTTGTTCTTCTATTTATAGAATGTCAAGTTTTCATCCTTCTACCATGATTTACTCTCTCTCTCTCTCTCTCTCTCTTGCTTTATCTAATGTCATATTTATTCTTATGTCTGTGCATTGTCTCCCTCCTATGCACTTTTCCTATACTTCAAAGTTTTTCCCAAAACTTCATCCAAACTACAAAACTATTTCCAAAACTTCCTTTCCAACAGCCCCCCAACACTCACTTGTGTCTCATCCTGAGCCACTTTGGTCTGTTTCCTGCTCTTCTATGCTGAAATTAATTTTTGAGAGGAAACCTTTGCTACCTCCACCTCTTTGAATATTGTGGCCTTTGTTGCTTCTATTTCCTCTACCCCCTGCATAGTCAAGTTTGTAAGTTTGTCCTCTTCTTCAAACATTTCTTGATTGACCTTACCCTGCCCAGTGGCCAACTCTCTAATTACCCTCACTGATTCTTTTTGCAGTGGTCACAATCTATGTTGAAGGATCTTTTTTTGATCCCTCATTCTCTCCACTTCTACATATTCCTTCCACTGAGAAAAAATGGATGACATATGCTCCACTGGTGGCAATGTAGCCACCTTTTATGGTTCATAGTGTTCTTGTTCTTGTGATTCTCTTAGCCTTCCCTCTATGGCCTTCATCTTTAGGTCTTCTATTAATTTTTTCCACACCTGCGCACTCTCCTCACATAGTTTAGCGGATTATCTTTATACTTTTGGAAACTTATTTTGTTTCCACCCTCACCCTATCTTCACACACCTTTGGTGTTGTTCCTGGCATATTCCTCAACTGTAAGTACTAGATATTTTCCCTAAATCTCTTAATGACTTCACCAATCTTTAGCACTTTCTCTTCCATGGTAGCTTCAACTACTATGGGAACTTTGGGAATTGCCTTATATAACTTTTGGATTTCTTCTTGGATCTTTTGCGCCATGGCTTCAACTTCGTCCTTCTCTTGTAATGATTTCTTGGCCCTCTCCTCAACCTCATATTTATTCTTCATAACTTCTCCTACTCGGCCTTCAAATTCCCTATTTTGTTGAAGTGTCGTGTCTTACTGTTCCTGTAATTGGGATATTTCACCCCTGATTCTTTCCAATTCTTTGTGTTCTTCCTCTCCTCTATTCTTCATTTCTTGCAATATTCCTTCTTGCAAGTCTTGTATTATTTTCATGGGAATATTTGATACAAGTATATTAAGATGTCACAACACATTTATTTTCTCCTATAATTCACCCATTAGCAACTCCAATGCATCTGCCTCGATCTATAAGGTTCTATGTCCTATTGTTAGTTGTATTAGGGTCAACTGCACACTTTCTGGTTCTCTTCTTAGCACCATGGATGGTCCTTCCCCATTCCTCTTCTTTTTCATGATTCTAGCTACTTCCAACATCTGCTAGAGTTCCAATAGTTGATCTTACACTTTATTTAGTTTCTCTTCTTGCTTCCTTGCTTCTTCCACCCATATTTCCTCTGTGGTATCCTGTATATGGTAACCAATTATATCCATATCATCATTAGTTAATATGTAAAATTGGGTTTGTTTCTATTCTTTGGCCTTCTTGTGCGCCCCCCCTGCGGGTGTTGTTCCCATATCCTTCCTTTTTGTCCCTACTTCTTGGACTGGTTGTTGCGTTGTTCTTGTGGATGGCCCAGGTTGATCTCTTGTGCCATTGTTCTACTAATCATCATGATCCTCATCATTTTTTTCTTGTTCTTCTCCTTCATCTGAGTGCCCTATTTTCTCGACTGGGATTTTCCAGTCTTCCTCCCAGTCATTGACTATCAAGCTCACATACTTTTTTTCAACCAATAACTAGTTGAAAACCATTGGCGTGTCGAATATTTCCTAGATTTCACATACATATGGTGCATGCCTCCTATAAACCATGCAATATCTTTGTATGTTTCTACTGTTTCGACTGATATTCGTGGTATGTGTCGAACTATATATGTGATATTTTTCAAGTACTCAAAAAATGTGGCGTTACTGTCATTTTGTCTTATCCTAATTGTTGTGTTCCATAAATTGGCATACCTCACAGCCAGATTATCGCTACCTGATGTGCGTATTCACTGGTAATATCCTAGTTCTTTCCACATGATCAACACAATTAATATCACCAACCGTGTGTAATGGAATTCATTTCCCTTTTCCTATGCCTCCATGCAATTCTCTTGTTGGTCCTAAGGTCTGCACTTGACTACTAAAGGGAAAATCTAGGCCACCTATCAATTTTGGATTGATTATTCTTTAATAAGTTGGTTTTGTTGGTCAGCTTAAGGATAGGTTTTCAAATATGGTACTCTAGTTGGATAGGCCACACAGTATAAAATTAGGTTCTCCTTTTCTAATGGTATGGGTGTTAATAGACATTTGGGGGTATGAAAATAAAAACAAAGGAAACAACATCAAGAAATGCAATGAATCACTTTTTGTGTGAAAACTAAGACTTGAAATAATATCTCAAGACTTAAACAAATATCTAGATGCAAATCATTCGACAGGCTGCAAAATAGTGGATCTTTCACTGAAAAATAGTTGTATAATAGGTTGCATAATCAACAAAAGATAAAATAAAACAATATCTAAAAGAATAAGGAAATTTACATTGCACATATCACAAAATATTCCTTCAAGGTAAGAATCAACACATACATATTTGAGTAAGAGAACACAACTATCAGCAACATATATTTACTATGTAAAAAACTTTACAATTAATTGAACAGGTCCAACCCTTCTGGTGCTTCTACTTTCCTTCCAAAAAAATCCCTCTAAAACATACAAAGATTGCATATTTAACAGAGTTGCATAGGTTCTTGCCCATCTGGGAGATGGGACCTAACTCTGGATAACTAATTGTAGAACCAATCATTAACTTAACTAAAATATTTGCATGGAATAAAGCATGTATACTTCAAACTGGGATTAACTAACAAGAGTGGTTCTTGCAACACACAGAAGACCACTTATTTATTTAATCTAACAAAATTCTGGAATTGATCAACTAAAAATTGCTACTGTCTCTAAGACTGAACTGATGCATGCGCTAGATGAGTTGTGATTGGTAGAAAAACTAGGAGTGACACAACAGGCATCTGTGTCGAGTCCTAACATGCCTAGATGATGTTTGATGATTCTAGAGGGTAACCGTCTACATGGGCATATATTTACTTGATCTACTTCTTCGCTTAATTTCTAGAGTGTTTTGTAACTGAGACCGAGATATAACTCTTTGTCTATAACAGATCCTTGGTCATTAAGTGCACTTCGTTTCAAATTGTCAGCTACCATAGATACTTTCAAAAAGATTTGGATGGAAAGGTTATCATCCCAAAGGTCGTGGAGGGAGACGTGGAGTCAAGCATCCAATAGGAGATGATATAAGTGGATGTGGACTACGTGGATGAATATGGAGTGGAGATAAGAATTGGGAACATGAGTGGAGGTGAGTGGGGCTGACGTGGAATGACATGCGGGCAAGAGTAGTGAGTGGAAGTGAGTGGGGGATAGATAGTGCACGGTGAGAGGGGAGGTATCAGGAGGTGGTCTTGCAGGATTCTAGAGGGGGGGTAGGTTGTAAGCAAATTAGAGAGGGGGGGTCTGAAATCATGAAGAGGCGCCAAATTAGGTGGCCCTGAGCATGGGGAAACCACCATTCCAGACCCCCCCCCTACCATTAAAGGTTGAAAGGTCGAGGGGGATCTGAAATCGCATGAGGACTATTGATCTGGAGGATAGGGATGTCTTCGATAGGGATTAGCGCGAGAGTTAGGCACTCAGCGACAAATTTTTTTTCTCAATGTATTTGAAACTTCGAACACACGAGAACCATCGATCTAGCCTGACTGCCACATCTTCTTCGTTGATCATGTGAATTTTTTGTTTATGTGTATTTTGAATCTGACATGGCATGCTCTGATTGGCTTCTAGATTCTGCGGAATCTTACTGAGCTTACAATGGATTTTTTGAACCTGGATATCTCCTTCACACACACACAAAAGACTCGGTGGACCTGATACATGCTTCATTAGTGGAAGATATGATGATGATTATTCAAAACTCAAACCAGAACATGCGATCCTTTTTCAAGAAAGAAAAAATATGGTGCAAAATAAGAAAACACAAGCAGGGACCATGAAGCTGAATGATTAAGCAATGGGGAATTATCTAAGAAAGCAACCACAAAACTCAGAATTGATGGATGTATAGGGAAAAGGAGGGAAAAGGGAAGGGATGAAAACCTAGGTTATAACATTGGCTCCAAATGGGGATAGCTCCTCCCTGCGAGGTGCTAAGAACTATATATCACTACATTGGGATTAAATATCTTCTCTTATCTTCCATCACTTACCTCTTTTTCTATCTGCCATACCTGTGCACCTGCTATTGTCCCTCATCCATGCATCTTATTGAATTAAAAAAATGCAACTACAACCCAATGCCTTTGTTGGGCTATGGATTCTTTATTCACACATGACTAAGTAATGAAATAAAAGGAAATCATCTATGGTACAAGAGGTAATTTCCCTCATCTTTAAAAAAAATAGTGTTTCAAGAAGCACCCATTTACTAGGCCTCCAAAGATCTCTATATCATCCACATTGTGAAGGATAAATGTGTTATTTTCCATAACCTCAACCACCTAAAAAGGGCCAAACTAGAGGTTTTCAAACTTACTGTGCTCGGACTTATCATCCCTTATAGAGTTCCACCTAAAGACCAAGTCACCCTTTTGAAATATTTCCTTCTTGGTTTTCTTGTCAAAAGTTGATTTGATCTTGTTCTAGTATGCTTCTGTCCTCTGATCCAAAGCTTCTCTCTTTTGTTGAACTTCTATAATCTAGAAGATTCTCCTTTGGATGTCATTTGGCTCCTCAATCTCTTCCTGTAATAATTTTAGGACTGGTATACCAATATGCATAGGAAAAACAACATCTATTCCATAAACAAGATGAAATGGTGAGGTTCCCAAAGACTTCTTTGCTGATTCTATCGGCCCACAAAGAATACTTGAGTTTAGAGTCCCGGGATTTCTTATTTTTAGTCAAGAACTTATTGATAATCGTGATGAGAGTTTTGTTTGATGACTCTATCAAACCATTCACCTAAGGGTAATAGGGTTTGGAATGTGTCAAGGAAATGTTATGACTACCACATAAGTCAATCATGGATTTTGACTTGAATGCTTGGGCATTGTCTGTTATAATCTTGTTGGGGAAACCAAATCTGGAAAAAATATTAGTTTGGAGGAAATTCATAATCACCTTGTCAGTGGAATTCCTGGTGGGCACAACCTCAATCCACATAGTGAAGTAGTTGATGGAAATGAGGATCCACTTGTATTATCCACTAGAGGGTGGATTTATCTCTCCTATGAAGTCTAACCCCCATTGTTGAAATGGACCACTGGAAATTATATGTTTTATGGGTAGTGAAAGTAACTTATGTTTCCCTACAAATATCTGACATTCATTACAGGCCCTGGTAGTAGAAAACACATCAGAGAAGAGGGTGGGACATTAGTATCCTTTCCTTAATATATTGAGAGATGTGGCCTTCTAGTGTTGGTGTCCTCCACATACTCCTCTATGCATTTATGTTGTGATTAGTTTGGCTTCATTTTCATCAAGGCATTTTAATAGGATTACAAAAATATCCCTCCAATAGAAGCTCTAATTTGAAATGCAGAATTTGATAGCCTTCAATTTGAGAAACCTGGCCTTTGTCTTCTTGACATCTAGTGGACACTCCAAATGATGTAGAAAATAAATGATGTTTTTATGCTAAGGTGAAGAGGAGTAGTTTTCAAATACCTATAAGTTGTCTTGTCTAGGCTGTATAAGGGGTGTGTCTGATAGGGTGAAGATTTGATGCAATTCTAGAACCTTACAATTCGATTCTGATAACAACTTGGCAAGTCCTTCTCCTTTGATCAACTTGATGGGATTTATGTGCAGGTCATACTCTAGTAGTTTGACAATCCACTTCCCTCTTTTTCCCTCACTGTCTGGTTGGACCAGAATCTATTTGACATTGCTGCTAGTAACAAAGGTTGTTATGATAGACTGTAACACATAAACCCTAAAGGCTTTGAGTGATTTTCCAGTGCATAATCTTGCTTCTATAGTATATCATACTTCATCTCAGCATCTCAGAGAGCTATGCTAAAAAATTATATGGGTTGTTCATGCCCTTCTTCATTCTTCTGCAATAGCACAAAAACAATGGTCTCCTCTGAAGCAAAAGAGAAGATGAAGAAATATTTGGTGTAGTCATGGATGGATAAGACAGGGGCTTCAACTAAAGCCTACTTGATCCTTTGGAATGTTGATTTTTCCTCTAGTGACCATTTTATCACAACATCTTTCTTCAACATGTTAGTCATAGGCTTCGGAATTTCAACAAAATTTGGCACAAAACATCTGAGGAAGTTTATCTTACCAATAAAAGACTGGACAACCTTTTTATTTTTGGGGATCTCAATCTCTTGAATGGCACAAAACCTCTTTGGATCACTTTTTATACCTCCTACTGATATGATGTGTCTCGGGATCTTTCCTTCTGGCATGGCAAAGTGAGACTTCCTAGGATTCATAGATATTCCATATCTCCTGCATTTCTTGAAAACCTGCTCCAAATGCTGCAAATGTTCATCATCATACTTGGAGAAAATGGTGATGTCATCCAAGTATATAACCACAAATTTGTCTTTTCCCCCCATGAAAGCTATGTCCAAGGCCCTCTAAAAAGTGTCCCCTGCGTTCATCATCCCAAAAGACATCTTGTTGTACATGAATGTTCCCCATGGGGTGGTGAATGCCATTTTTTATTTATCTTCCTCACACAATGCTATCTAGTTATAACCAGAGTATCCATCTAACAAGGAAATTCTATGTGCACCTACCACCCTCTGTAAAATATGATCCATCTTGGGGAGGGAGTAATTGTCCTTCACAGAACACTTGTTGAGATTTATGAAATAAACACACAATCATATATCCCCATTTTTCTTCCTTACAGTTACTAAGTTGGTCACCCAGCTTGAGAACCTTAGTGGTACAATAATCTTGCCATCCAACATTCTTTTCAGCTCTTTCTCAATTATGGACATTATCATGGGATTAAATTGCCGAATCTTCTGTCTAAATGGCTTGGAGCCATCCTTTAGAGGGATCTTGTGCTAGATGATGTCAGTTTAAATGTCTTCAAATATTCACAGGACCATGCAAAAATATCAGCAAATTTGTTTATGAGAATGACATACATGTCCTTTTGTTCTACAGATACTGCTTTGGACAAATTCATGATCTTGGGATTCTTAGTGGTCCCAATATTAGAATATATTATCTCTTCTTCTTGATTCTTCATGGAAACTCCTCTGTAGACATCATTACTGTCAAACAACCTTTCCAATGGAACTAGTCCTCTTGGAATGTGATTGGTTTTCAGCTCCACAATATCATGACCAACTATTGTCTTCAACAGATGAGATGTTTTCTGATCTTCTTCAACAGATGAGATGTTTTTTTATCTTATTCAATAGATGAGATGTTTTTTTATCTTCTAGTTCCTCATTTTCACATTCTTGACTTTCTTGATCAATTGAGATATTGGATAATTCATCAATGATGTGTAGAAATATCTACAGCTCTAAATTATCACTAAATACTTGTCAGTGTCTTATGTTGTCTGGTATGGTTTTTCTATGCCTGATCTCCACCTGATATTTAATATTTGGGCCAATGGGAGGCCTGAAAGTGCTGGAAGCTAAGGCTAGAGAATCTTCCTTCTGATTCTAATCTCTGGGAATGAAGGAAATGCTAAATGCTAGAAAGAAATTATCGATCAAATCCCATACCTCGTTTCTATATTGCTTAAGACTCTATTATTTATCTTGATATATGTTCCTCACTTGATTGATGATCAACTCAAAATCACCAAAAAATGATAGAAAATCAATGGCCATGTCTTTGACAACCCTCAATCCTAGCACTAGAGCTTCGTATTCAGCTATATTTTTAGTAGTTTCAAACTCCAACGTATAAGAGAATTTTATTACCTCTTCTGAAAGGGAAATGGGGAGTATATCTACCCCTAATCCTTCATTTGATGAAGATCCATCGAAATACACTTTACATACATTGCTTTGATGATCTTTCATTGGCTGACCTTTGCATTGGCTAACTGATATTTCAGGTTCATCATCATTTAAATGAAAAACAGTTGAGTCGATCTCATCCTCAAGAACATAAATGGGGTGATTTCTTGGGTTATGATGATCGCTGACAATGTAGGCTAACCTTACCTCTCTGTATATATTCCTATGTTCTCCTCCAAACAAAGGGATGGTGACATAAGTGAGGTCCATTTGTAATGATCCTCCAACCTTCTTAGCCCAAGTTCTGGATAAGAGCATACCAAACTTTGGGGGAATGTCATCCACAACAATGTCCATCACTACACTCTTCATTGGTAATTGTGCCAAAGAAACTACCATATCTTTTATTAGTCCCATAAATTTTACTTTCTTATAATCAAAGGAGTATAGGTCTTGGTAAGGTTTGGTGATCTCCGGACCTAGTTCTTCCATAACAACTTTGGGAATAACATTGTGCAAGGATCCTAAGTCCATAAGACAATTATGCATGATCTTTTCATGGAAATTTAAAGATATATAGAATGGTGGAGAAGCATCAGATCCATCCTCATTGTGTGCACCCACTGTAATGGTTGGGTTTTCGTCCTCCAGACTGATTACATCATAATATACACAAGGAGTGGTTGGTTGATGAACTTTCATAATAGACCTTTTGAAAGGTTCATTCTTCATCAATTTTTTCAAAGGAACAAAGATCTTGATCTTGCTTAACTCATGTTCCAGGCCGAAAGACGCTGGTGGCCTATCAACTTCCTTGATTTCAGGGGATGCATGTTTATATGAGGGAGGTTGCTGAGTTTTAGATGACATCCCTTTACTTGGATTAGGCTTGGGAGGGACTTTAGCCTGTTTGTTATGATCAAAGGAATTGGATTTGGGAGCTCTTGCTCTTGTCCTCAAATCATATTTATTTTGGGGTTGGCATTGTATAACTACCTCTTCCCCTATCTGATTATCAAACTGATTTGATAGTTGTGCCACCTCATATTCTTGATGTGTTAGGTGGCTGGTATAATAATCTATTTCATTGAAAATCAGAACAACATCATCCACAACATCACTATCTGCATCCATCTCCTCAATATGAATTTTTTGGAAAGGAGGCACTACCCTTTGATCATCATCATTTCTCCTTTCTCTCTGCATTATTTGAGGGGCATCATTGGGCCTTCTAAATTGGTTTGGATTTATATTTCTCACCCCTTGAAAATATCTATTTGGCTGTTTAGATTCCCACTTCAACTTAGCTATTTCAGATGTCAGATCCTTCAAATTTTTGGTCATTTCATCAAGTTTGGGATTAGATGTGGCTGGGCTAGAGGAGGCAGGGGAATCCTCTCTCTGTTTCTTCTTATATTTATCATATATTTTCTTTAACCTATCTGATGCCAAGATATTGGATTCAACCTCAATATCTTCTTCCTGCATGGACAACACTATGGTGGATCTCCTCTCCCTCAGTAGGAGTGAGAACTCTACATCAAATGAATTAACATAAGTGATATTGGAAGAGGCTTTAGTTGGTTTGATCTCATCTGGGATTCTACCATACATATTATTGAATATCTTGGTGAAATCTGAAATAGATTCACCATTCTTTCTCTTTAGGTCGCCAAAATCAGTGATGTAGTAGAGATAATCTCTCCTATCTCTCCATTGTTTTATGAAAGTTTCATCCAACGCCTCAATATCTGCAATGGAGGCTAGAGAAAGAACCCTAAACCATTTTCTGACTTCCCCATCCAGACTCTACATAACAACCTCATCCACACATCTTCATATTCAATGTTAAAGTTTTTTGCAAAGTTATAGAAGGTTACCAGATGTTCCTCATAAATAACCTCACCTTACCCATTATACCTGGGTAAATATTTCATGTAATATGTGATTGGGAGGGCATGTAATCCTACAGGCATAACTAGGGGTGCATATCTTGAATCAATTATGACGTCCATCCTGTTAGAATCCATGGTTTGGGTGATAAGAATATGAAGATTTATGGGAGCTATAGGGGTGGATGTTGTAATGGATGATGAAGTAGAGTCAGGAGTTGAATAGTTTGAGGTTCCTTAGAATTATGATTCCTAGGGCTAGCAAATTCAAGCTGCTTGTGATGATGAAGAGAAGTAGAATCTTTGTGAACAACTTTTCCCTTGAGAAGGGAGGTCTATCTCTGAGCTACGGTGGATTTCCTTAATTTCCTTTCTTGCTCAGAAACTATTGTGTCCTTCTCAGGGTTATGATGAGCCTTGGTGGCTTTACTGTGTTCAGATTTGGATCTGTTGAATCATTTTCTCGGCGCCAATATTTCTTTTGTAAATTCTACTCAATAGAGTCACCGAGTGAAAGATGACAGTCTGTCTGTGTCTGATATTTGTTCACCATCAAATGTTAGATATAATCAATGTCTCTCTCCTAGGGAAATATATTTCGTTACTCTGTTCCCCAACAATGGCGCCAGAAGATGTTGCTCCTAAGGTATGCACCTGACTGCTAAAGGGAAAATCTAGGCCACCTATCAGTTTTGGATTGATTATTATTTAATAAGTTGGCTTTGTTGGTCATCCTAAGGATAGGTTTTCAAAGATGGTAGTCTAGTTGGATAGGCCACACAGTATAAAAGTAGGTTCTCCTTTTCTAATGGTATGGGTATTAATAGACAGTTGGGGATATGAAAAGACAAACACACAGAACAATGACAATCAATGAAATGAATCACTTGTTGTGTGAAAAGTAAGACTTGAAATAATATCTCAAGACTTAGACAAATATCTAGATGCAAATCATTCGAAAGGTTTCAAAATAGTGGATATTTCAATGAACAATAGCTATATAACAGGTTGCATAATCAACAAAATATAAACTAAAACAATAGATGAAAGAAAAAGGAAATGTACATTGCACACATCACAAAATTTTCCTTCAAGGTAAGAATCAACACATAAAGATTTGAGTAAGAGAACACAACTGTCATCAACATATATTCACTAGGTAGAAAACTTTAACATTAACTGAACATGTCCAAACCTTCTACTGCTTCTACTTTCCTTCCAGAAAAATACCTCTAAAATATACAAAGACTGCATATTTAACAGAGTTTCAGAGGTTCTCACCCATCTAGGAGATAGGACCTAACTCTGGATAACTAATTGTAGAACCAATAATTAACTTAACTGAAACATTTGCATGGAGTAAAATATGTATACTTCACACTAGGCTTAACCAACAAGAGTGGTTCTTATCACACAAAAAATACCACTCATTTATTTAATCTAATAGAATTGTAACACCCCAAGTTTTGAACCCCCATTTTAAATAATGTATTATTACAATGTTGAGAGGCCAGAGTGCCCAAACAATTATTAAAAGTCCAGTGTGCCCAAGACATGTAATGTTTTTATCATTATTAATAATAAATACATGGTTGGCTTCTAGACAAAAAATGACTAGAGTTATAGGGGGCTATGATTCCACAAGAGAGGGGGCTTGAGGGGCTAAGTGTTTGTTGTAACCCTAAAATTGCACCAGAGATGCATACCTGACATCAGACCATCTTACTTGCTATCTCTGCGAAGCCATAATTTGAACAACTCTTCTAAAAACCATATTTTTGAGGATGTATGCACCCTGTACCACTACTTCCCGCATACACACATTTGTTGCACCATTACAGCCCACATACATTCACAAAAAGCACGAAAAATAAAAAATTGCAAAGGGATACGGGTTTTCGCGCTGTTACCTAACCATTTGACTGCCCATAGCCGCTCACCCAACCGAATAACTATCTTTTTGGCCTATAAAAGAAGGTGTTGGGGTCCCATTCTAATAAGAAGCATGAGAGCAAAGAAACTCTACCCATTTCAATATTCCCCCTTTGCCCCAATATTTTGCAACCACATTATGAGTTTGAGCCAGAATTCCTTTTTCCTCCATTGCAAACCCTTTCGATCTCCCTAGAGAGAACTAAAGAGGAGAAGAATACGTGGAAGCAGTTGGTGCATGGAGAAGAGGATCCCAGGACCGAGTTTGAGGAGAAGTTGTCGGTCTCATATTGTAAGCGACTTTGTGAGATTAATATAAAGAAATACTTTTTCCCTCTCGTCAAATGATGTCTTCAATCTTCATGATTTATTTGTGTTTTTGTTATGATATCTAACCCACTAATCCATATATAGAATTCATGCTCATAGTTTCTTGTTTGTATTTTGATGAATGTAGGTTGGCCTTGGGAGGATATCTACAGTCGAGAAACAACTCAACGCAAAGGGATCGACACCAGACACAGAGTTTAAGGTAAGCTTACCAGATCTGTATACTTTGTCTTTTATGTATGATTGTGGGGTAATGTCAGGATAGTTGTTAAGAGTAGGAGACTTTAGACGAATATCTCTACCTACACTTCAGAACCCTAATGTAGTCTGTAGGGGATTTTCCCGCTACATTCAGAATTGGCGACCGTACTGGGGAAACCTCTAGGGTTTCTTAAGGGATATTCATTTGGGAATTTTAATTGGTTTAATTTCCTTATTTGAGTTTCTGTAAGTGTCTAAGTCTTTAAGGGATTTTGGGCTTCCATACCAGTATTCCCTGCCTTGACAGCTTGACTGTTGTTTTCTTTTTTGAAAGTTACAGATGTGTACGCAGCCTGTAGAGGGTCCACACATGTACATACACGCCCTGCCTTTAGACAACCCACATACATACATATGATGTTGAAGTGTAAGTAGCATTCTTGTGTTGAGAAAAGATTTTTTAAAGAGGAGGTAGTCATCCTCTTCCCTGTCAGAAATCATAATTCTTAGGGGTTTTCTTGACCTAGTCCCGGTCTCTGTTATAACAGTCTGTAACCTAGGTCTGACCTCAGTATAGATTTTGTTCATCAAAGATTTCTTGTGTTTTCTTTATTAGGGTTTTTTAGACGAGCTTCTGAGTCTGTCCCGATCTTCCTGTTTGGTATTGTGAGTGATTCCTTGTGATTCGCAGTAGGCCAGATGTCATTTCTCGGTCTTGTATTATCTTTGTTTTTCACTTTTTTTCTTTAGAAGAAAAGAAAATAATTCATTTTCAAGTTTCTTGTTTTGAAGCATAAAATAAAAAAAAGGTTTTTCATTCTCTTTGTTTGGTAAAAGTAGTTTAGGTTAGTTGCTTTATTTATCAAGGAAAAATAAAGTTTTCTTAAGTTCTTTATTTGAATACTTAGGACATTAAGTAGCTCGTAGTCAAGATAAATCTTTTTTTAGGTTTTTCTTTTCAAAGATCTAAGAAAAATGGTTACAAAAAGTTTGGTGAAAGAGTTTAATTTGGCAAATATTTATTTGTGAATAAGAAGTAGTTTGTTTTCAGTTTCATCTTATGTTGTTCTCTTTCGTCTCTTAAAGAACATCATTGGTTTCACTTTCGTTCCCTTTGAATTAAGACAACAACTATAATTAACGCTTAATTAAAAGTTATTAGACTTTGTGTTTGTTGGGTCCATCAATTTAGTCTAGGCTAGAGCCTTGATTTAGGATTGGAGAGGAAACTCTTCAAGGCTACAAAAACAAACATAGGAGTTTGTGTTGGGGAGTGCTAGAAAGTTGAGTAACCGTGAAAGTTATCCGGGACCCCCTTCTAACACAGGGGCTAAACATGAGGTCGCCTGTGGAAAGGTAGCAGAGATAACCCCTCCAAATCAGAACCAAGTGTAGTGGGGAATGCATATAGAGGGCTTATCTTGGGATTCTGTTGATCACATTTTCCATGGAGCTTCATGGGCCTCAAATACGTTCGAGGTCCTCAGTCATCTTCCAGAACACTTGATTTCGATACCCTTGATAGGTTTTGGACTAGATACCCTTCTCATTGCGGTCCCCCGACTGTTGACTGTACCCGCCTAGTGACTGTTTGCGTGCTGGAAACCTAGTTGCCTTTATCTTAGTGAATTACGTAGGTGACTGTGGGGGTATACCACGGTACCTAGGGCAGACATCGAGCCACACTTTTTAGAGTATACCCGGAGGGTGATTCCGTATTCGAGTTTCACTTGCACCGGTAAGTTGCTCTAGTGTTGGCTGGTGTAACTATTCTTCCAATTGGCTAGTGATCTGCTTGTCTTATCTCATAGGAGATTTTTCTAGTGTATGTTGGTATTTAATGTTAATATAATTCCTTAGTGTGTCTTTGGTATTCTCACACCATGATGGATTAGGAGCTTCTCCAGTCGTGAAGGCTTCTTGGCATGCTGCCAGTTGATCTGGAGCCACCCCCGCCACCACTAAGGCGAATACTAGACCAACAAGGGTCTTTTGAGGTGACCGGGCCATAGGAAACTGTGCCCGACCCATATCCGAGAGGAGAACATTTGATTCTGGAGGAACCAACCATTTCTGACCTTTGAGTGGAAGCTCTTGGTCCATATAACCCTCCGATCACTGATCTATCGATGCCCCTCATCGTACAAGTTCACCCTTACGAGAATAAGGTAGTGTCACAAGCAACGATGGAGACAAATGCTGCTACTTATTCAGGGAATCCTCATACTTCATCCACGACTGTCACTACAGGGGGTTTTCCACCTCCTAACCGACCGTCACCATTCTGGACAACTATGGTATAAACCGCCTCTACCTCTATCAATGGTCTGATTCTGTCTATGGTGGTGATCACTGATCCTTTCACCCAAAGTGCGATAGGCCCTCCCTTATCCTACGGGATGCCTGGATTCGATACAAACTCTATCCTTTCCTACTCCACTCTACAGACTTTAGGTCTGGGGGCAGGGAGCTCGAACACTCCTCTGCAAGGATCCATGGGGGGCACTTTATCTCCCTATAAATCTTTCCCTTACGGAGGGGGTCATATACCTCCTTTGTCCCCTTCTCTCTATGGTTCTCACCAGCATTTCCCTGGGTCAAACGTAAACTATAGTTCACTTGGAGCAGGTCATCAAGGAATTCCTTCTTATAGCATGCCGGTAGGTTCGACACCATTCTCTTTTTTCAACACATTTGGTAACAATGAATTCTCGTCAGTTGCCATCTCGGTCGGGGGAAACCTCAGTTATGGCCAACAAAATCCTATGCAGGGTATTATTCCTACACAGGGGGAAAAATCATGAATTCCTTCCTCACAAGGACCTTGGAATCCATGGCAAGGATCAGTTCCCTTGTCAGGGATGAAAACCAGGGGAAACCCCTTCCATAGCCAATGAAACCCTGAGCAAGGCTTACGACCTATGCCCGTCGGATCAACAGGGGGAAACCCTTCCCAAAATTCTTGGAATGAAATGCAAGCCCAACCTTCTACGTCCTATTATAGGACTCATATGATGACCTCTCAACAAGTGCAGAACTCATAACCTAGTCATGACCATGGTTATTACCAGAACTCTGGAGAACAACCTAACTTTTCCTGGCAACCTGGTGCCAACCAAACTCCAAACTCCTTTTTCCCTGGTTATAATCAACAACCCAAATTACCATTTCTGGCAACTCTGTAGTTGCTAGACTTGACAAGGTTATTAAAATACCCCATCTATCATGATCCATGTTGGCCTCCGATGCCAACCAGGTTTCCTTTGGACATTCCAAAGTTTGAAGCTAAGACTAATGAAGATCCAGGTGATCATGTGACTACCTTCCACTTATGGTGCTTGTCCAACTCATTGAGAGACAACTTCGTCCAGTTGCATTTATTTCAACTCACTCTCATCGAGAGTGCTACGAAATGGTACATCGAGCTCGACCGATCAAGATACTCTACATTTGGTGAATTTTAAATGGTTTTCTTAAACCATTTTCAATTACCTGTGAGATACGATGCCGCCACTAAATTTCTGGCCAACTTTGAGCAGACAAAGGTAGACCATATCTCAGATCACATCTGAGAATGGAGACACTGAAAGAGTTTGATAAAAGTACCAGTCCCACTAGCATTCCTGCTTGAGTGATTCCTTAAGTCCTTGGTACCTAAATTATCCAAAGACGTAGCAACGTCAGGGGTCTTTTAAGAAGAAGAAGAGATAATGAGAGCTCAACATCTAGAGATGATTTACTCTCAGTCTAGTTTACTTTACAATGTTTTTCCAGATGCACCACGGTCGATACTTGACAAGACTAGACAAAGATTTGGACCACATGCTGATGGTATTGTTGGTTCAGCGCAAATGAATCCCACTGATTAGTTGTCGAATCAATGACATCAATTGTCAATACAACAGACAACAGCCATCCAGACCACTGGTTCGACATCTCCCCCTACTAAAACATCAGATGTACACAGTGTGAAATCGACAAGCCCGAAGGCCACCCAACATCCTGACGGGAAGAAGAAACAATGAAAGAAGGGTAAGGGGGATAAGAAACCTACCAATAATGTTGGTGGGGACAACACATAAAAAAATAAGTTGAAGTATCTATGTAACCTTTGCACGAAAGACCATCCACATCACCTGTGCCCCTGCTTGCGGAGGCCCAGAAGTTATTAGCATAGCATTAGCCTGCCGTGTTAACAACCCCATTTCCACATAGGCAAAATTTAACTCAAGCCTCTTCGAGTGCTAAAAGTGGTACTCAGGGTAACCCTCCATCTTCGAGTAATCCTTCGTCCATGAATGTGTATATGTTGAAAGGTAACGTTGATATAGAAACTAGGACAAGTGACTACGGAATGCTAAACACCTCTAAGAAGGGTAAAGAATCCAAAAACCCACCTCTTCCTCTTCAGATTGAGAAGATGTTGGGAGAAACAATGACACACATCCCAAAAGGTGCGTTCAATAAATATTCCCACAATCCAAATGCAAGGGTTGCCCAAAACTACTCTGTGGTGGAGGATTTGTCTCAAACCCCTTGTGCAATGTCCGCTTTCGAGGTCCTTTAGAGATGCCCTTCCCAGAGAAAGACTCTGTTAGCTACCTTAGGATCTGCTGAGACTTGTAATGCGGGAATGATCATGCTTGATACGACTGACTTAAAACCTCATCTCCCTTACCATGTGGTGTTTCATATAGTAGTGGATTACACCATGAAAACTTTTACTCGGAACATTTTCCACACGGTGGTTGATGAGGGCACCTCGACATGTGTGGTGTCGTTGGTGTGTTGGAAGGTCATTGGCCAAACTGTTTTCTCTTCGTCACCTACTTTTCTTACCGCTTTCTATGATCATTCATTTTGACCACATGGAATCATCCCCTCTTTCCCCGTGTAGTTAGGGGGGAAGATCATGTGTGTCGAGGTTGAAGTGGTCCATGCATCTCTCAACTACAATATCTTGTTAGGAAGGAGTTGGACCTATGCTGAGAATGCAGTGGTCGCTATAATTTTCTATGTCTTGTTGCTTCCACATGAAGGCCATATCGTGTCCATTGATTAGTTTTCCTTCTCCCGTCCTGAACCTTCATCGGAGGCATCCACGGTCTCGATGATCGATAACCCTCAATCCAACATTGTCAACATAGAGGTTGGTTTGTGCCCACCTTTGATGGTTACTTTCGATTACCCGCCTCCTTCTGTCAATGTTAACTTCATATAGACTGTCTCTGACTAGCCTAAGGTTGAAAATTTTCAAGTCTCATCATTTCATATGACTTACTTTGATGATTCGTGGACTCTTCCTTCCCCATCATCCATGATGGAAGGGACAGGGCACCATGTCATGGCCATGCCTTTGTCCGCGATAGAGGTTGTGTACTCTATAGTCCAGCAAGCTTCCGCCGATCCCAATCTGACTCCCGCACAGGAGTTAGATCCGATTCTCGAGCCTATTTGGGCTCAAGGTTCCCTCACCAATACTTATTCTTTAGAATTAGTCTTGCCCTCAAATGAGGTGATTATTGAGGCAATGACTAGTCCGGACAGACCCTGGGATGATCTCCATCACATATCTTATTTCCTCCTAGATTTAAGAAGAATTGAAGCAGGTGAATTCACTCTAACTATGACTGGAGATAGGTCTTGTCCTATCAGTCCTTTGGCTACCCACATAGTTTACACTGAAGTAAATATGGAAACCATCACTAAAACTATACCTATTGATATCTCCAGAACCCTTGCGTTGTGGAGAATGTCTCCGTTGGAGGGGAGTGCTCCCCCGAAGAGATTCAAATCTACAAAGATTTATTTAAAGAATTCTGCAACGTGTTTTCCTGGTCTTACAAGGAAATTCCAGGCATAGATCTAAGAATCATCCAACACAAAATCACGACATATCCTTACGCTAAGCCGGTCCAACTGAAGCTTCGTCCGGTTAATCCCAAGAAAGAAACAACTATTAAGGATGAAGTAGAGAAACTGCTTGAAGCTGGTTTCATCTACCCCATCCAATTGACTCAATGGGTGTCAAATCCTATTCCAGTCAACAAAAAATAGGGTACGATTCATGTATGTATGGACTTACGTGATTTGAATAAGCCCTATCCAAAGGATAATTTCCCCACTCCATTTATTGACTAGATTGTTGATGAATGCGCAGGTTGTGAGGTATTTTATTTTATGGATGGTTTTTCATGATACAATAAGATACAAATCAAGCCCGAAGACCAACACAAAACCGCTTTCATTTGTATGTGGGGTACATTCACTTATCGAAAGATGCCTTTTGGTCTGAAAAATGATGGAGCTACTTTTCAACTGGCCATGTCTTTTTCTTTCCATGATCTCAAACACATAGTCGAGGATTATCTTTATGATTCAGCATCACGATCTCCTAAGATATTTGATCATCCCACACACCTCTGACTTATCTTTGAGCGATGTCACTACTACTGGATTCGTTTGAATCCAAACAAATGCAGTTTTTGTGTAACATCTGGTCATCTACTAGGTTTCATAGTTTCGACAACAGGGATCGTGGTCGATCCTCTAAAGGTTGAGGAAATAGTTCAGTTGCTTCCCCCATGCACAGTCCCTCAGCTTCAGAGTTTACAGGGAAGAGAGAAATTTTTACGACATTTCATCGCAAACTATGCCTAGATCACAAAGGGTTTCATTCATTTACTGAATAAGGGTGTTCCTTTTCATTGGGATGAAGCCACTCAATGCTCTTTCGAAGCATTGAAACACTCCCTCACGTCTTCCCCTCTTCTTCGGCCACCCAATTCTAATAAATATTCCTTATTGTACTTGGTCACTGCATAGTCAACCATCGGTATGGTATTGGTTCAAGAGGATTATTTACTCAAAGAATACGTGATTTATTACCTGAGCCAAGGACTGGTTGGACTAGAAATCAATTATTCCGACGTTGAAAAGCTTGTGTTTGCAGCAGTTCATGTTGTCCAACAGTTTTGTCATTATAAATTGTTTCGCAAGACCACCTTCATTGTCATTGTGAATCCATTTCAATAAATGTTGACATGAAGTGTAATCAGCGGAATGATGAGTACATGGATAGTTATCCTCCAAGAATTTGACTTAGATTTTGTTTCGGTGAAATCCAAAAAGTCATTGGTCTTTACGGAAATCATCTTGGAACTTCCTGTCGAGTCAGGTGATGTTATACCCGAAGAGTTTCCTATTAAAGGAGACATGTTTTTGATCACATCTTCGAACCCCTAGTATGGATATATACTAGTATATCTCTAGACTTTGAAGTTCCCCACCTCTTCTTCTCGTGATGAGCGTCGCCGTATATGCCATCAGGCCAAGAACTATCTCATTCGCGAAGACACTTTGTATCTTCGAGGTGTAGATTGCATCCTTCGCCAGTGTCTCACTCATGAAGAAGAAAAAATAATGCTTAACAATTGCCACACTGGAGCATGTGGCGTTCATTTGTCTAGGTTGGAAACAACCCAAAAGATTCTACAAGCCAGTTAATTTTGGCTAACATTAATCAAAGATTGTGTTGAGTCAGTCAAGAAATGCCACCCTTGTCAGATCGTCTCTCGAAAGATGAGGGAACACTCCACTCCCATGTTTCCCATCATCATAGCTGGTCCCTTCACCAAGTGGGGGATTGATTACACTACATGCAACCCCCCTTTAGCAAGGGGGCACCATTATATCATTGTAGCAATAGACTACTTCATGAAGTGGGTCGAAGATATGCAAACATTCAAAGATGATGACGAGACAATAACTCTCTTTTTGTTTAACCAGATAATAACAAGGTTCGACGTCCCGAGAGAGATTATCACTGACCATGTCAGTCACTTTTAGAATAAAATGAGGTCTGAGTTAATGTCAAAGCTTGGGTTGAGGCATGAACATTCGTCACCCTACTACCCACAAGAGAATGGTCAGGTGGAAGCTATGAGTAAGTCCCTTAATACTATTCTACATCAAACGATCAATTCGGCCAAGTCAAATTGGCATTTGATGTTGTACTCGATATTATGGGCCTACCGAACATCTATTAAGACTACAACTAGTTTCTCACATTTTCAACTCGTTTACGGGTTGGAAGCAGTTTTGCCTATAGAGCGCCAAATCCCGTCTCTAAAGTTGGAAGTACAGTTATTTGCAGACACTTCATCGTTTGAAGAGCATTTATTATAACTTGAGTAGCTCAATGAGAAGCGTTGGGATGTAGCCTTGGCTAATGAGGCTCAAAAACAAAAAGTCAAGTGTCAGTATGATCAGTCCATTCTCCCTCAAATTTTTTCTAAAGGCGACGTTGTCCTGGTCTATGACCAAGATAAGGATCCCCTGTGGGCACGGAAGTTAAAACCCACTTGGTTCGAACCTTTCATCATGAAGGAGGTTCTAAAGAAGGGTGCTTATCGTCTGGTGGACTTTGAGGGAAATTATTTTGTGGAGCCTAGAAATGGGCTCTACCTCCAGATGTATTACTCATAGGTGGGTGGCCTTGGGTGACTTATTGTACATATGTATAGTTCTTATACATTTTATTTTTAGTTTTTGTCTTTTTGGTTTTATGGATGTGTCATTTTTGATGTCATATTTTTCACTTTGGAAGATGTCAAGTAAATCAGAGGTGTTTGTTGGGTTTGTGAACGATGCTAGATGACACACTCGGAGGCTTGCTTCTGCAGCTTGGATGATTTTCACACCTCAATGCCAGTTGATATCTTCAGAAGGTATCTGTTTAGGTGATGCCACAAACAATGTCACTGAATACAACACAGTTTTAGAGTTGCTTCGTGATGATTTGTCGCATGGTATCTCTCACCTCTGGGTCTACTTAGACGCTTAGTTGGTTGTGTCTTAGTTAAATAGGGTTTACCTCGTTTACGATCCTACTCTACACCGACGGTTTCTTAGGGTACATCTCTTAGAACAAATCTTTGATTACATTACGTATATCCATGTTCCTAGGAGATTGAATCAAATCACATATACTCTAGCTAATCATGTATTAGATTGGCATATTGCATACATGTAAGAAAGAACACACACACGCACATGTAAATACATTTGTAAATAAATGTAATCCATAAGACATAAAAATATGTAAATATGCATATATATATCGAAAACATCAGAGTACATAGGTGGGCGCAAGCACCTCAAAAATATATGTCCAGTAATAGTCACGAGACTTATGCCCTCAAAAATATACAAAAGGTGTCATCGACACGTAAGTAGTCTAGCCTAGCTAAGGGTGGGGAATGTTGGCCCTACTGTAGTGAACAACATTCTTTTCCAAATGCCATAAGAGTTGGACTTAGGTCCGTGGTACCCCAACTACGTGAGGTTGCATCGACGGTGGGAGATCCTTGATCTCTTCCATAGGGTCTGTACGAGTGAGCTTGGTGAGGTTCCGCTCCACCTGTCTCAATACTCTCTCAGCCTCTCCAACTGGAGGTCCACCTACTGGTCCAGCGACTGTGACTGGTCCTGCCTCTATTCGAGGATGTCGCCCAGTCCTCGAGAAGTCTGTTGGATGCACTGGTCCCACATATGTACATAACAGATACATAGTTGTCAAATACTCTGATACACATAAAAATGATATATATATATATAAATAAATAAAAATTAAATAACTTTGAAAAACAAACATACCTATCTCTCCTCGTTCTACTCTGAGATGTATGGGCATATCAGGATCCCTGGAGAAGTTGATATCGACATAGGGGTAGTCCTCTATAGCTGGAATCTGTCGATACCACTAGTCTAAAAAGTTATCATCGAAGGCCTGAATGGTCCTCCCTCCCCCCTGTCGCGGAGACAACGTCGCCCATCTGCACAATGTTGGGTAAGAGGCCACATGCCCTCATACTATCTCTTGCAGACTGAGACTGGGTACCCTCTCAAAGAAAAAGGAACATAGAACAGTCCCAAACCCAAAGTTTTTGTTTCTCTACACACAACACTCTGTTAACTGTCTCTTCATTCAATCTAGCATGGTTGTGCTCCAGTCGAAAACTTGTGCATTTAAGAAATGAACCACACAATGCTTGTGTGCATGGTAGGCATGATGTAAGGATGCGGATCCAGTGATCCTCCCAATAAGAAATACTATCACTTTCAGTGATAGGTTTGAAATCTTGTTGATCGGCACCTGAGAAACCACTTTATCTATGCCGGCTTCACAATGGAGTCCAATCAACTCCTCAATGTTGTGAGGCCCAGGAGGAAAAATATGAAGGTTGACTAGTTCCCCTCTCCTTGAGAGGCTAGTCAAAAAATGAATATCCTTAGTCATTGGAGTCAACGACTGTCCCTCGAGCATAAATTCCTTCACGTTAGGGTGCCAATAATCTATCAAGGCATTCAACGGCCTAGGTTGTGCCCACATGAATGAACACTGGAATAATTTCAACAAACCACATTGTGCTAATGCGGCGAGAGCAACAGGTTCTTATGCGACCAAAGAATCAATGTCTTCATGATCCCTTTCTCTCCAGTGAACGTACATCATGCAAAATGACAGTTTCAAAGGGGAGTTAACTCTTGCTTTTTAATTTTTTCCATATGTTTAGGGGTGCAAGCAGGCTATATTGAGCACAATAATGTATGCATGCAGGAAGGTTGTTTTCTGCCCGTAGGCATATGCATGTTGTCCTTGGATATCCCATGTACATGCAGGGCCACACCTTTTTAAGAGTGCACACCCCCCCAAAAAACGTAAATGCACTAAAAACGAAGTATTGAATTGCAAGAGGGATTGTTTAATACTTACTTGGTCCAAGAAAAAGTTTGTTTCGTCCACTGAAGCTCCCCGAATCAACTCTTTCGACAAAGGGGTGTTTTTGACTTTTTGGTCAATTCTCAATTTACAATGGTGATAATGATCTACCAACTTCTATTTATAGATTTTTTGGCCCCTTTTTTTCATTTGTTTGGACCCTTTTGTCGTTTTTCTAGCTTAAAAATTGTTTAGTATGGTTCTTGAGTTTCTTATGGGATGTTACGATATGTGTTACTTTTGGTATTGGGAAACTTTTGGACAGTTGGGTCATTTTAAAGGTCCTTTGGTAAAAAGTTATTTTTTCAACTGTTTGCATCTAAGTTACGTTTCCACCTCCACTTTATGCATCTCGTTATCTTTTTCTCTTTTCCATAGGATCGACTCCACTGAGTTGCGACACAGAACCATCATTTCTTCTTTTGAAGTGTCGTAATTTAGTGGTAGAGCCTGCCTTTACATGGATGACCTAGTTAGATCCTCATTTCTTTTGAATTCCATGCCATCGTTAATGACTATAGGCTCGGGAGTCCTTATTAGATTTTCCTGATTACAAGTTTGAGCCTCATTTGCATGATTCATTATCACTCTTGATCTCACCCTCAGGACTCCCAAACAAAAACAGGTCTTCTTGTTGTGGGGTATTCTACCCTACGGACTAACAAGCTAGGGTTTTGAGCTTGTACGCAGATCATGACCCTTAAGACTTAACTTTCAACCTTCTACCCAAAATCTCAACCCCTTTTCTCATGCAAACATGGGAAGAATCGACTC
>ML791240.1:246650-275390 GCA_009831015.1 Picea engelmannii
CAAAAACTTAATTCTTTGAACTACCCAAAAGATCTTTAACCAAATCCGGGAACCCTAAGAGTAAAATATCCCCAGTGGAGTCGCCAATTCTGTTGTGGGGTATTCTACCCTACGGACTAACAAGCTAGGGTTTTGATCTTGTATGCAGATCATGACCCTTAAGACTTAACTTTCAACCTTCTACCCAAAATCTCAACCCCTTTTCTCATGCAAACATGAGAAGAATCGACTCACCTTTTTAACGATGATTGAAGTAGATCCTCCGTTGAGCCTTTGATTTCCTCGCTGCTGTTGACCCTTCCACAAAGCTTCCTGCAATCAAGGTAAGACTACACATGCATGCTACTGATCTACTAGAGGGTTAGAAATAAAACATAAATCAAATAACATAGATGAGATTCATGTACTTGGGACGGGAAAAGCATCTTTTTCATTAGTCTCAAAATGAATCATTTACAATGAGTTCTGAGACTGGCCACCGTTCCTCAATCCTTATCCTGGGCTCCTCCTCTTCTTTTGTCCTCCAACTGCTGCAGCATGAAGTTATCCTGAAGCTTGAGGCAAAGCTAAAGGGTTGGGACAATAATGGACTTGGCAATTTGGCAGAGTTTCTTTGCTATGATTTTTTCCTCCCTGAATAGTACCCCTGCCCCTCCTTTTATAGGCTAGAAGGAGCTAGGGTTTTAGGTGAACTCTCGGCCATGCATGGCGAAGAGTTCCAGTTAACTGACAAAAAGCCTCGTGTCTCGGCGGAAACTTTCCTGATTTTTTGATTTGTTAGGTACCCGCGGGCTGTAGTGGGTTAGCCCGCGGATACCCGCGTGCAGTAGAAGGTCAGCAAGCGGTCCCCCGCGGCCAGTGAGAGGTTAGGGCACAGATTGCTTGTTTTAAGTGATTTTTCAAGGTTTTATTCAGCATGGCTTTGGCTAGGAAGAGGCATGAGTTGGCCTGATGCCAGGTAAAACTGTGTAGTGCATTTTAGGGTTATAACACTTCTTTTAATCCTTTTTTAGACCCTATAAACATGAAAATATTTCTAAGCGATCGTGCTTCCCTCCATGATCGCCAAATTAAAATTTGAAGGCATGTCTGTCTGGTGGTAGTTCACCCCTTTTTCGGTCCAGATGGTCAATTGTACAAACAAAGGCATACTCTAGGAACTTTGGTTCGCTAGAAGAGTATTCTCAGGTATAAGTTTAACCCTTTTTTAAGCTTGAGGGAATAAATTTATGAAAAAGGAACCCCCATGGAGTCCATAGTTAAGCATTTTTCAGACTCTCGAAAAGTGAAAATATCATTGAGTGAGCATGTTTCTTCACACTCGTTAAACCGGTCCAGAAGAACATCCCTTACGAAGTCCATATTTAAGCTCTTTTCAGACTCCTTAAATATGAAAAGATTGTCAAGTGATATTTTCTTTGTCACACTCGTTAAAATGGTTTTGAATAGACGTCTTTTCAGTGGTAGTTTACCCCCTTTTCGAATCGACTAGACTACCTTCGAAAAAGGTACCCCAGTGGAGTCTTCTTTTACTCTTTTTCAGACTCTCTAAAAATGAAAAAATGTCGAGCTTACCTTCTTTGGGCTCATTAAAATTACATCGAAGGACATTATCATTGTGTCTTATTAATTGCATTTTCTTTCCCGTGTCTTTGGCCTAATGTCGCCTCCATTTTTCTCCCAATTGAACCATCTGAAGCATGAGTTACTCGCAAGCCTTGTAGAACTTTGCCTCTGTGTCTTGACACCTTGACCCATGGAGGAATTTTCCCGAATGTCCTTTTTTTTCATTTGTCTCCTTGCTCTGAGCATCATTGTCTTCCTTGCAATTGGAACTAGTATGTCTGCGACAATCATTCCTCCTTTGTAACATACCATTATTTTATTCTTTTTCAAGATTTCCAAAATTATTGAAAAAGACAAAAAATCAAATATACCCCAAAAAGAGGAAGGGAAAAGTATTTTCTTTTTATTGGCAGCATAATGAGTCACCCTTGGACAAATAACTTCCTTCCGTTTGTTCGTCAAGCGTTGGGATTTAATATGACCTTAGGAAGTTATTCTCGCTACATAGAGATGTGTCCTCCTCCATTTGGTTATCCTTCCAAACCTATGGAGAGTTTGCGTTGCCTCCTGCATCGTGAACTTATGTCAATACCATGCTCCTCAAGTCTCATCATTTGTCTCTCTTTTGTCCAAGGGAATTTTTAATAAACTTGAGTTGATCCTTCTGCAGTTTGTCTCTTGTCCTCATGCCTGACCACCCTGAAATACCAATCAAGTCCTTGTTCAAAATCAATGAAGTTCTCTGCTTGATCACCGAGATCCTCTTGTCTGTTCCCGATGATCCATCAAAGACCTCTGGGTAGTGGATTTATACACTGATATTACACTCCTACATGAGTTTTGAAGATATTGAAGTTGTTGCCCAAGCTCTGAAGGCTTCATCTCCAACCATCAGGCATCGTTAGCTTATTGAAGATGGATACTATACATATATATATATTGATTTTAAGATGTAGATCTGTTGTGTATTGCTCGAAGCTACACTTTATATAGTTATATAACATGGCTCTGCAGTGCATTTGATTGGCAACCATGATTTTAGTTCATCCCGAGCATGGGTATGCCCGCCTCGGTGAGACAAATTATTATTTTTGCAGATGGCACCTATTGAACTCTGGTCTTTGTTCTCACTCGCTTTGTACGTTGGTGAATATTTGTAATGTATTTCGGCCATCATATGCTCTTCTGACCTCACACTCTAGGGGGAATCTGTTAAAACCCTAAAATTGCACTAGACATGCATACATGGCATCAAGCCATCCAACTTGCTATCTCTGCAAAGCCATCATTTGAACAACTCTTCTAAAAACCATATTTTTGAAGATGTATGCACCCTGCACCACTATTGCCCACATACACATGCCTGCTGCACCATTATAGTCCGCGTACACTCACAAAAAGCACAAAAAATAAAAACTTGGAAAGGGATACAGGTTTTTGGGCAGTTACCTAACCATTTGACCACCCATATCCGGTCACCCAACCAACTAACTAGCATTTTGGCCTATAAAAGAAGATTTTGGGGTCCCATTCCAACAAGAAGAACGAGAGAAATGAAACTTTGTCCATTTCAGTATTCCCCCTTTGCCCCAATATTTTGCAACCACATTGTGAGTTTGAGCCAGAATTCCTTTCTCCTCCATTGCAAACCCTTGCCATCTCACTAGAGAGAACTGAAGAGGAGAAGAATACGTGGAAGCAGTTGGTGCATGGTGAAGAGGATCCCAGGACCGATTTCAAGGAGCAGTTGTCAGTCTCATATTGTAAGCAACTTTGTGAGATTAATATAAAGAAATACGTTTTTTGTCCCACCAAATGATATGTTCAATATTCATCATTTATTTTTGTTTTTGTTATGATATCTAACCCACTAATCCATATATATAATGCATGCTCATAGTTTATTGTTTTTCTTTTCGTGAATTCAAGTTGGCCTTGGGAGGAGATCTGCAGTCGAGAAACAACCGAGTGCAAAGGGATGGACACTGAACGCAGAGTTTAAGGTAAGATTACCATATCCCTATACTTTGTCTTTTATGTATGATTGTGGGGTAATGTCGGGATAGTTGTTAAAAGTAGGAGACTTTAGACGGTTATCTCTGCCTACACTTCAGAACCCTAGTGTAGTCCATAGGGGGTTTTCCCACTACATCAGTGTTTATTTCTATTTTAATTACCCTTTTTGTATAAGGAAGGGGATCGGTTATGTGAGCTTCTTGGGTAAGGCCAAGAGGTTCTTGATTCCCCATGAGAGATACTTAAACCCATCCCTCATATGATTGTGGGGTTGGTCGTAGGTCATTGGTCGTTGGTCGTTGGTCGATGGTTGTTGGCTCATCCTCTCCTTCCCTTCTGCATTTCATACCATTATTTACCTCACACCCTTCCATGCACTCACTTACCAATCCATTGATCCATCCTCACCTGCATCTTGGCTTGGTAAAGGGAAAGGAACTACTAAGAATTAGCCATGGGATAGTTGACTATAATGGTCACTGGTGCAATCCAACCATGACCTAGGGCCTGCATGTCTGAGATGCATTGGTCTGTGCCCTTTTTTTCTCCCAACTGCGAGTCCTGAGAGTTCCATCATTGAGATTTTGGACCAACTGTGTTGGAGGCCCCAAAATAAAGGAGAAGGATTTCTTGAGGGACTGCATGGCAGAGAAGGGTGGAGTTCCATTCTCTTGGGTGGTACAAGCTAGGTAGAAGAGAGCTGGGTACTTGGATTGTTGTGGGTGTTGGAAAACCTATGAGATCTTGAGAGCTGACTGGTTTGGGAACTCAAGTACACTCTGGAAATGTCAATGTGGATTCATAGCCCTGGCTCGGGGGTGACATTACTATTGATATTTGGAGCAGTGATGTTTATGATTAGGTGGAACATTCTTGGTATGTAGCTAGTTGGTGTCACCTTTTTATAAATAAAAGTGATCTCTTTTGTGATATTATTATCTGTGTATGAATGTATTCCAATGTGTATTTTAATTATCATCTAACTAAATCTTATATTATGCATGCTTGATGGATATTGTTGTGCATGTCGCTAAATATTGTATATTATGCATTCTTATTAATTAAATAAGGTATCGATAAGAGTACGAAGTCCAAGGGTGGTCTTGAAGGTAGCACGCCTTGATTGTGGGTGGCTGGGTATGTTACAGTTTGGTATTAGACCTTCTAGCCGAAACATCGGCCCGGTATGGGCCGGGTCTATTGGTCAACGTTTCATGGTTACAGATTGAACTATGACCGTGGAGTTGAAAATATCAGTAGGAATGGCGTTGCAAAATATATGCAGGAGTTAGATCACTATAGACTTGTTGTAAGGGGTTCAAAGGATCCTAACCATCCCCTTCAAATTCAGAAGCGATCACCACTATAGGATCAAGAGAGATCCGGGATTGTTGGAATAGAGGACAGGTGAACATGGGTCATCTGATGTAAAGGAAGAAAGGGTTAAGGTCACAACCATCAGATACCATTGGAGAGAGTGATCCAGATTATTTTCGACATTAAATGAGAGCAGAGATATAATAAAGAAATGTACAGATACTGTAAAAATATAGAGTGAAAGACTCGCTAGAATGGTGGCATCTTATCTTTGAGAAGAGATGTGAAAGCTACTCGAATTCGCAAGAAGATGATTATAATGAGGCTCTAAAGGACTTTTTACAATAAAAAAGAATTCCAAAAACACTAGAGATAAAAAAACCTAACCCTAGGAGATGAAGCGCTAAAAGTCATGTGGGCCTTGTTTGGGTAAGTTAGTACATCAACTTCTCGGGGTCGTAACTTTTGCATACAATATCCGTATTAGGCGCATGATAGCCCGTTGGAAAGGTATTGTTGAGGAGATTAATTTTGGAGGAAATATTTAAGGAGATTACATATTTCTCCCCATTTTCCCAAAAACATCGTTTAGGGCCTCAAAATGGCCCCAGAAATTAAAAATTGCTAAAAATAGTAAATTACAAAAATTGCCAAAAAACTATTTTGAGCCAGCTGGAAAAGGTGGGTGGCCATTGATATCCACCTATATCAATCCTCCATCCTTAGGAAGCAATGATATCCATTGCGTTGAGTGCCCGGGGGAGAGAAAATAATGTTTGTTGAATCTGAATCTTGGTGAGTTTCTTTCCTTGTTGGAGACGTCGCATTGCTCAGTTTGTGGAAGTCTGTCATGAACCTGTTGAGGCTGAGACTTTTCAACAAGTAAAGATAAATTATAGGACAGGGGGAAAAAGGAATCTTTGCACTTTGATGTAACCTTGTCGACCTGCTTCTATTGGATAAAATGTGTTTGGGGTGAGGCTGTAGTGGTTGCAGTGTCTTTTTGTTCCCCTTTTGAATAGATTGTAAAGAAGCTGAATTTTGCAGTATGAGATAATACCTTGTGGCACTGTTTAGGTGGAACAATAGTCGGAACTACCTCTTTTATTCTATAGATATGACCCCCTATAGAAACACTGACACTGCGGGGTTGAGACTCATAAACAAGATGGTGTCTCCACATATATGGTTGGCCCAAGAGAACATCAGAGACATCTAGTGGGGAAAAATAACATAATACATCATCCTTGAAGGGTTGGATGTCGTATGAAAATTGACATTATTGGATGACACAAAGATCTCATCCTTGGCAAATCCACCTGATGTTGTGTGGATGCGAGTGTGGTGTTGTCGACAATCCCAACTGTTTGACGATCTCTGCTGAGATGAGGTTCTTTTGGCTTTCGCTCTCAACAATAAATGAAGTGGGGTCCCCTTCACCCATATCTATGAATGAAAAATGTGCTCCCCCTCTTTAGGATCTGTTAGTTCTTCTGGTTGAATTGTTGTGGTTGCGAAAATAATAGTGGAGTATACGTCAATGATCTGTCCTTTACCAGTATTTTCAGAATCAGATTCTGAATCAGGGTTCGGCTCCTTGTCTTTGATCTCTGCCACCAATGACTGTTTTGAGAGACATTCATAGGTGTTGTGCTAGGGGATTTTGTGGAAATCACACCATTTTCCGGTGTCCTTCTTTTTCTTCCCATGACCCTTCTTTTCCCGTGGCTTGGACTTGTTTTCGGGAGACTGTTTGTTAGGGTCATCTTTGTCATACTTTGGTTGTTGCGTATTTGCAGAACCAAACTCTCGTTTGTTCTGGTGCTTAAATTTATGCTCGATTTTAACAACATATCGATAAGAAACACCGAGTGATGAGATATAGAGAAAATCAATTTTAGTTTGTATGTATTCGTGTAGAGCCCCACGGTATTTCAGAACCAAATGTCGTTAGGAGTCTTTGATACCCAGCTTGGTGCGCAAGGTATGGAATGTATTGGTGAACTCTAGAACAACTTGGACCCCCTCTAGCCGTAGTGTGGTCCATCTCATGCACTAGTCCTCATAGTTTCCAATAGGGTAATATTTTTCCTTTACCACATCCACAAAAAAATCCCAAGTGGGCTCAGCCCCATATATTACAATCTCCTCTATGGAACTTTTCTCCTAGTAAGTTTCCCACCAATGTTTGACATGGGGGAGAGATTTAAGGAGTGTGAAGGTGATATTTTCCCTGTTGGAAAAATGGTGAAAGGAGAAATAATCGTCCAATAGATTTAACCATTTGTCTAGGGTGTCCGCATCTATTTGACCTTCAAATATGGGAATATCAAAATTAAATTGTACCTTGAAAGGAGAGGTGCTTCCAAAGTGGCTAAATGATGAATATGCGCCTGTTGCTATTGACAGTTGTTGAAGGATGTGGGAAAAATTCTCCATCATTTTGTCCCTATGTCACATGAGAGCTTGCTCAAGAAAATTTTTTATAGGATCTTCTACTCCATTGTTTTTATTTTCTTCCACCATGGAGGGTTTCTTGGGCGTGCAAGAGAGATTGTCTTCAAGAGAGACAAGCTCGAGACCCAACTTGCTATACTCAAACCTCGTCGGGGAAATGCAATGAAAAAAATAATCAAGAGAATCCTGCTTTCATACCACTGATTCAGAGTATTTTCGACATGAAATGAGAGCGGAGATATAATAAATAAATGTATAGAGACTATAAAAATACAGAGTGAAAGACTTGCTAGAATGGTGGCGGCATATCTCTGAGAAGAGATGTGACAGCTATTCACATTCACAAGAAGATGATTACAATGAGGCTCTGAAGGACTTTTTATAATAAACACGAATTCCAAAAACCCTAGACATACAAAAACCTAACCCTAGGAGATGAAGTGCCAAAATTCATGTGGGCCCCATTTGGGTAAGTTAGTACATCAACTTCTCGGGGTTGTAACTTTTGCATACGGTCTCCGTTTTAGGCACATGATAGCCCGTTGGAAAGGTATCTTCGAGGAGATTCATTTTGGAGGTAATATCGAAGGAAATTCTATATTTCTCCCCATTTTCCCAAAAACGTCGTTTAGGGCCTCAAAATGGCCCCAGAAGTTAAAAATTGATAAAAATAGTAAATTACAAAAATTGCCAGAAAATTGTTTTGAGCCAGTTGGAAAAGGTGGGTGGCCACCGATATCCACCTGGATCAGAGAAAGATCAATGGGCAACCAAAATTGTGGGGAACCAATTTGCACGAGAGATAATTTCCCAAGGCGGTCGCGCAATCCAAACCACGGTTTCACTAAGGGGTTACATGTCAGCATCAAGAGAATTGTGAGGTGAAAAGTGGGTTACTCCAAATCATCGATGCATGTCTCCACAAATTGAAAGGAATTAAGTGATGCAAAATTTTAGGGATCGAACATCAAGACTCCATATAGCCAAAGTAGTTTGGGGTCTTCCATCATCAAGGAGAGACAGGTGGCACGAGATCCACAACTTTGGAAATTTGTGGACAAGGAGAAGGTGAAATAGCCAAAGTAGATCCTGATCATCGATCACCAAGAGGTAAACGTCAGCAGATCCTTAACTCTGGAGAACCCTGTTCGAGAGTTTTTCAATTGATATTTGAAACTCTTGAATCCTAGAGAGCCGAAGAGCCGAAGTAAATATTGATCGTTCGATCATCCAAATTAGATCTCAGTCACTAGATTGACTAGGGTAAATCTCAAGCATCGGCTCATCTGAGGTTAATCTAGTTCATCTAATCCAAAAGAGACATGGAACAGATCCGTGGAATCCAGGTGAAGACCCGAATTAAGACTCAACCATTTGATTCTGGAGGACACATGGCGACAAATTGGCTAGTTTGGGAATTCGAAGTTTGGGAGAATTGGAAGTGTTCTAGTATGGAAACTCCTGAACTCCCAAACAACTGAAGTGATGGGGCACAATGACGTCAGCTAGAGGTGATGTGGATCCTAGAATTCTCGAAGTGACCTGGCTTGTGGATGTCACTTGGGATGTGTGCCACCTGTCAGTAAGTTTTGAGCATTTGGAGTATTGAAAATTCAGTTATAACGTGACACATGTCACCCGCCTAATTGGGCCATGTGTTTGCTTCCAATATTTCACCATGTGGCGACATATCATGTAGTTTGGAGATTGGAAACTGTGGAGGAGAAATATGTGATAGGTTGCATTGGGTTGAAAACTCCTGAAGGTCGGAGTACATATCAACCATTAATTCCAAAAGACACACGTCGAAGGATCGTCAACTTCAGGTGAAAGCACTCCCGGAGAAAGTGCAGGAGAAAATTTTGAAAATTTTGAAGCCCGAAGAGACGAAGTGATTCACAACCACTGATCTGTGGGAGGACACCCATCGAAAAATCATGAACTCCTGGTAAAATAATTCCAGGTGGAGGCAAGCGAGGAAAGTTGAGACTTCTAAAGCGCAGAGTCCTGAAGTAGATCTTGATCGTTGATCGTGAAAGAGGAAGAGGATCGTTGATCCAGTCCTGGCTAAAATTTTTGAGGTTGCGAAGCTCTGGACAAGTGATTTTTAAGCTAATAACAGGGTCATGGTCATGGTCATGGTCATGTGCAGATTGAGAGTTGAGGGAAGGAGGGCTAAGGGACAAATTGGTTGTATTCGATACAAAAAAGTGCTAAGGAAGGATTTAGCCACGGTTTCTAGTCGTGGTCACCTAGGAAGGTGGTTTGAAGGAATCACCTGCATAGGATGATATTCTGTGTCCACCAAGGATAATAGGACATTGTTATTTTCAGAGAATGGGGATATGATCTCCATGAACAAAAAAACAAAGAGATTTGTGGCATGGTTTGGCATTTTTGTCTATCATATGCATAATTCTAACAAAATGATCACTTGCACATTTGGCAGAATTAAGGGGTCTAAACACATAATCTCAGGATGTGTATTATGGAAATGGAAGAAGGTGAGGGAGCATCTAGTCATGATAAGGAGGCCAAAGGCTAGAATACTAGAGTTGGTAATGCAAAGACAGAGTCCAGTGGACAGAAGGGAAAAGGAGAGTAGTAAATGTTAATAGAAATGGTAAGAAGCCCAAAGATGGAAGTAGAGAGCTACAAAGAAGACAATGAGAGACTGATGGGAGAGCAAAGTCAGATAAATTCTTGAGTGTTGCAGAGGAAAGCGAAGAAGGGATCAAACTCAAGACAAGAGGAAGAAGGTAGGTTCCATGAAAGAATGGATGATCGTGGAAGAGATGGTTATTCCATAAGTGCTAGCAGAGCTCATGGACACCACCCACCTCCTTACTCAGAAATAAACTTTTATGCATCGAAAGATCTCATAAGCAGTCCAGAGGTGTTTCCTTTCAGACACCAAAGAAGGAAAGAAGAGGTAGATAGTTTGCAAGGGGAGCTTAGGAAGCTCAAGTCACCTTCCTTTGAGGGTGAAAGAGAAAGGGAAGATGATTCCGAAGCATGGCTTCTTGGGCTTAGGAGATATTTTCAGTTTCATAACTATTCATCCAACTTGGAAGCCAGGATTTCCACCTACCATTTACATGGGAAAGTTGTAGTGTGGTGGGACCAACTAAAGCAAGTGGAACATGTTAATGAAAGTAGGATCACTTGGAAGTAGTTCAAGAAGTACTTCCAGAAGGAGTACCTCTCAGAGCATTTCTATGACAAGAAAATGCAGGAGTTATTTGAACTCAGGTTGGGAAGCATGACTATGGCAGAGTATGAGAAGAAGTTCTTGGGATTGTTAAAGTATTCCAGGTTCATTGGTGATGAGAAAGTGAAAATACAAATATTTCTAAGTGGATTTCTAGCCTTTTATAAGGAAAAGATCAAGTATGATGAACCCAAGACCTTAATTGAGGTAATTAGGAAGGCTAAATACCTGTATGAGAAAGTCCAGGGAAGAGAATCCTTGCAAAAATCTTGGAAGGACAAGAAAAATGAGAAGTCTGATCAGAGGAGGAAAGGATTCAAACCTCCCTTCAACATGAATGATCCCAATAGAAATCATCAAGATCCGTATCCTAATGGAGATTTCAAGAAAGAGGATTCCTTGGGAAAAATGGGAAGACCACCAATCCAATGCTCAGGATGCAAGGAAGATCACTTGTACAAGGATTTCCCACATAGAAAGGGCAAATTGAATAATATGCACAACATCCAAGAGGCTACAACAAAACAAGATATGGGAAGAATATATGCATCTTTAAATGATCGACAAGCAGAGTACCAGTCTAATATGATCGAGGTGGAAGGTAAGATCATAAATCAACCTGTTTCTATTTTGATTGATTCAGGAGAAATTCATTTCTACATTGATCCTAAGATAGTGGATAGATTACATTTGGAGAAAAGTAAACTTGGAAAAGAAAGTTTGGTTCAGTTAGGCACTGGAACCAAAAGAAGAATCCATGATATGGTCAGAAGTTGTTCCATAAGTCTTAATGGCGTAAATACTAGTATTGATCTAAATTTCATACCATTGGGGTCTTATTATATTATGATTGGAATGTATTGGTTGGACAAGCATCATGCTGTCCTACATTGTCATAACAAGACATTTACATGTCTTGATGAAATCGAAAACATAGCACTTTGAAAGGAGTTCCAATACCCATTTCTATAAGGGATATTTCCACCTTACAGATAAAAAGATGTTTTAGGAAAGGATGTTAATTGTATGTAGCTCATATGGAAGATCCAGATAATACAAAGGGGCCAAGCCTCAAAGATTTCTCGGTACTATAGGAATTTGAGGATGTATTCCAAGAAATACATGGATTTATACCAAGAAGGGAGATAGATTTCTCAATTGATTTAGTGCTAGGAGCTTCCCCGGTGTCAAAAACACCTTACAGAATGAGCACACCAGAGTTAAAAGAATTACAAATGCAGTTGGAGGAATTGTTGAACCAAGTGTTTCACCTTGGGAATCACTAATACTTTTTGTCAAAAAGAAGGATGGAACCTTCAGGCTGTGTATTGACTTCTGACAGCTGAACAAGTACACTATAAAGAACAAGTCTCCTCTACCCCGAATTGATGACCTCTTTGGTCAGCTAAGAGGAGAAACGATATTTTCAAAAATTGACATGAGGGAAGGATACCATCAAGTAAGTATCAAGGAAGAAGACATTCATAAGACAACCTTTAGGACCAGGTATGGGCATTATGAATTTGAAGTGGTGCCATTTGGACTGACTAATGCACCAACTGTATTCATGTGCTTAATGAATGGCATATTCAGAAATTATTTGGATAAGTTTGTCATAGTATTCCTGAATGACATACTTATATATTCTAAGTCTGAAGAGGATCATGAACATCACTTAAGACTGGTATTGCAAGTACCGAGAGAACATCAGTTGTATGCCAAGTTGAGTAAGTGTTATTTTTATCAGAAGCAAATCCATTACTTGGGACACATTATTTTAGAGCAGGGCATAATAGTAGATCCAAAGAATATCGAAGCCATTAGAGGATGTCCAACACCTAGAAATGTGTTAGACGTCAGATCTTTTATGGGATTAGCTGGCTACTAGAGAAGCTTCATAGTAGGGTTCTCTAAGATTTCTCATCCCATAACTTCTTTGCAAAAGAAGGGAACTAAATTTAAATGGACACTCAAGTGTGAAAATAATTTTAATTTGTTGAAGGAATTACTTGCTAGTGCACCTGTGTTAAAGATTGATAACCCAAATGAAAGTTTTATGGTATGTACAGACACATGTAAGGAAGGACTTGGGGGATTCCTCACGCAAAATGGACATTTCAATGGATATGAGTCCAGAAATATTAAGGAACATGAGATGAACTATGCCACCCATGACTTGGAATTTGCTGCCATTGTTCACACCTTGAGGATGTGGAGGCATTATCTCATGGGGAAGAAATTCGAATTAAGGATAGAACACATTGGCCTGAAGTATATTTTTGAACAAACGACCTTGAATGCCAAGAAAACAAGATGTCTATAATTTTTAAGTGAATATGACTTCGATATCAAGCATATCAAGGGAAAGGAGAATAAAGTTTCTGATGCACTTAGTAGAAGAGTGCATATCATGCATGCTACTGCTGTCAGTATGTATCAGTCAAACTTGAAGAGCATAATTTTAGATGGTCTTGTTGCATACCAGCATTACCTATAGGTAAAGAAAAACTTACAACAAGGATATGTACAACACAAAATAAAGGAGTATGAGATAAAGGAAGACAAACTACTCATGCATAAAAATAGAATTTATGTTCCTAGTTCTGGAGAAATGAGGAATTTGGTGTTGAAGGAAATGCATGATGTTCCTTATGCTGGACATCCTAATTACTAGAAAATAGTTACAGCAGTAAGCAGCTAGTTCTTTTGGCAGGGAATGAAGAAGGATGTTTCTGATTACATCGCTCGATGTATGGAATGTTAGAAGGTGAAGGCTGAGCATAAGCACCCAACGAGTTTGCTGCAGCCATTGCCAATCCTAGAGAAGAAATGGGAAGTGATCACCATGGATTTCATCATAGGATTACCCATAATGAATAAGAAACATTATTCAATCATGGTGGTGGTTGAAAAATTAACAAAGGCTGCTCATTTTGTGCCTGTGAAGACAACGCATACAATGGCTAATATTGCAGAAATTTTCATGAAGGAAATTTCTAGGTTACATGGGATACCTAGGACAATCGTCTCGAACATAGATAGAAATGTTAAGTCAAATTCCTGGAGGGGATTGTTTAAATGATTTGGAACAAATCTAAAATTTAGCACAACATATCATCCTAGATAGATGGGAAAATAGAGAGAGTCAATCGAATAATTGAAGACATGTTGAGAATGTATGTGATGGATAAGCCATCTAAGTGGGAATATTACTTACACTTGGTTGAGTTTGCATATAATAATGGGTATCAATATTCATTGAGAATGATCCCATTTGAAGCCTTGTATGGTAGGAAATGAGATACTCCAGTAAGCTCAGACAACCCAGCAGATAGATTGGTACTTGGGCCGGAGTTGCTCAAGGACATGGAAGACCAGGTGGTCAAGATCAAGAAGAATTTAAAGGCAGCTCAGGATAGACAAAAAGTTTATGTAGACAAGAACATCACAGCTAGAGAATTTAAATTAGGGGATCATGTAATTTTGAAAGTGAAGCCCAAGAAAATCTTTTTGAAATTGGGTAGTTGTACAAAGATGACAACCAGATTCTGTGGTCCATTTGAAATATTGGACATAATAGGGCCAATTTCATACATGATTGCATTTCCTACTTCCATTAATCTTCATAATGTATTTCATGTCTCTTTACTAAAGAAATATGTACATGATCCTAACCATGTTATTGATTGGCATCTGATTCAGGTAGAGACATAGGGAGATTTCAGGTTCAACCATTGTGGGTATTGGATAGAAAATTCAAAATGATCTGGAATCCAGTTATAGAGCTGGTAAAATTTCAGTGGACTTGCTACAGTCCTGAAGATGCTACCTGGGACCATGAAGATGCCATTCAGGTAGAGTAACCACATCTTTTTGAATAAATTTGAGATTTTGATATCTATTTTGTATATACACTGAGGACAATGCCAAAATAAGGGGGAGGGGATGTAACACCCCAGGTTTTGAACCCCCATTTTAAATAATGCATTGTTACAATGCTAAGAGGCTAGGGTGCCCAAAAAATTAGTAAAATGCTAGTGTGCCCAAGACATGTAATGTTTTTATCATTATTAATAATAAATAAATGGTTGGTTGCTAGATGGACAAGGACTAGATTTATAGGGGACTATGATTCCACAAGAGAGAGGGATTGAGGGGATAAGTGTTTATTCCGATTTTAGTTACCCTTTTTGTCTAAGGAAGGGGATCTGTTACGTGAGCTTCTTAGGGAAGGCTAGGAGGTTCTTGATTCCCCACAAGAGATACTTAAACCCATCCCTGGTCTGATTGTGGGGTTGGTCGTGGGTCATTGGTCATTGGTTGATGACTTTGATTGGAAAAAAAACTAGGAGTGACAGAATAGGGTTCTGTGTCGAGTCTTGACATGCTTGCATGATTTTTGATGATTCTAGAGGGTAAATGACTACATGGGAAGATATTCACTTTATTTGCTTCTTTGGTTAATTTTTGGAGAATTCTGTAAGTGAGACCGAGACATAACTCTATGTTTGTAACAGATCCTTGGTGGTTAAGAGAAATTCGTTTCGACTCATCAACTTCCATCTGTACTTTCAAAAATATTTGGATGGATGGGTCATCGACCCAAAGGTCATGGAGGGAGACGTGGAGTCAATCATCCAATAGGAGATGATACGAGTGGATGTGGACTACGTGGATGCATATGATGTGGAGAGAGGAATTGGGAATGTGAGTGGAGGTGAGTGGGAGTGATGTGGAATGACATGCGGGTGGGAGTAGTGAGTGGAAGTGAGTGGCGGACATATGGCTCGCAGTGAGAGGGTTAGTATCGAGAGGTATTCTGGCAGGATTTTGGAGGGGGGGTAGGTGGTAAGCAGATTAGAGAGGGGGGCATCTAAAATCATGAGGAGGCACCATGTTAGGTGGGTCCGAGTTCAAGGAAACCACCATTCCGAACCCCCCCCCACCATTAAAGGTAGAAAGGTTGGGGGGGTCCAAAATTGTGTGAGGATCGTTGATCCGGAGGATGGGGATGCCACTGATAGGGATTAGTGCGAGAGTTAGGCACTCTGCGATAAAAACTATTTTCTCCACATATTTGAAACTTTGAACGCATGAGAACTGTCGATCTGGACTGATTTCCAGTTCTTCGCCATCGATCATGTCAACTTGTTGTTTGTGTGTATTTTGAATCTAACATGGTCTGTTCTAATTGGCTGGTAGATTCTGCGGAAGCTTACTGAGATTACAATGGATTTGTTGAACCTAGATATCTCTTGCATAGACACAAAAGACTTGATGGAACTACAACATTCTTCGTTAGTGGAATATATGATGACGATTATTCGAAACTCAAACCAGAACATGTGATCCTTTTTCAACAAAGAAAAAATATGGTGAAAAATAAGCAAAGACAAGCAGGGACCATGAAGTTGAATGATTAAGAAATGGGGAATGAGCTAAGAAAGAAACCACAAAACTCAGAATGGATGGATGTATGGGGCAAAGGAGGGAAAAGGGCAGGGATGTAGACCTAGGTTATAACACCTCTAAAAATTGGTTAACTAAAAAGGCATCCCAGTTCATATGAAATCCTTTCATATATTTATCTATTGATGCAATGACTACAACTGGTACTTCATATTTGCGACATTTTCATAGCATATTTCAGGCCAATACCTACGTCACAAACCTCACATTTTTATCATTGATTCTCTTAAAATCTAGACCCCTCTTTCCTCTAAATGTCTTGAATTTTTCTTGCATTGAATCTGAGGGTACTCGCTCTCCTACTTTACTAAATATAATGTTCGTGTCCTCACCAGCCTTTGGGAGTCCTGTTATTCGTGCAACCAAAATAATATTGATTGATACTAGGGGATCCAACCAGAGTGTCCCACCATGAAAACAACTTAAAAATACCTTCACACATACATTAATTTCTGTACTCTGCCCAAAATGATGAATTTCCAATAGGTTCAATATTCTTGCCTTTTGTAACCCTGATTCACACTCCTGTGGCTCATGGAGGATTGCTCCTACTTTTGGGATGCTCCTAGTGAAAAAATATTGCTCCATGGCCAACTCATGGAATTTGTGTTCATATGTGAGATCATGGTCCATAAACTTTAGTTTGTAAATATTCCCCAACATATCTTCGTCATTACTTACACCATCTGGGAATGGTGCTATCGACAATTGGTACTTCCCATTGGCTGGAACAGTGACAGGTGGTGCATTTTATATCCCTTGTAGTAGGTAGTCTCTATGAAATCTTGTTGGTGGCACCAAAGTCTAATATTCGACTACCTCCATGACTTATGGTGACGCTAGTAGTCTCTTCACCTGTTTCCTCAGTGTTGCATATGGTCCTCCAACTTTCGGTGGTGCCATTCCACTTCTGTCACAAATTCCTGGACTAGCTCTGTGTCTCTTTATGGGTAGTTATGGCTCGAATCTAGTATATCACCTATGTCCTCAGTTTCACTCTAGTTCGCTCAATTCACTCTCACTCACATGAAAAAATGACTTACCCTTCACGACCTTCTATTGTTTTTGTTTCTTCATGCCAAATGTACATGTCTCATCCATCCTTAACTTCCTTGAACAATCCACCACTAAGTGTGATGATTTTTTTAACTAAATGCTCCTTTATTACCAAATCTATCATGTGAGTTCCCCCTTGTACATGTGTCATTCAATTTCCTCATATCTAAGAAGATCCTGATTCCTCCCGTCTTCTTGTCCTACACCACCATTGGACTAATCCCTTCGGATTCCTCTATTGGTTCAATAATTACTACGTCCAACATCATGTTTATTTAAACTTTCACCTTCTCTTTGTACCTTGGATTTAACTTATAAGTCCTCTGGCGCACTGGATTAGTGCTCGATTTAAGTGGAATTTTCATCTCACCTAAGTCTCCCACTATCCCCTTCATCTATGAAAATTTCATTGGGAATAGGTCTTGGTATTCTCATAGTAAGTCTGCAATCTTCCCTCCTGTATCATCAGTCCATTAATCTCCTATCTATGCACACTTGGGATTCTGTGCTATACCAATGTTTACCTTTTGTGTCTTTATCGATCATTTGTATGTGCCAGACTCAAGCTCTGGCCCTTCGATTGCTTGTTCTCCTTCTGTATCAGATACTTATACATTTCTAGGATCTTCCTCATCCTTCTCTTCCTTAGCTACATTGTATCGATCCAATAACTCATGGATATTTATATTGGCTCTATGTGCATTGTATACTGATACTACCTCCATTGTTCCTTCTTCCAAGAAAATTTTACTTCGAATATCCTATAACGTTGAATCTATGGATGGGGATTCATGTTCGAATGTGAATGTGAGTCTGAACCTCTAAATCAAATCTTCCCATTGTGTCATCTCCCTACGAATTTCCAGTTCCAAATACCATTTCTTCGAAATTGTGTCCAGTGTGTGTATAAATTTGTATGTCCATTCTATCTATGGTACTAGAATACATAGATCCTTGCACTGTTCAATATGACCAGTTGGGTCAGTCTCTCATGTATAATTCTATGAATTTTTTTCTTCCTCAGTACTAAACCTTATTTGCATGATTCTATTACATTGTGACCAATATTTTATCCCCTCCATGTGTGCAACCCACCATCTAGTTGGAGTTACCTTTAAGACAACATCAAGTGCTAAAAACATTTGGTTTTTGGGTAATTGCAATTCAAATTCCTTTACAAACATGTTGATATCAATTAATATGTTATACCTGGATGAATCACACAACTCTATTCCAATCCAGTGAAAGGATCGATTTATGCGTGTACATCATCTAGTTGACACTTCATGCATCCTCTGCTGTCAATTCTCTAGAATTGCTTCTAAATATGATGCGCATGAATTGATATTTCTCCAACTCAGTGCACCATCCGTTGTCATATTGACATAATCCTCCATCCATGCAGTCATGTCATATAAGTTTTCAATGTCGTTCCCTCTTGCTAGCTCTATGTATCTCTTTCCTTCTGATGGGTCCAAGGAAGAAATAACTTTCAAATCTGCAACCTCAAGTATCATATCCATCCTTTTCAAGTTAATGATTGTCTATTTATAAAAATACAATTTTAGTCCCATCAGTGATAGATATGGTTGACTATTGTCCATAATCTCAATAACTTCAAACTCTGCCATGTTGCGCACCCCATCTATGTTCATAGGTACTCCTATCAAATGAACGATCGAGACTATTTTGTGTTGATTTGTGAGCCTTAACTAAACAAAAGACAATACTAACTTGGGTTTTCCCATCATCTCCCATGTCTTCTTCGGTAAAAAATTCACATCGGATCCCAAGTCCAAGATGATATTATCCACATCATACTCCCCAATCTATGTACTAAATCTGAATTCTTCATTGGTTCTCTTCCTATGTAGTACCTGATTTACCATCCTTTGTGCAATATGAGTTTACCTTCCTCATGTGTAGTGATCAATCATGTTGTATAGTGTACTCAATGAAGCTTAATGCTTCATTATCTCTACACAACTCCTCAAAAATTATATTAGCATGATTACCTTTCATGTTGGTTTCTCTAGCACAACATGATCTTCTATACGAGGCGCATATGATGTTGATGATCCCCAATCTTTTCCAAGTACTTTGTTTCTCACTTTCTGATATGTCTCCCTTTCCTGCTAAGGATAAAAAATTGGTGTAGGCCCTACTGGCTTGCTTACCCATTGCTCAGTATGCTTTCCTTGATCTATTATATCATCCCTTGTTCTATCTCCTTCATGTGTAACAACTGCAATTCTTGGTCCCTCGTTCCATTTTTCAGTTGATATCTTCTGCACATTTTGATTTTGATTTTGGTTCTGGTTACCTTTGGCCTACCATTTCACAACTAGTTGAGAAAAATATTCCATCGCATGATCCAATGATCTGCAATATGTTCACATTATAAATGGATTCGGGAATTTGCAGGCCAAGTGTCCCAATTGATTATAGTTATAAAATATTATCGGTCGTCTTCCTCCTCTATCGAAATTTCCTTTGCCTCAAATTCTACCAAAGTTTCCTCTATTCCCTTGATTGAAACATCTTTCATTGTTATATTGTGTACCAACCCCTTCTATTGAAACATTCTCTTCTTGAATCCTATACATATCTTATGTGCGCTCCCTCATTAAGTTGAACGTGTGAAAATCATTCTCTTCATGTCCCACAGACTTGCAAAAATTTCAAAACAAGTTCATTGGTGTACTCTGATACTTCTATAGTAATTGACACTCAGTGGGATGATGTCCCCATTTCTTACATATCTCATAGTATTCCCCCTAGTAATGTATTTGACACTACAACTGCCAAATATTGTGCGAATGTTGGTCATTCATCCTTGTGATGGCCTTCAAATATGTACTTGGTACACCAAACTTGTTCTCATTTCTCCTTCCCTTTTGTAAGCTCGACTAGTTGAATCATCAACGCAACCAACTACATTTGAATTTGTTCCATTCCTCCATTATCTCCTACCGGAGATGACTCTAATTTCATTGCAATTTCCAGGGCCTCAGGTTGCAACATAACCTTTTGTTGAATCAATGGCCTATGAATGTGTGGTAGAAGTCTTGCAATAAACCATTCTTGATGATTTTGATCTAGGATCTAGAAAGTTAGTCTACACAATGACATCCTTAAATCTCTTATCGAAATTCAATATCGATTTTGCTTTTACCTGTTTAATTTCCTTTAGTTATGTGATGTATTATGACTCTGACTTTGTATTTTTGAACTCCTTATGTAGCACTTGATTTATTTCTGCCAACATTCTATCATGTACTTTGCAACTTCATATACCATACTAGGGCACGACCTCTAAAATTTGTCTCTAACTGCTCAATATTCACAGCCTCATCTCATACGTACTTAGCGGCCCAAATTGTTTCGCATACAAATAGATGTTCTAGATCCTATGACCCCACTCTCTGAAACTCAGGAAGTCTAAGGGTATTATATACCACTACCATGTTTCTTTGTGTAGTCCCTCCTCTTGGTGATGTTGGTTGACTCTAATTCTGATTCTTACTCTGCACACTACTTCAACTATTCTGACTACTACTTCTTGGTCCTCCTTGGCTAATTACGATAGATTTTGACAAATATTCTATTGTTATCTATGATTTTTGTAATTCACATAGGGTCATTGATTCGACACAAGACTTAGTCTGAGTATGACTTATCGGTTCTTCTATTATTGGGATAAACTGTAACTCTTCTTCTTCCCCTCCTATATATGGTATCTCCATGATTCAGACTAGTGCAGAAGGTTCTATCCCGTCTGGCTCACTGTACAACTCTCCTTTCTCATCCCCTGTATTTTTCCTCTTGTACATCCTTCCTATGTGCAACTCTTCAAACTCATATTTTTCCTCTAGTATACCATCTTGTTGCATCCTTGGTCCCTCTCTTCCTTTTTCACTGCTTTATTCATTCTCTCAGATGATCTTCTTGTCATCCCTCATTTCCCCTATGTGCGTGAAACCCTTCAATCGTCAGATTCCATGACCATCACTTGTTTTTCACACAATAACATCTTTATCCACGTACCTAATTATTTCAAGAACCTCCCGCGTGGACCTTTGAAAACATCCCTTTATACAACATTGTATGATTGAATGCAATCTACTGCAAACTATGTAATATATCCTCCTAATATGCTATCCAACCAAAATTCAACTGCTCAAGTAGCTGGGTTACTTACCGAATTTAGTTGTCTTACCAATTTAGGAGTCCAATTTCTTGACTTTGTTGCCCTAAACATTCCATTTTTTTCTACTAACCTTTCTAGCCACTTAGTCAGAATAATTGGAAATTCACCAAAGAAAATTTCATGCATATCTTTGAACACATACCTTTCCATCCATTTCTTGTCACTCATCAGAGGATTCAAGTTCTCTTATCGTGTAAACTCTCGTTCCTTTCTTTCCAACCAATTTGTGATATCCTTGTTGATTGGCCTCCAAAACATTCCCTTAATCACAAATTCTCGGTCCTGGAAACATAACCATATGTTTGGGTTGTGCGCAGGTTGTAAGACCCTAGGTTTAGGTTATATATTACCAAAAAAACCCACCAGACACAAACCCTTTCAGCATCACCTGCTTGAGAAAATGAAGTCTCACCTGAGGTATCTATTGGGAATACGAGAGCCAAGCTTCTGCGGTATTGAGGGAATGGGAGGTAGTCATTCGGTTCATTATTTATTTGTTTTGTTAGTGCACGTAATTTGATTCTTATTCAGTATTAACTTACGTATGATTCAAATTCCTATAATCAGTACAATATATATTCATCTATACTCCATTGCGGTAACAATTATTCTTATCGCGCAAATATTCAACATGAGGTAAAATTAATCTATTTTTCATCTATCCATAATCCATAAGAAAAACATATAAAATATGGACAACACAAGATTTAGTATCATCTCTCTGGCATTCCTTTATTCATTCTTCTCATCACAGACTGTTACATTCAAAAACCAACTACACTGGGAACCCCATCCTTCATGAAACAATGAGGAATCCCTCAATACATCTCATATACTATATCTCAACATCAAACCAAATAGAGAAGGACAAAACATAACCCCAAAAAACCCCTAATCTCCCAACCTGTTACATATTTATACATAAATCCAGGGCTAAAATACCTTAATCTTCTCATCCAAAAAATACCCCATTAAAATGCATGGCTAGTTTAGTTATTTGGTTGTTAGACTACTTTCTGTAAGTTTTAAACCTGTGAAGTAAAGAAATTCATATATATTCTTAAGAAAAACAGAATTTAATCAATGGCTCATACACAGAGTACACAGAGATTTTATACCGAAAACCCTCAACCGAGAAAAACTTTCTTATATTCATTATATCCAATTTCACCATTCACCATACAATATATACAATGTTTTTAGGTATTCCATAGATACCAAAACCCTAATCCCTTAATCCAGGATTAATTTAGAAAACCGCTAAAAATAGAAAATCCGCTAAAAATAGAAAAATTCAGACGCAGTTGTCGAATCTGACGCACCCACACACACACATGCAAAGAATATAACACATACCCAACACTTTCTTCTTCTTTTCAATTTATATCTTTATTTTCTATTGTTCTTTTATTTTTGGAATGTTGAGTTGTCATCCTTCTGCCATGCTTTATTCTCTCACTCTCTTTCTTTATTCGTTGTCATCTTTATTCTTTTATATGTGCATTGTCTTCCTCCTATGCACTTTCCTCCTTCTGCGCACTATCGTCCTGGATGTGCCTTAGTTGTGTGCTCCCTATCTTTTCTTCTTCTTCTGCACACTTTTACTATACTTAATATTTCTTTCCAAAAATATATCCAAACTGCAAAACTATTTCCAAAACTTCATGTCCAACACCTCTCACAGTAACCTTCCCACCAATCTTTGACATGGGAAAGGGCCTTAAGGAGTGAGAAGGTAATATTTTCTCTCTCGATTTTTTTTTGGATGGAGTAATAACCTTCTAGAATATTTAACCATTTTTCTAGAGAATATGAATATATCTGGCCTTCAAACAAGGGGGTATAAAAATGGACTTGTACCTTGAAGGGTATCACACCTCTGAAATGGATGGTTGTTGAATATTCCTCGACTGCCATTGATAGTTGCCGAAGGATCAGACTGAATTTTTCCATCATCATCTCATTTCTTTGTTGCACGAGGGCTTCGTAGAGAAATGTCTTGAAAGGATATCTTTCTCCATTGTCTCTCTTTTCTTCCACCATAGGAGGTTGCTTGGGCTAGCGAGAGAAATTGTCCTCAAGCAAAACTAGATCGAGACCCAACTCTCTATACCCTGACCTCATTGGGGAAATGCTCAGATAAACGACAAGGAGAAGATTTCTATGATACCATTAATCTGGATTATGATGATAATGAAATGATATAGAAATGAAAATATAGCATAGAACAAAACAATACAATGAATCCCAACTTCTATTAATGAATAAAACATAAAAACATTCTAGAACACAAACTGGCTAGAATGGTGGTAGCTTATCTCTGAAGAGAAAGAGATGTTGACTACACTTCATTCGAAAAAATCTTTACATCGCACTCCATTGCATGCTTAAAGGACCTCCTTCACCTCAATTATATATGAGAGAGTGAGAGGAGAATATTTTTCGTGAGTTTACAAAATTCCATAGGCATGTAAAACACTAGGACTTCTCGGGTGGTTACCAATCCCATTACTACTCTATCCCAAGTGCACTTAACTATGTATTTCTAATGGGATATAGTGCATTAATTATATGCTATAGAAATGTGCATAAGACCACTAGGAAATAATTACATGATGTTTGTAATTAAAAAATGGAGATGGCATTACTTTACATTCCCCATCAAAAGGGTGAATGTCATGATTTATCAAAACCACATGCTCAAAAACGTTGATTCAATGGAAAAGGTGGATGGCCACTAAGATCCACCTAGATCAAACAATTTCGCATGCACCAATGAATATCTATCTTCACTAAGAATGCATCCCTAACATGCCCATGAGTGCATATGCGCTCCATATTCCCGTGCTATATATGGTTGTCCAATGTCCATATCATAATTGTTTCTATAGAAATTTGCATCAACTTCTTTCATTATGTATAGCTCTCTTTGTTGTTCCCAGTTGTCCTTGTTTCTACTGGATTCCTGCCACCCTTCCTTGGTGTTGCAATACAACCCAAGTATCTTGGCATCCACCTCATGGTACCTTTTCCATTATCCCAATATATTCAAGGACTTTAATCAATCCTATAGTCCTTCTATTTATGGAATACCCTTCCTTGAAGTTAGATTACATATTTTTTAGAGTAACTTTGCACATATTCTCCATTGAATTATTTATCTATTGTACTCTTTATATTGCATGAGTCTTCATTATTTCACCCTTGAACTTGTTATACTTGTACCATGCTTCCATTTCACTACTCTGATAAAATTGTATAATTGGTCCCTCGAGATGATGCACCTTATATCCATGTATACACTATGTCTCTTTTTATCATAAGACTAGCTTCCTAAATTATCAAGTTACATGGTTGAACTTGGTTCATATCTTAAATTCTTCATTTTTGGCCTTTTCTCCCCTTGTGATGAAGACTTGACATAACACTCTTTCCTTGATTGTCTCTTCTCATCCTTAATACCAAGTCCAACTCTTTCACCTACTATATAAATCATCCTTCCAACTTCCATGTTTTCATCTCCATGGATATACATTGCTCATGCATTATCATGAATTGTAGATGGGAATTATCACCTAACATATACATTTGATATGCACTATTGTTAGTTGGAAATCGTTTTCCAAATTAAAAATTTCATTGGAGATCTTCCAATCTACTTATGCACTAAGATGTCCGATCCTTGCAGCTTCCTAAAGAAACCACATGCTTAGTTTGAATATTCGTTCCTCCTTTTTCATTCATATCAGAAGAATTCCCTTTCATATGTTATTTTCTATCTGCAACTTTCAAGCTTAGAAAAATATGCATGCAATAACATTTGTTAGGTAAAAATCACAATTCTAAAATTTTGAAAGAAAAAAAATGTTTTTTCACTTTAAGTGCATCGAAAATATTCCTTCTGATTTCCCATGATTTCTTTTGATCCTTTCACAATTCAAGGTGCATATATGGATTCTTCTATCTAATGTCTCTCTGATGACTATTCCTATGCCCCAATCCGATCTCTGAGTTGAATGTTATGGATTTCTGAAAAATACATTTTCACCCCATTTATACACTTTATCCATTGCTGTAATTTTACTAGAAGGTCAACTTATGTCAACTATAGCTGAAAATACATGAAGAACCAAGAAATTTTTTGCATCAGGAACTGATAATACTCATAATGGTGAACACACAATGACATTCAAATTCTCCATTTGTCTCTCTGATAATATTCTACAACAATCTAGAATCTGCAACTTTGTCCCTTTCCTTTTTGAAATTGTAGGACAGTCTTTCCTATGTGACAATCCATTGAAGTGGCATCGCTAAACGACATGGAATTGATGTGGAACTAATATGGAACTGACATGGTGCTAACATGGCTTCGTTCATTAGGCCACCAATCACTAGGGAATGCTTCCCCCTCTCCTATATTTTGTGTTCCTCTGGTCTGGTCCGATGAATAGGTTTCAACCACTAGGCCACCGGGCCACCAAGCACCCAATGCAATATTCCATCCAAATCCCCACGATTTGAGTCCATTCTGGTTCACCGATCCACCAGTAATTGGGGATAATGTTTCCTCTTCTCTCGTCATGAAAATTCCATTCAACTATGGGCTATTCCTTTGGACCACCTGGTTGCTAAGCCACCAATCCATTGGTGAGAAAACCCCTGAATATACTTGACCACTAGTACACCAAGCACTGGGTTCAAATGTCTTCCTGATCCTTTCCCTCCCAAGTGATTTTCGATCTGGTGAATGATATTTTCTCATGGGGTCCTAACAGCCAAAAGTTACATCACATGCAAACTTCGCAGGGTTCCATGGTTGTCTATGCTTCATGCACAAGTAACAAAGGGTTCTTTGTTTCATATAAACCAAGCACATGAACCCTTCCTCATGCATGTGGGATAAAAAAAATAAGAAGATCATAGATCTACGATAGATATTCCACATAGAGTCTATATCAATGATGGTTGTGCACTATCTTCTAGGAGGCATAACTATAAATCATGATGCTCAAATCAAGAAAATGAGAGATACATGGAAGTCTAGGGCCATGAGAGATCACTTTCACATGGTTTCCAAGGTTGAAAAATATAGTGTTGAACTAAAACATTCTCCCCTATGATGCGGTTCTCATAGAAAAAATAATTTCACTCAAGAAATTATATCTTGTAGTAAGCCCATGAAGGACTAGTGTTGTAACATACAAGTTTGATATCGATTTGTCATGTCCCTAGTACCAACACCATGGAAAATGTCACTTTGATACAGCTTGTGACATACCCAGAACAACAAACCAGAAGTTTTGTCATCTAAAAATATGAAACGTACCCATTGCCCAGGTACTTCCAAATTCAACCTCTTGGGAAAATTATGAATTTATGTTCCATTCTTTTAATTCAAGAAACATGAATCCAGTGCGTGAAATTAACCAGAACATACTAAACCATAAAATGAATGAACATTGTGCCATGCACAACATTAACAACAAGCATCCACATATAAACACATCACAAAGATCATAAATACAAAACAGAACATAAATTACACACAGAAAGAGAACTTATCTTTAATTAAATGATTCACCAATTGGTTGTAGACATCGAATGTTCCACCCATCAATAGACATTGGTGTTCCAAATATTAATATCAAATCACCCTCAAGCCAAGGCTATGAATCCACAAGGACGGGTCTTAGGCCGACTCTAACACACACAACAATTAGCTACCAAGCTCTCATGGTTTTCCCAACCACAGAACAATCCTAGTTTATCTGCTCTCTTACCCTTCAGCCCACACAACCCAAATAAATGAACCCATTTCTCTGCAATGCAGTCCTTTAGGATGTTCCAATTATTTTCTTGTTAGTTGTCGAGCTTGATTATCTTCCTGTTTCATAGGTCTTTGTTTCTAGCCATGTTTATACCCCATGAAGACTGTAAACCCCTCCACATGGGGGGATTTCCCCCCCTGTAGGGTTCATGGGTATCATCCCCACTGGTGGGGGGTCCGGGGGAAAGTTGGCCCTCATCAGGGGTTCGGGGGTGAAGCCCCCGAAGGAAAATTCTCCTTGTAAATGTATATTGTAATTTCATATGTAAATCTGGACCGTTCATTATAAGGTCGTAAATCTTACGGTAGAAGTTATGTTAGGGTCTTTTTCCCTAGAAGGAAACCCTATTTTATGAGGGAATTGTATTGTGGCTTTGTATTATTGTGAATATTGTATTATGAGAGAGGAAGTTACAACAGGTGTGTTGTAGGTTGTATCCCTTCATTTGTTGGATAACAATAAAGGATGGACCTGACAATTTCTCTGGTGGACATAGCCCATACTAGGTGAACCATGTATATCTATGTCTCTATTGTATTATATATCTTCTGTGTTTTATTTCATATTTTCTCTTATTTTATTTCTCCATGATACTATTTTTATAACAACCAGTATCAGAAAGAAATATAACTTGCAGGAAAAGAGGGTTCCTGGTTCGAGAGGGAGCAATGGTGGAAGATGGAAATTTTAGGGTCGAGAAATTTAATGACCAAAACTACCAATTATGGAATATGCAGATGGAATATTATGTATATCAAAATGATATATTCCTACCATTGGGTGGAATAGAAAAGAAGTCAATGTCCATGAAGGATGAAGAATGGGAGGTTCTTGACAAGAAGGCACTAGTAACAATATGGTTGAACTTGGAAGCATCGGTGGATTTCAATATTTTGAAAGAAAAGACAACGAATGAGTTGGTGGATGCATTGGCTAAACTGTATGAAAAAACCCACGGCTTTCAATAAGGTATTTCTAATGAAGAGATTATTTAATACGAACATGTCAGAAAGTGGGTATGTTGTAGATCATTTTAATGAATTTAATATTGTTACTAATCCGCTAAGTTCTGTAAAAGTGGACTTTGATTATGAGGTCAGGGATCTTCTAATTTTGTTCTCATTGCTAGAAAGATGGAACGGCTTGGTAATGGATGTAAGTAACTTTGTTTCTAGTTCAAATAGTTTAAAAGATGATGATGGTGTTAGTTTTATCCTTAGCAAGGAAATGTGATGGAAAAGAACAGGTGAGACACCAGGTAATGTATTAAACATGGAGAACATGGGAAGACAAAAGGATAGAGGAAAGGGCTCATAGAACCACAAAAAGTATAGGAAGGGAAGATCCAAATCCATACTAGGAAATATAGAGCGTTGGAATTGTGGGAAGAAAGGATATCTGCAGAAAGACTGTAGAGCTCCAAAGAAGAAAAGAGATGGACAACATGAGAAAAATCAGGAAGAAAATTAACAGGTGATGTGTTACAAGATGCTTTGATTCTTTCTATAGATAATATTTTTGAGTCTTGGGTAGTAGATTCATGGGCTTCATTTCATGCCACACCCCATAGGAAACATTTTCTAGATTATGTTCAAGGTGATTTTGGA